>JAHLSL010000036.1:7195129-7270056 GCA_025920805.1 Petroica traversi | reverse complement strand
TTTTATTTTATTTTATTTTATTTTATTTTATTTTATTTTATTTTATTTTATTTTATTTTATTTTGTTTTGGTTTGTTTTGTTTTGTTTTATTTTATTTTATTTTAATTCAGCACAGCTCAAAGTCCAAGTTTACTACTAGTCAAGTCCTGAGTTTGTGCTATGGCACCAGCTCACTCATGGTGAGGAATGTTTGGAACAATTTCTGTTCCCGGACAAGACAGCCAGGTTGGTGAACCTGCCAGCCCAACAACACCAGACTAGCTGGGGTGGAAGAGAAGGGGCTTGGAATGATTACCTGTCAGCCCCCACAGTGAAGGTATTCTGAGCCACACAGATCCTCCAAAAAAACCTGCCCACATGAAGTGGCCTCCAGGGTAAATATGGCACATACAAAAACTAACTGCAATTTTTAAACAAAAATATCACCTCCACTTGACTAGGGTGATTCATTCAAGTGGATTCACCTCTGAATTTCAAATACACAACATCACCAATGAACAACATCTAAAAGATGGCCTCCACAGCCATCTGCTTAGTGGAACATCTTAACTTTGTTGAACAGCTAAGAAACAGTGACGGGAGTTCACAAACAATCTCACTGTTGGTCACTAACAGAAAAATCAAGCATCCATGTTGCCATGCTCAGATTTTCTCTATGCAAACCACATGAGGCACATGGAAAAAAATGGATTAGGTACACAAGAACATGAACATCAGGGAGCTCTGAGTCAGCAGCCTGCCAGGGATTCATGCTACACAGTTAAATCTCGTTTATTTGGCCACGTGCTTCGCAGCTCCACAGCCATCTGCAGTTGACTCTGGGGAGCTCTGACAGCCTGGTCTCCAGTCCCAGCTGGTACAAGAACAAGTGCTGCATGTACTGCAGGTGGGTAACACTGCTGGCAGCACTCAGACCTGCCTGCCAGTGCTCCCTTGCAGTGGTCAGAGCAGCTGACCTTTCCTGGAGCTCAGCACCGCGTGTGGAGCTCGAGTGTCCCTGAGAGCACGGCTGCAGAGCAGCTCCCCAGGCTGAGAAGTGGGTCATTGGCTACACCCACAGGACCACAGGAGAAACAAAGCTCTTCTCAGAAGTGCTACTGGCATGAGAGCTGAGATCATGTTAAGAGGGGACCATTTGCTGCAGTATTTTATCAGCAACAAACCAGCCTCTAGCCCACGATCCAAACCCAGCAGTGGTAAGGCAGGACAGCTGATTTGCTTTGAATAACAAGTAAGCAAGAGGGACAGAAGCAGAAACAACTGCTCCTGTGAGACCTGGTGCCAGCTGTGACCATTACCTAACCAACACACAAGGCACCACTGTGTCTTGGGTCTGCTTTACATTTGTGAGATCTTTCCTTTGTATATACAGAGAGATAACTCTAAAATAGCCCACAGCCACCTGGGGAGTGAGGAGATGAATGAAGGAGTCTCTATGAAACCCCAAAACCTAGACAGCCCACAATGGTAAAAAAAATTTCAAAATTCTCCTCAGGCAGCAGCAGTTCTGCTGTCCTGTCATCCTCTGGGCACATATTTCATGTTCCCTCACAAAGGAGGCCAGAAACACTGTACAGTAACCTTGCTGCCGGGGGGAAAGGTGATTCCACCAACTCCTGTGCTCGTAGCTCTCTTACTGCCATTACTCTCGTCTTCAGGAACTTCTACATAACCAAGCGTTTCTGTGATGTTACAGTTTCAAAGAGAAAAGGGATACAGTGACCACATTGTGTCCTGTTAAGCAGGGCCTCTGCACCCAGCCCAACACACCATAACCTCCGTGCCCACCCGTGCAGGGGCACCCTCAGCACACACATCTCAGCAGCATGCAAATACAAGTTATTAAAACACACGTCAAATTACTGACTTCTTGAACAGATAAACGTAAGCTAAATACTTCTGTGAACTTTCAGCATTCAGAGAAATTAGATAATGGAGATAATGCAACAATAGCTGCCTTAGCTGAGGGAAAGGGAGTTTCTACAGGCAAGAATTCCAGTTTCCAACTTCTCACCACTTGTCAGAGCTGATACCTCTTCTGCTTTTATTTCATCATAACCTTAGTGAGTGCATCTCATTATATTCAGGGGCACATCTGCCTATCAAGGATTACAATTTACCTGTAGAAAAATCAATTGCCAGTAAAACTCTTCAAGTATCATCCAGAATTCAGAAATGTAACACATATTACTCTTCTTCCTGAATGTTCCCATAAAATATCAGCTTACTCAGTACTCTGTGGCAGGAAATTAATAAAACTTGTCCTAGTTGCTCTCAATTACAGCAATAATATAACCTCATTTGCTCTCCATACACATTTAAAAATCAGGCTACAAATACAATTTAAGGTATTTTGTAAGTGGAGCAGATGCAATTACAGTGTGGGAGTGTAGTCTCAGGGACAACTGTACTTGTACAATTCCAAAAGTTAATAACAAAGTTCCATAAGTAATTTTTCACCCCAAATCCTAAGGCTCATTGTTGGCTGTTCCCTTTTAGCTCCACTCAGCCACTGAGATCAGTTTAACTTGCAAAGACTCAAGAGCAACATTTCAAGGGCTGAGGAGAACCAGGAGGCATCAATGACCTAGAGATCCCCAGTTCTTTGCTGCAGAACTCTTTTTACAAAGATGCCCAAGTCTGAATCCAAGGAGCATGAGGCAGTGCTCGCCTCTCACTGCCCCTTCACTGCTGGCCCTCAGGTCAAACCTCTCACCTCCTGTAAGAGTGATTACAAATTACCACACCCTAGTTATTAGTTATGAAATTCAATGCACTGTAGTTTCATGCACTATATTTCCCTGAGCTGTGCTTTTCCCTCCTGAGAGAGCCTTGGTGATGTCTGCTGGGCTTTTCCTTGAGTGCCACAGGGATGTCACCAGAGTTACAGTGCACAGACCTTTACTCCAGGTCTGTGTTTTTTCTCATGGCAGCCCAAACAGCCTGGCCATGAGTGCAGCAGTCTGTGAAGGGATCCTGAGCATCATCTGTCGCATGGTTAGGTCCCTCAGCCTCTCCCCAGAGAAAACTGTGCACGCTATTTGTTTTCAGATCATTCTGGGTTTTGTTCTGAAGAATAAAACTTTTGGCCTGATTTCTTATGGAAACAAAACTCCTATAATCACTGTGGGAGAACACAAACATCTGCCTACCATTGCATAATTTCTTCAATTAACCAGCATATCCTAGCAATCCCTAGCATGAGGATGAGTGCACTCTGGCCAGCATCTCAAATAAATGGAGAAAAAAGTTTCTCCCATCATCAACAAGAACAGTTTCAGAGTTGTGTTCCCTCTCCAGAGGAACCCAGAGCACCTGTGCTCCCAGGTCAGGCCATACGCTCAAGTTCCTGTGGCCCAGAGGGATTAATTCCAGCCTTGAGGTTGTACTTGTCCTCTGTGGTCACTCAAGCTGGTTAGGAATGAATGTTTGTTTCTTCTTCCCCCTAGAAAAAATTGCTATCCATGATCACACAAATCATAGCAGTGATATGCACGATTAAAAACACAACCCAAAAGACATTTTTATGCAAACTTGTGGTGGGTTGATACCATGATAAAAGTATGTTTCAAAGGATTAAAATGATTTTTTCAACAATAATTATTTGAGATAGCAAGTAAGGGAAAGACAGAGGAGAACAAGAAATGAAGTCCCCAAAACCAGAAGGTGCAATGAAATCTCTGCTAGAGCTCCCTCAGCCTTCTAGCCAGGTATGCCAACACATCCATAAAGCTCTGCTAGTGGCAGCAATTAGTCCAAAGCCTGGGTCACAATTTTACCCATATAAAGGTGAGAGAAAACCTAGGTATTTTCCTTCATCTGATATCAAGAGAAGTTAGCCCGACCTGCCAGATCCCAGTGAGGCTCACAGCAGGTTAATTGTACACTGGTAGCTAAAGAAAGAAGCAGCACAGAGAAGTCCTACTTAGTGCACTGCAAACGATGTGTGTTGTTTGCTCTGAGGTATGGTTTCAAGAGAGCTGCTTGAGTTCAAGAGTGATATACCTGTTTATTATATTGATAAATGACACATTTTTCCTACTTGATTTGTTGGGGACTGAGTGACCTGGCAGTAAAACTGACTTGATATTGCCACTTAACTCTTATTGATGTCTTTTCTGGTTCGCCTTTTATTTGCATAAATGAGAAACAGAAAGGGGCAGTTATTCTTTAACAGAATCACAGGGGATTCCCTGAGGAAGGCTGATGGATGTTGCAGACACACATCTCCCCAGGTATCAAACCAGTAACAACTTTTGTCCTCCCACAGCCCCCTCTCAGTGACCCCTCGCCCCTCACTCAGCCAAGGCAGAGCTGACAGGCCAGCAGTGTTTGCTCAGCCACAGGTTTGACACTTTAACATGTCAAGGGTGTGGGCAGGAACAAGTGAGAGAACATTAAATTATAATTTTTTTAATCAACCCTTTTAAAAAATGGGACCTATAAACATGTAACTGCAAACCTAATTATATATCTATGCTTATAAATGGGTGTTTTTATAAATTAAAATGTGATGCTTTCTTATGACAAAGGAGGCAAAAAAAAAGTTTTTCTAAAAGAGAGACTGCAAGTGCTCAAATATCACAGGGTTGCAGCTTGGGGTTTTGTCTCACTGTTGCAAAAACAATATTCTACAGCTGCATTTCACTTTACCATATTTTAAAATAAAATAATAATTAAAACCAAACCAAATCTAAGGACCAATTTTTGTTGCTTAATTCCACAAGGAAAACCACCACTGAATATATTAACACCACCTTCATGTAAGTGAGACTTACACCAGAAGGGGTCTTTGACAGGGTCAAAACAAAAATTTCAGTCTGTCTCAGAAATCCAGTGACCACCATAAAATTCTGGTAAATGACCTTTAATATTACAGAATTTAAACCACTTCAGATTCATATCCCTAGTACCCACTGACATCTCTGCAAAAAGTCTTGTGGAATTAAATGGAGGATTAAGATAACAAATTAATTCTCTTAATCATTGAGATCAATATTTTTCCTATTCTTTGCACTGCTCAGTAGTGTTAAATATATACACTTATGTTTAATTTTATCAGACAGCTCCACAGTCTTAAAAGAAATTACAAGTGTCTTTGTAATTCATAAGATTTTTTTCCCATAAGGCATTTCTTTTCCTTTTGTTTATGTTTTGGAAGGAAACATCAGTAGTACAAAGAACTGGTGCTGCACAGAAAAACCTACCCCAAAAGAGATCCTGCAAAACAAGAAAAGAAATAAACACAACCATGAGGAGAAAATTCTGCAAGGGGGTCCCTAGTGGAAAGAAGTAAATGGAGTTTTACACAGCAAAACTCTTATATTTTTTAATAATGAAATCCTCTCTTTTACTGTTTCTTTCAATTTGAATCCTCTCATCTAGGGATCCTCTTTTTGTTTTTTGCCAGCATTTGAAGCAAGTTTATTGTTTCTCTTTGCCAGCCCCTGGAGTAGGATTGAGGGACCCAGTCCTGCACTGCTAGCCCTGCACTCCTTGTGTTCCAAAGGTCACCTGGTTTCAAAATCAGACCTAGGATTTGAAAAAAAAATACCCACCAAAGAAAATGAACCCCAAAGTTTGTGCATGTCTTCCAAGGAAATTATCTTTTTTCTTGACCCATTTCTCTGTGTACCTGCGTCATGTACTTATGGAACAGATGAGTAATGAGCATTGTGACCTACAAAAATAGCAGAAGACAGGAAGAAAAATGCCTGCATTTACGTTCAGATTTATCAATATTAGTATTTATGGATAAACCAGAATGGAAGGGACGGGCCAATACGAAGTTTTGGCTGTTTCAAACTCCCATTTTTGAAAAGTATGCAATGAGGTTAAAAAGATTTAGAAGATCTGAGCATCCTCCCCCAGCTGTTCAGTGTACAAGCAGAAGGTCTCTCACAGGTGGTGACAGGATAGCAAGATGACCAGATTATTTTAATATTTTCTATCAATTTGCTTGGTCCTTTCTGGAATCACCTAATCCCATCAGACACTGATTTACCAAAGGGAATTAAACCAGTGGACTCTTGCTTGCCCCCTCCTCCTTTTTTTTTTCTCCTTTTAAAAGAAGCCAATCCCCCAGAAACCAGTGGCTGACATGGAATATATTTCCCCCACACCACAGGCCACTGACTGCAGCTGAACCCTCACAAACTGCATTTTCCTGGGAACCAAAGCCCTCTGGGCTCAGAGGTGTCTCAGAACCTGCCAGCCAGACAGTCTGTCCTCCATGGCAGCAGATTGTCCTACTGACTAAACTACTGGCAAGCCACTAGCTCTCAGTGTCTCTGGCCTAAAATTCCTCCTAATTAATCTTTAACTGAGAAAGAGCAGCCACCCAGCAGCAAAGAACCATGACTAGGACACCAGCAGAACCCCTGGCTCCCTATTTGGAAAAAATTTTGGAGATTAAAGAGCAACACCCTCTCCAAAGAACCTGAGCAAAAAAAGAGCAGGAGGCTATGGCTCACTGCAGCCTGCAGTGCAGCAGGGAGCAGGATTGTCTGGATTGGCTTGGTAACACCGAGAGAGAGAACACCATAAGCCTGCCCACCATGTGCACGGCTGCATCCTGCAGTTGTCCTTTTGCTGTCTGCACTGCCTTTGTTGCTATGTGAGCTGGATTAAAGCCAGCACAGCTGCACTGCACTCCACTCAGGGCCACTCTGACGGCTCCTTGAAGGGCTTGATCGAGGCAGCTAAACCCAGAGGGGGCAGAGGTGGCACAGTGCAGCCCAGCCAGGGACCAGAGAAAACCTGGACAGGCTGGAGGTAAGGAAAACAAGAATATAAGGAATAATAATATTGAAACACAACAGTAATGAAGCACTAGATCAGATGATCAAGAGACAGTAAATTCTCCATTTCTTGACACTTCCGAAACAAAACTGTATCTTTCTAGAGGACACTTTCCAGCAGCTCTGTTCAGCTACCAGAGCATCATCTGGCTCACAATGTATACTGGAGAAAAAGCAGAGAATCTGACTGTCCTTCCTTGCCTTGAAATGTCCATAAACCACACTGTAGGAAATCAGCTTTCCTTCATTCCAGGGTGTAAGGTTTTTCTGGACTTTTTTGTTTCTTTGGTTTTGTCTCAGTCAGGGACCTGCATGTATATTACAAAAAGGCAGCACCTCACATTCAAGTAAAGACTACTCTAGGGGCAAATATTGCAGAGTATTTTCCACTGTAACTGTGCATGCAGTTTGATGGACATTTCTGCAAGTATTGTAGCACAAGCAAATAAGTGGCAGGAATATCAGTGGAAACAGTGGTGCTCAAGCACAAAATGAAAAACCTGAAGGAAAGCAAGTTCCAACTGCATAGTTTTGCCTATTTGCCCTGGAGTTATATTTAGCCATACAGAGAACAAAAAAAAAAGATCTAAACCAATTGTTTACTGCCCAGACGACAGCCTATTAAAATCGCCCTTGTTACTACAGCAATAGTACATATTTACAGGGATTGTGGCTGATTTTGATCAGCCATACCAAGCCATGCCTCAACCCATTTCATACTGATTAGAGTCTGGTCATATTTTAAGTGTCTATGAAATTATGCAAATGGAATCTGTACCAGAAAATCAGATTGCCAGATAATTGACCATTAATCTTTGATAAAAGTTTAAAAAAATTAAAGCAATCAGAAATCAGCTTAGTGTACAGACTTACTAGACCAAAATAAGGCCCAAGAGACAGTATGCTAAGCTGATTTCTGATTGCTTTAAGTTGTAAAAATTGCTTTTTAACCCACGGATATCAATGAGATTGCACCTGGTGTAAGTCAGGGCTGAATTTGATCCGCTGTGTGCCTTAATCACAGTATATTTTTGTTAAAACCCAGTATTTGTGTGGATCTGTAGATACTGATTTGTTCAAGCGCACGATAATCTCCCCCTAAGCCCGTCAGAATACAGCAGGTTAATAATGCTGTAAGTAGAATCCAATTTATTCATAAAACACCGGAACGCTTTAACCAAACTGTTCTTTTGTGGCGAGCCCCCTCCCGCCTGGCTGCCGCAGACAAAGGCTCTTGCCGCAGCCGGTGGGAACAGGGCAGGACAACAATAGCACGGCGTCTGTCACACCAGCGTCTGTCTGTCCGTCCGCTGGGCTCCCGGCTCCCTCTCCATCCTCTGCGGAACAGCCAAAGGCACCTCCTTCCCCATCCCGCACTCCCCGGTACCCGCTTTGGGAACAAGCTATCGTTCCACATCCATAATTGTTATTTTGATAAGTGCCCCGGCGTTTTGGTGGCAGCAGAAGCGCCTAATCCTGTGACAACATTCCAGCCCATTAACATTATCTCTTAATTAGCATATATAGCACTTGCTGGGTGTTTATCGGAATTCAATGAGCACATGCTGTAAAACTTCCTTTCCTCTGTGACCAACAAAGTAAATAAAAATCCCTCATGCTTTAGTAAAAAGTTTTGCTTTGTACAGACTTAAGGAAAGCAAAGTGTTTTCTATTTAAAGACTCCCTGTTCCCATGCACTTTGGAAAACTCCACCTATTTGTGATCCCCCCTTTGCAGCATTAGGAGTTCTTGCCATGAGTCACAGTTGTATCACATTCTATGTCACCTCAGCACAGGGCAGAGATGATCTTGCAGCCAAGGGCGCTCCAGTCCAAGTATGAAAAAGGAAGAGAGAGTGACAGAGGGACAGACATCAGCCCTAATAAGGAAGGAATAAAACCATATTGGCCAAAATGACAGAACCACCCAAAGCACCACATAGGGATTCAAGCAGAAGGGGACACCCAGGTTATCTCTGATTAAATCAGAAAGAGAGTGGTTTATTATGGAACTTTGGTTTTTCATTAAGCTGGATTTTAGGATATTAACTAAATGTGCATGTACAATCCTGTGCAGCTCATCTGTATGCAGAGCCAGAGCTGCACAAGCTGGGGCTGTTCACAAGCTGGGGCCACATCCCACCCTTCTCCCTTTTCTTACAAGGACTGAAGGCAGCTGGAAACAGCCACATGACAGGGGGTCATTGCTCACTTCTGCAGGACATTTACTTTTGCCAAGCCCCATGATAACTCCTCTTTCTAGAGCTCCCCTTGCACTCTTCTCATAAACATAATTTCAAAGCTGGCGTGTTCCCCAGCTGTCTGTGTTTCCATCCTCACAGGGCAGGTACCTGATCTGCATAAGTTACCCTTGCACAAACACATGCAGACTGCTGTGGAGGGCCCTTCCATCATCCCTGGGGAGGGAAAAACCAGCCAACCTGCAACCCAGGCTTCAGATTCATCCAAAATTAAAAGCTTTTGATAAAATTACTGGTTAAGGTAATTAATAAAGTGAACAGATGACTAGTAAGGAGGTCCATCATTGAATGTACTCTGGGATTCCTAGGAAATAAACCACCCAACATGCTTTAATTCAACTGAGAGCTTGTGGGTACCACAGTAAAAACATAAACCCAAAACCTATGTCCTGCATTACACAGGGGGCTAATCTAGATGTTAATAACATTTTCTCCCAGGATAATAAAGTTATTTTGCTGATGTGATGAAATTTTTGTAAGAAATAGAAATCAAATGACCTTCAGCTCCCAGGGATGTTGCAGAAAGAAAATTGCAACAAGCTGATAGGGATCCAAATATTATACTGTGGTTACAAATCTTATACTGCTGCTGGAGCTGAACCCAAGAACTCCATCACACCTAATCAGCACTGGTAAACTGTGGTGGTGCATCCATACCCTTCTCCCAGGCTCTTTTTGAAAGGATTGTACAATTACAGGAATTTTCTGGCAGCACTTTCTCATGTGCACAATGAATACTGTTAAGAAAACCTCTGTCAAATACTACTGCAACCCCAACACTTTAGGGAGGCAACTGATTTCTGACCACTTTCTCCATTCTCAATATGACATTCATATCCTGCCTCTGCTGGATTTCTCCTTTCACCTTCTTTCATGTGATTGTCTGCTCAACTTTATAGCACTTGGTCTATGCACACAATAGGAAGTGACTGTCTTTCTAATGATTTTCCAGTGCCTAGGTGACTAAAAGACAATACAAACTAGTGAGAAATGAGATGATCCAGTGAGAAAGAAGGCAACTGAAAATCGAGGTTGCCTTCATTCTCTGGCACACAGCAAGGATCTGCTGGAGAGCTTCTGCTGACCACTTGAAAACTGAAGTTATGAGCATGCATGAGCATAAAAATCCATCTCCAAATGTGCAGACATGGCAAAAATAACTCTCTGGATGTGGATGGAAATGTTACCACAGCCACAAAATCAAAGCTGTTTCTCCTCAGGCATCTCTTCTTTCCCATTCCAGGGCCTGGCCTCAGCTGGCTTGACACAACAACTTGCAGGAGCTGCCCTCTATGATCAGCCATTGTCCTCCAAGTGCTTTAACTGAGCAATTCACCATTCTGCTCTTTCAGGTATTTTATCAAGAGAAAAAACCCTCATCTAAAACTACTTCCTAATCCCAAAGCTCTACAGGACCACTGCAGTGGGGATTAAGAAATTTCAAAATGTGCTTCAGGATTGCCAGGGAAGCATTCATGGATTAGCAATGTGCTTTGATCTGAATGCTTCAAACTTTAAATATTTTCACAAAACAGCTACTCCTTGCCTGGTTATTTGTAGGAGTATGTTTGCTCATCCCTGACCTCTGCCAGTGACCCAGAGGTGTTCTGGCCTGGAATGTCTCCCCACCTGCTACAGCAAGACCATGGAAGTAGTAGAGCTATTGGCAGAAAGCTTTGCTAGAAGAGGGGGAAAACACAAGACTATAAAGTGAAATTTGACAGTCATAGGGAAAGGTTTTCTGGATTTAGATAAATCTTCTTGGCAGTGAATATGTTAACAGTTGACCGTAACTGCTTGGAGAGAAACAAGCTGCTTGGATGCTGGCAGCAAAAATCCTGCTTTATCCAATTCCTACCGTGCCAAGCTCCTCCACCCTCTCTCAGAGCAGCACTTAGACAAATGCCAACATTTTAAAATTAAATGGCCCCGTCATTATTAATTCATTTGGTATTCATTGTAATGACATTAATCATAGTAAACTGCAGCAGCTTTATTACACATGTAATGTGTACTTTCCTAGAATTTCCCTGTAAAATCTCTAACATTGCTAACAATGTAAAGACAATGAGACATTACAACCAAGCAAAACAATAATAAACACACAACTCAATAAATCATTATTTTGCCCACAAGTATGTTAAAAAATAAACTCATTTCAAAACTAGAGGAAAAAACAACATGCAATAAGTGACATCAGTGAGTTTGAGGCTTTTGGTTGCAACAAAGAAACAAAACAGCATGCTAATATGACATTTACAAATAATACCTAACCGCAGCCTAATTAACTTATTGTGTGCTTACTAAACTAGCATACATATTATATTAGAAGAAAAACACTTATTTGTTCTGTTGCTAAGAAACTTCAGACATTTGCATATTTAACAAATTGTTAGAGTGTTTTTAACCAGAACCCATCACTATTTATAAAAGACAAATTTAAAACATGAGATCAAAGACACAACATTAATTTTTCTTTTGTCAACTGTCTTTGTTCAATAGCTCAAAGAAGCAGTTTTATTGCCGGCTGATACATAATGAAACATCTGGTATTATTCTGAATTACAGCGGAACCCGCTAATAGTCAAGGGCTTTTCTTTATTTCTCAGGCACCAGCCAATGTCCTATAGGGACCAATCCAGCAGCCCTTGTGGAACGCGCCTTTGAAATCCTTGCAAGGTTTTTCTGAATAAAGAGTTCAGGAATACCACCAATTTTTTTTTTTTTTTCTTTTAAAGGCTCCAGATGTCAGCCAGTTTTAATTGATCTTGTAAGCTGTGCAAGGGCAGGAAATGAAAGCACAATATCAGGGAGCTAGGCAGTGAGTGAGGCCAGGGGGTTCTCTGCTAACTGGGAGATGACAGTGGACACCAAGCCCATGGGCATTAATCGGGAGCAGCTCTGGGTCACTGTTTGACTCTCTGGGAGCAGGGGCTTTGCCAGCTCACCAGGGGTCAGTGCAGTGACCAGCACAGCTTGAGCCCCTTGTGCTGCCCAGTGAGCACAGGAACCAGCAGGAGCCTGGCCCAGCACACGCCCTGAGCCAACACAGCCACATCCAGAAACACTCTTGGCCTGTGTCTACCCTGCTCTGCCACCTCCAGAATACTCTAGGAGGAGCAAGATGAAAAAGGAAAGCCAAGAGACACTGGAAGGAAACATGAAAACTCAGGAAGCTGTAAAAAAAAACAAGATTATATTTAATTTGCTGTCCCTGGGCTACTTAAAGTGGAAAAGACATCGTGTTGTGCCAAAGTTCTCCTCAAAAAGCTACAACAAGGACTGTCCTCCCAGAGCTCTTTTTCCACCTACCAAAGGTTTGGGGATGGTCAGATGTCTCCTTCCTGCCCCACTTTCCCTGCTCTTCCTGTCTCACTAAAAATTCCGGACCAAGGAATTCCTGTCGCAGGACAATATCTCTTGGGAGCAAGTTAATAAAATTTTAACTTCCTCAGTTAACCAAATACATGTCTTTATGATTTGAAACAAAAAAAAAAAACCCAAAGAAAACATGTGATTATTAAAATGATTATTTACGAGAGCAAAGACTGAAAAAAACAGTAATTCTGCTATACAGTAAAATTAACCAAATGATAGCAATAGTTTAGCTCGGACACCAACAGAGGTTTCTGAAAGATTTTAAAGAATTCCAAGACAAAAATCTCCCTGTGAGGGAAAACAGTCTGCAATAGCTCCAGTAACAGTCACGCACAAAGTTTATTTAGAAGTAGCAGCTGAGCTGAGCAGTTTAAGCTGGGCAAGGCAGGAGATGATTTTGCTGAGAGGAGTTGGGTGTGACCAAAGCTGGATCTGGATGAGACCAACTGCAGCTCTTCCCTGCACCCAAAGAACTCTCACCTTGACAGGCAGGGAAAGCTTAAGAAAACTGCATTTTTAGCAAGACTCAGCAGGTCCTGCCTGCTGTCCCCTGGGGAGGAGCAGCCCATGCCAGCAGCTCTCCCAGCTCCCTGCAGCATCGCACAAACTCCCCCACAGCAGGGAGGGCATTTCTCACTGGGCTCCACCACAGGCATCACACTTGCATCACACTGAGGAGAGAGCTGGAAGAACATGTGCAAGATGAATGTGCACATTTCTAAAGCCTCTGTGGGTTCAAAACACACACATCTCTGGCCAACAGTGACACTTGTCTGTTAATACTTCAGACAGAGGCTGTGTATGATGTGACCTCATCTGTGACTGATAGTTGGTAAAAAGCTCTCTTTTTCCACAAGAACACCCTCTACGCTTTCAGCCCAGCACCTGTGTTAGTCAAGATGAAGCAAACTTTGTTCCAAAGAGCTTACTGTGCTGGAAGGTGTCCCCAGGGGACACTGATGAGGCTGTAGCCCAGCTGGGCAGGTTCATGCTGGCTCTAATCCATCCTGTCAGGGCCCGTAGCTCCAGGCCTTCAGAGCTAATAACCCTATTCCTTTTCTCCCACACTGACACATTTGCATTGCAGCAGCAGTAGGCACCCTTCACCCCCTGCAGCCATCCTATTGTAAGGAGTACTCTTGGATTTGTCACACAGGTGAATTTGAACAGGGCAATTGCCAGCAAGGCAGGAGAGCGCTGCCCACAGCCCTCCAATTACAGATAAACAAGCAGTGTTCATCTATATTATCAACAACTGAATTTTGGGCATGCCTGAATAGAAAGCAGGGCCATCAGTCTCTGTATACACACAATTACAAAGCTCTCACTAGTGGCACCAAGTGCTGCAGTTTCTATTTGAGGCAGAGGATTGCAGTTGTAGCCAAACCCATTTCTTACATTCTTCTGGGATGTAAAAAAAGACGGATGGAGGAAAGATCATCAAGGGAAAGTTTTTCTGAGAGTAATAACAACAACAACAATAACAACAATAATAATAATAGTAAAGCTAACAAAAATGTTGGTGTGTAAAGCCACTCCCAGAAGACAGTCTGTAAACCACCTAAACTCTTTTGGGTGAAAGCACCACAGCTCTACAGCCACTTCTTTCAGAACAGACTGGCAGACAAGCAAAGTCTGATTGAATGCCAAAAAAAGAAAAGTATTTGCCACTTCCCTGAATTGTGCCTGGTGGCAGGTAAGGAGCTGCCTGCTCTGCAGGTCTCAATTGCTCTCTGGCAGCGCAGCCCAGGAGGCACACAGGGAGTTTCAGGCAACAGCCAAATTCCAGGCGCGCGCTGGACACGCAGCCAAGTCCTACCAACCACCCTTAATGGGAAAGCTGCCCCCTCAAAATGACTTAATCCAAGGTTTATGTTACAAACATGCAATACCTCCCTGTTGGAGCACTACAGCATTTCTAACCTGGCTGCTTTCTTCAGAAGAATAAAGAGACTCTAAGGCACATTTTGGGCTCAGTGGACAGCTGTAGGTGGTAGTGGCAACACCAGCAGCATCACAGTGAGCAGGAGGGAACAGAGCACCATGACAATAAACCAATAATTTAATTTTGCATTTTCAGGGGACAGCATTCAACATACAAACATGTTTTAGAAAAGCAAAATAGAACAGCTCTATTTCACACATTTAGGTACAGCAGTAATCATCATCTCCCAGTCATTTGGAAGGGAAAGTGAGGTTTCATTTTTCAAAGAGCCCTAATTCCTACTAACTGCTGAGAATTATGGTCTCAGGTACAGGTCTCCACCCATCGGTACCTCACATGAGAGGATAAATTTTCCTTTTTAAACACTTAGTGGATGCTTATTAGTACAAGAAAAACAAGTAACTACTGACTTGAAAGCAGACTATGACTTTACCTGTCAATAATTCACTTTATCAGACCTCCAATACAGAATATACATTTCACAGAAGTCAAAAATATACATTCCCTAAAATGAGCACAATGGCATCTTTATGCTAATCTGCCAAAGATTGTATTACCTATTTTGTCAGGACTCCAAACTTTAAGTGAGATTCTTTTTTTTTTTTTAAACCTTTTCTAAAGCTCCCATCCAGTCACAGAAATAAAGGTATAAAAGAGCTTTATGATTTTTTCTCCCTCCCTTAAATATTAAATTTCTATGATCCAACTCCATCTGCATAATGGATATACAGCTGTTTATGACAAACATGGTGAAAAATCTTCTTCATATAAATTTCTTCATATAACCAGTGTGAGTGAGGGACACCACTGTAAGGGATGGACAAATTGTCAGCCAAAGTTCTTGTCTGCTAATTATGTTCCCCAATCCCCCATATTCCCTCCCATCCTGTAGTTTTTAACCCACACTTCTCTTGCAAGCTTGTAATTATATAGATTAGTTATTATTATAAGACTATAATTCTATAGGGTTCTAATTCTTATTAAACATTTTTTCCCTCACTAGTTCTTGCATGCCTTAGGTAGAAAAAGAGTTTGGGAGAGCAGTGGAAGAAGCTCTGAGATATGTTGTCCTAGTGACAGCAGCACAGTTTATTGCTTCCTGAAAAAGGAGTGGGAGGAAAAACTGCATTTAATCAACTTCCAAAGAAAGCCAAAAAATCAAATTTCTTTAAGATTAGTAACAAATACTTGGATCCTTTCCTTCTAGGGCAAGAAAGTGTCCAGTGGAGAAAATCTTCCAGAGAAAAACAGGAGATTTGGAGGCAAAATCACATGATTATATTTAAATGTATTAAATGAATATATTTAAATGTATTCTGTCAATTTAGTGCTTAAGCAAGGAGTGGGCTGGGTCTGTGGAGGGTTTGTGTGCCCTTCAGAGGAGCCAGTTCCTTCACTGGCCTTTGCAGGAAAAACACAGAGAAGTCTTGCTGAGACAAAAATCCATCACTGCATCCACTGATGGGTAACACAAAGCCCACATTAAAGCACAGGATCTACTTAAGATAGGTAGGACTGAGACTCCACTAAAGAGCAAAAGGAAAAATTATTAGTGACTGTGAGCACTAGGACAGGATTAATGGATCTCAACACAGCTCACGAGCATGCCCAGCCCCAGCATTTGACACTCAAACACAGAACCTAAAGATGTCTGGGTGATTTTAATTTATCCTCTCAGTATTAGTCCATAATGCATTTTTAATGGGGGGCAGTGCTGCAGGGGCAGAGGAAAGTGGTGCCACCAGGTTTTTCCTAGAACTCTCCCTCTTTCCTAGAACTCCTCCAGCTGCAGGGTAAGGGCACTAAAGGCTGTGCACGGTATTACCAGAAAAATCACAAAATGCTGTTTGAACTTTCACATTTTGATGCCACACAAAACTGGGTCGCCAAAGTCCTTCTTGCATTCAGAGGGCAACATTTATAGTGACAGAGAGAGGTTTAAGGAGATGTGGACATTTCAATACTGCACATGCATGTACAAAGGGAAGTGCAAAAAAAAAATCCCTTGGGAAAGTGTTAAGAAAGGAAAGGTGAAAAGCAGTTAACATGAAATCAAGTTGGTAATTGCAGGAAAATCACTGGATGATTTTACTGAGGCTCCATTTTCACCCATTTTTAGCTGTGTCAGAGCCCCTGCTCAGATGACACCTAACACTGCCCAGCCCTCAGCATCCCTCTCACAGCCAGGTATCCCTCGGGGACAACAGCAATCCCCCTTTTAGGCTGCAGATGTTTCCACAGTGCCTTGTTTCCCTCAAATAAAGATTAACCCTTTCCACACATGGCCCATTCCGCAGACAGTCCAGATCTCCTGCTGAACATTTTTGCTGAAGACCCTTGAGGACAGGCTTTCTGTGACTCCCCACCAGCCCAAACATGTCCTAGATTTGGCCAACATTGAAAATGGAGATTATGTAATCTGAAGTGTATATATACATATATATACACATACGTATGGCACACCAAGTGTTGCTGCTCATCAACCCACATCATTTGAATACAATCCACGGTATTTTTATTGCAATTGGGAAAAGTCAGCGTTTTATGCAGTGCATAAAAACCTCAACATATTTTGTTTGTAGGTGTGTTTTTGTTTCTTTGTTTGCTTAATTAGGAGTGGCTTCTAAATATTCTTTAGTCAAACGTTCTGTAAGTGCTCTAGTTGGGACAATTTGATTACCTGGCTGTTTGCAGGCAGTGGACAACAAGGTACAAACAAGACAGAGAAAAGCCAGTTATATTTTCTTGAATAGTTGCAGCCAAATGATCCAACTGGTCATTTATCTCTTATCACCCTTACACTACTCCTTCCTGTTTTTATTTGGGCATTTAATTATTACATTCTGGTTTTCTGAAGCTTTACAATAAAAATGAAGCAAATATAACTTTATATTAAATCAATATATTCCATGGTTATTTGATCATTTCCTTTGGCAATATCACACATATTCGATCAAAGAACTACAAGAAAGGGGATGGCACTTCTTGTTTGGAAATGAAGAGCCATGTTGCACATTTAAAAAAATTCGTAATGAAACCTTCATTATAGAGACATCTATCTCACCATCCATCATCTCCAAACACACAGGCTTGGAAATGAAAACCTGCCCGTGTTTAATTTGATGGGCTGAGCGTTCAGCGCTCTCATCCTGCCGGGGGGAGGGGAGTGGCATTTATTTATTTATTCACATCTTAAAATAGACAGGTACATTTTGGAGCATCATCTGACCTCAAAATCCTGGAACCACTTATTTGAAAACAACCCCAAATCACGCGTCCTCATTTCCCATCACACCAAGGGCTCCATTGTTTGCTCCCACTCACGGCAGGGGCTTTGCCCTGCGCTCCCCTCCCAAGCTGTGCAACATCTGCTGGGGGGGGTTATTTCCTTTTTTATTTATTTATTTCCCTGATTTTGTTTCTAATCTCTGTTTCTTTGTGGTTTCCTGGAGTCATCCTGACAAAGCCACATATTCTGTTCCTGTCCTTTATAGCACTGGAGGGCACTGCAGAACACATGAAATTTGTTTCTAATTTTACATCTGCCAAAAAACATTCCTGGGTTACAAATACACGCCAGCAAAACTGGTAGGGCCTATCCCGCTAACACCACAAGACAAACAAGCCAAAAGGAAATAAAAAAGACTAAAATACAGGACAAATATTTTTGCACTTATTTTAGCTTGTGAAGCCTTTTTCCCCACCTTCTCTCACATTTCACCCAAGTTAAGTGTTTCGGTATTACATATTTATGTGTTTGTATTTAGGAAAAAAACCCTTCAGTACAAGAAGATGAGAAGCAACAATTCCGTTTTTCCTCTTCTGCAAGTCCCATACATAAGGAGATGGCTAGAAATACCTTCAGCCAGAGGCATGTGGAGGATGGCTCCCTCCCCAACACGTGACCGAAACACTGAATATTTCAAGCAACTGGCCAAAATCCTGGTGCTCCAAAACCTGTTTAAACCAAATGACTGATCTCAGCTGCATTGTTGCCTCTTTCTTCTCATCAACGCAGTTTTCAAAACAGTATTTTAGCTAAATTATCCTCAACTTTGTAACCATGGCAAGTCCTGAGAGGGCCTCTAAGGAAGGAAGAGCAGCATCCCAGCAGAGCTGAAGCTGCCAGGTCAGTGGGGCTCTTTGGCTGGGCCCATCAGGGACGGGCAGCACCAGAGTCACTGCCCCACTGATTTCTGATTTCTGCCCCAGGCTGGAGGTTCAGGCTGTGCTTTGCTGTCTCACTGTGCTCTGTGCACTGCAGTTTTACCTACACACAAGCACCAGCTCCAGTCTGGCTCAGACTTGACGACTGCAAATGTCAACAGACCAAGAAACACAACTCCAGGTTTATTTCCATTAGCAGCAGCACAGTGCCATGGTATTTCAATGCTCCGCAAGTGCTAATTAAAGACATTGCCATAAGGAACCTGGGAGAACGTTTCAGAGCTGGATCCATCTCTGCAGCCTGGGTCTATCAGATTAAATGTAACCACACAAATAACCCAGCACTTCCTACAAACCACAGAGGGGACTCTTGCATTGCCACACTTGCAGAATTTTTCACTTGACAAAGATTCAGCTCCTGATGGAGAATGCCAGACCTGCTCATGGGCACTGGCTGCTCAGTGGTGCTTTAGGGAGTCAGGGCAGCACCTTGAGAGGTGTTTCCTACAGCAGGGAGAGCAGGTTGGATGGTTACAGATGAGAGACTCAGCAGTTCTCTCCACCTGATCAACGAAACTCTTATCACAAAGTTAGACTCAGTTCCTTGCACTAAAACATGCTGGGCAAAACTTAGCCTGAGCTACTGAAAATCATAAACTTGTGCACTATTCTCATCTAAAACTTCCACCATTCCCACACAATTTCCCTGGACAACACTATATGTGATCCAGCATCTCCATCTAGGACCAGGTCTGAAGAGGGAGCTGCTTTGCAGATTGCATTACAGAAATTTTACAGGGCTGAACTGAAAACTCCAATTTTTTTCAGTTGTGTTTGGCCTATCATGTTCTAACTTCCCCAGTGATCACTCTTGGTGAGAAATTTCAGCCCTGCAGGCTTGCTGGAGACTAATCTGCCTGTGTCCACACAGGCACAACCTATCTGCACTGTACTAATGTCTGTTCCAATATGGATTATGGACTAATAAACTGAATGGTTCTGCAAATCTTCCTGGCCTTTACTTTTTAGCTGTTATAAGAGTCATATTTCCTAAAAGGAGAAACATATGTTTTGTATCTATCCAGCATAAGATGATCACAGAGTCTGCTGCTGAAATGTACTTGGAAAAAAATAAAGCCATCCATAGAAGAACTGTGAGAAGATTCAATTTTTGTACAAGGGAGTTCTCCTGTCTGGAGTGAAAAATATTAAAAAGGAAAAAACTGAAAAGACTTTATATTCTAATAAGCTCACCCTACACATTCATTCTTTCTGTCCTTTTTAAAACATTTTCATGGAATTTGTAAGGTTCAGAAGTGAAAATGTTATTTCAAAATTCCTTGTTTCAAAAATACTTCAGACTTTTGGGAAAGGAAATTTTTTGCTTGAAGCAGTTCATTACATTTCACTAAAAGCATTTCTCTCTTTTCCTTCAGCCACCACTGCATTTTCAGTTATTTTCCACAGTGTTTACTATAAATTAAAAAAAACCCAACCAAACAAAAAACACACAGCCAAGTCTAGCTCTAGTCTCCAAAAGAAAATTTTTTAAAATATGCAAATAACAAGACAATTTTTAAGAGTAACTACCTGCTGTATTCAAAGCTTTACTGGTTTAAACTTTTTATCCTAACTTTGATATAAATATATGCCCTTCTGCTAACTATTCATCTCAATTTCTTATCCGTAACACAGGGATAATAACACTGGCTGTACTTGCCTCAGTGGAGGGGATTAGTTGGTATCTACGTGGATCCTGCCCATATAAAGCACAATCATTATTGCCTGAATGTCGGGATCTGCTCCACTAGCCTTGAGAAGTATCATGCACCTTCTGGTCTCAAAATTAAGAAATGCCTTCAGTATTTAAAATATTACAACTTTTGCTGCATCAGAAAGCAAACCTACAGACAACTGGGCAGTTTGCAGAGTGGACAGTGTAGAAGGAGGCAGCATCCTGAGGACACCAGCACGGGCTCTGAGACCAGGTACACAAGTTGTTTTGTGCCTCGAGTGATCAGTGCCACACCACCAGCACACAAAGCAGACTGGTCACCGTATTTCAGTGGCATTTGTCACATGTCCAGTCCTGTCTGTTCAGAAAAAATAAGTAAAAGAACCTCAAAGAAACAAGTCACACATTTCCCCCATACTTGTCTACTCATCCTACTTCTGCCATTGCTTCCCTAACAATTTTCTTACAACTTATATCTATTTTTTATAAGATATAAGTATCACAGTATGTACTTTTACATTTGCAGCTGGAGTTCCAGCCTGAATTCTGGATACCCTGCTTTTTGTCAGTTTATTGCAGGAGTGAGTTGTGAAATATATATAATTTTTATTGATAAAGATAAACTTGATTTGTAAGATGAGTCAAATTAACAATCGATTACACACTAATGGGCTTGAATCAATACATTAATTTAACTAAAAGGAGGGGAACAGGAGGAAAGATGGAAGAGTAATTTAAAATAGCAGGACTGTTCTGCTGGTTTAAAAAAAAAAACAACAGCATATAAAATAAAACTGAGCCGCCCTTTGTGGAAGAATGCAATATCCTCTCTCTCGTTCTTTCACCTTGTTTCTCTGTATGATGTGGCGTGTGTTTATTAAAGAATAAAAGAGCAATTATTACATTTCCAGCAGATTGCAGGGCTGAGGCAGCAGTACAGCAGTGTCAGCCTGCTCTCTAGTGTTGCTGGAGGTGTGCAGCATCCGGCCACGCTCCCAGCTGCACCCGCTTAGAACACAGCCCAAACCCCGAGGAGTTTCCTTGCTGTCTTCTGGGTGGTAAGGAAATCTCAATTATGCACACAAGGGATGTGGTTAGGGGGAAAAAAAGGAGAAAGAATGTTTAAATTGTATACGTAAACTGTTTTGTTTTACAAGCTGGAGTAAATCAGCACATTTGTAGGCCATATTTATCTGATCCACTCAATAATAATCTCTCTCAATGAACACTATTGATGTGGCATTTATGCCATTGCAGAACATAACCAATCCCTTAAATTCAAATAAAGCGTTAGTGAAAAAATAAGAATTTTTGCTTCTGGGCAAGTCACTAGTGCACAAATTTCTTCCATGTTGCTGTCAGGAACTGAGGTGGGAGAATATGCCAGGAATGGAAGTAAAGGCAGAATTCCTCCTGCTCTCTCTACCTTGCAAATTCAGTCCTCATTTGCAGCCCCATACCATTAATAGAGGTGTCATGGTCTAAAAACAAACCAACCAAATTCCCTCCCAAAGGGAGGAAGAAAGTAAATCAGTCCTTTTAGCAGCAATTTCCTACGGGAGGTACAGCCCTGGCTGATGCAAAGGGAGCCTCACACGGAGCCAAAGAGATCCCGAGGCTAAAGCAGGGACACAGAGCTGGGTCTGCTCTGCATGACAGAGTTCAAGGCTGTGTGTTCAGCCCTTCTTAGCTCATGTAACACAGGCCCTTTGTGCTCTCAAGCCTTGTTACACATTCAGACAATGAAAAGGGAGACGATCACAGTTCATGTCAAGTAGCTCCAAGAAAATCCTAACCCTAACCCATAGCACAAGAAATGGAGCTGTTACAACAGCACAGAAAGGTGCCATCTCCCACGGAAACTCAGAGAGAAAAGACAGCCTGCTCCACACTATGCTTTGGTAGAGAAAGCTCTTTCAAGGCACAACTAATTTCTGGAAAAGATACTGAGCTCAATTACACAGTGTAAATCAGGAGAAATGCAAGTGGAGCTACTCTGTTTCCTAACACCAAAAACTCATGTCCAGGACTTCTGGCAGAATCTCAATAACACACTGTATTCTCCACAGGCTTGCAGATTAGGAAACAAGCCTGGATCAGAAGAGTCTCTTTGCAGTTTGTTTGACTGATTCACTCTGAAATGTTTCATTTTGAATACAGTCAACAGCAGTCTAAAAAAAAAAAGTTCACCGTGCCCCTAGAAAAGGCATTTTGTCAGCTGAGGCAGAGAGATGAGTGTGGGTTTCAGGGCAGCAGAGCCCACTGAGAGAGCAGAGAGCCCATCTCCTGCCTAGGATGCCCTCCAATGGCAAACTCCTTTCAGCAGCAGCCTGGGAGCTACAGGCACCCACAGCAGTTTACCAACAATACTGAGAATTCGAGTCCCTGGGCTGCAGGTAGAGGACTCAAACAAAGAGTAAGCCCATCCAGAACATTCATAACCTGTGGTGCTTCTGTGAGCAGCATTTCCCAAACCCTTCTTAAATATAAAGTTTCTGTCCAGCTGATTACACATGCAGAGATGCCCAAACTCCAGTCTCCTCTTGAAGAGGAGCATTCCAGCTGGCATTACAGAGGAAACAGCTACAACTACATGGGTTTCATTAGATGTAATCAAACATTCAGCTAATATTCAGAGTATACCTAAAATCAACTCAGCCTTAGGAAGCTTTCCATGATATATGCACAGCTGCTGAAAATGGATGACTTCTTTCATTAATATTTGCTTCTGAAAATATCTAATTCACTTTGGTGGTGTTTATGTGCTTTCTACAACTACAGCAATAAATCAGTGTGCTGGGAAGAACATTTCACAGAAAAGGCAAATCTTAGGTGGGTATTAAACAACACTCATTCAGAATGAACTCTGAACTTGTGAAATGAAAATTTGAAGATTTTATGAAAAAATCTACTAATTTAGATGATGAGAACAATATGATCTTAGAACTACAGATATTGAAGATACTAGTTTTGATTAAGTGCAGCCACAAACTATACACAGGGAAATATTCACAGCCAGTTTTCTAGCCAGAATAACCTAAAAATTTTTGCTCTGCAGTAATAACTGTCCCAATATGCACATATACCATTTTTACTAATCTCATAAATTGTTTGTTGAAAATAAGTGATTAAATACAGAAATTAAAATTATCTAGTGACTTAGCTTAAATTAATTTCTTTTGTTAGTTAGTTTAAGTTTATATAAAGGGTGCTGAAACCCACATAGACTTAAAACCATGCAGGCAAAACATCTCTCCTGTCATCATGTTTACAGTAGCTCAGCCTCTGGCTGTGCTGGGTAATACCTTGCCTCACTCCAGCTCTGCTCACTGGGCACATTTTACATACTTTTCATAACTAAAAATATGAGTTTTATAAGCAGAAGCCTCTTGTTTTGTTTGTTTTACTGCCAGACCTATGGAGTGTTATTTTGATTTCTCTGGCACTGGATAAACCTTATTGATGTCAGTGAACTCTGAACATGTAGTTCTGAGTATTTTCAAAATAATCTCTCTGTGTGGAAAGTGAGACCAGGCTAGGATCAAGCAGAACACTGCAGCATGAACTTAATGTGTTTATTGAAACCATCTCCAATTAGCAGGAGAAAACATTACAGTCTGCTGTTTGAAAACAATTTACCAGTGTAAATTAAAGAGAATTAACTCCTTCTTGAATACTATTTTATTTACTAATGCACATTTAGACTTCAGTAAATGCATTAAGCTTTTTTTAAATTACCCAGAAGGCAGATCTTAGAACAGCTCAGCCCCAACAAGCAGTTTAAACTCTGGCAGCATCCATGGTTTTAAGAAAGACCCACAGACAATGCCTGAAACTCCCCAGGTTTGTTTTCAGGTAGGGAAGGCCAAAACCAGCCTTATGTATATGGACTGCTTTGATGGCAGTATTGGAAAGTTAAATAACCAATAGCAATAGCTGCCTACACATCTTAACTGGGTACCTGGCATATACTGATTATTTTTCTCAAATCAATTACCACTGTGCAGCTTTTATAATTAATTTACTTTTATCATTAATTCCTACTGGCATGTTTCTTTTGACTTGTGTAGTCTGACCAGCTCTGTGCCCTACAAGCCTTGTCTCAAGCCTGCTCAGCCTCTACAGTCTCAGGAGTGTCTTTGCCTGCTGTTTATAATGAAGATTTCTCCAGTCTTATTTATTAAGCAGAGCAGGGCTAAGCTTGGGGCCAGCAGCTAAGGAGGAGTCCAGACCTCAGAGGAGTAAGAGAGCCCATGAAGGAGGCTTGAGCTAAAGCAGAGCAGCTGCTTTATTCTGCAGCTCCCTCTACTTGCTGCATCCCATCATGGCACTGTCACAATTTGCCTCTGTAACCTCACAATCACTCTTTCACAGGTCAGATCGCAAGATCAATAGAAACAAGAAAAAAAGAGACATGTACTCATGTAAGAAAAGCTAGGAAGTTCAAAGTTATAGCTGAAAGTCTGAATTTAACTCTGAATGATCTGGGAAACAAAAGTAGAGCAGTGACATGAATGAAGGATGAAGTGTCAGGCTGTAAAGTACTTGGTTTTTATCAATTTAAGTCAAGCCTTTACAATGACTACCCCCAAATTTCTCATATTACACAGAAAACAAATAAAAGGGAAGAAACAGTAATTTCTAAATGTTTACATATGAGAGAGGGCCACAGCTCTCAAATCAATATCTTAGTAATTTAGCCATTTTAAAAAATTAGTGCACTGCATTCTGTACCCGAGGCATTTCCCTAAGTGCACAACAGCCCCCAAACTGTGCTGCTTACAGGGAAAGATCAGCAGTTCCAGTTCTGCATGCCCTGCCTGCAAGTACAGCAATGGCAAATAACAACAGAACACAGTGCATTTCACAGGTATCACCAAACAGCTGCTGAAAAAAGAAGACCAAGACCCACACTATACAAGCACGGTGGCAGAGCAAGGCTGGCTCTAAATACTGAAATTAGCAGCAGTGACAAATGGTCTCAGCAGGGACACACGGCTCTGCCTGGTCCTGCCACCGAGCCTGAGGAAACTGCCAGCAGAGAACACTTCCCTTTCTGTTGCTCTGAGAAGGGGCAGCTGATCCGTGGTTTAGGATTGAATTACTGCACTGGGATCAGGCAGAAAGCCTGGCTGAGATCCCCGAGTTTAGAGTCACATCCCTTATTAATTGCCTGCACAAGAGCAGCAGCTCTGCACACACGGCAGCCTCCAGCACAGCTCTGCCTCTCTGTGCTCCCTGCAATGCCAGCAGAGCTGAGGGGTCTCACTGTCTCCAACTCATTGTGTTCAGGTAGCAGTCCCACCCAGAACTACATCCTCAAACTTCTCTGAAAAGGCAGCACAGATCCCTACAGCTGAATTTCTTATTTCATTTTCCAGAGGTAGCTGCTGGGCATTTAAAAAATATTTGGATCATATATTCGTTACTTTGCAAATAAACTCCTTTACTATATTGCTGGGAAGAGATAAAAATAACACGTTTTTATTGCAGCTGCCTCCATTTCACATGGTTAAAGCAATCTCCTGAAAGAGACCACTGAGTTTCATAACTCAATGAATATTTATATTGTTTCAGAGAAAAAGAAAACTTGAGAGCCTTGTTTTTCAAGATTAAGCAACAAATGTCTTATATTTCAAATGAATTGCTAAGACTTAATCCCACAATTCTTTTCTAATCCAGGCAGTCCTAAGGACTACCATGAGATCAAGGACTCCTGACAGGAGTGAGTTTGCAAGGTCAGGGCTTTCATCTGTAGAATGCATGCAGCCAGTCACCAGGTGAACTCATTTCACTGAATTTCTAATCCACTTGAGTATCATGGGTTTGAAAGTTCAGATAAAAATAAAATCTAAGAAAAAAAAATAATCAAACCTTATTGAATTTCCTTTCCACTTAGACAATGAAATAGCAACGGAGAAGATGAAAAATGTGTTCAGTGAGAATGTGATGAAATATGTAATAGGACCCAGAAATGGAGGTGCTGCTCCTGAGAATGAAAAAGTACAAATTGACCCTCTTCTACATTTCCCCCTTAACCAGAACATGTGTCTGCATGTCCAGTCACACACACGTGTGTGAAATGCCTTTGACCTACACAGAACTGTCAGTAGGGTCCTTCCCTGTCATCTCACTTACCATGGTACCAATAATTCCCCTCTGCTGCTGCAGCAGCCCTTCCAGCAAAGGAGCAGTGCAGTAGTGAAGGACAGAGCTGCTCTGCCTTGCACTTGGGGTTCCCTCACAGGCATCAGGGTGCAAGGAAGCTGAAAGTAAAGGAGCAAACTAAGCAGCTGT
Source organism: Petroica traversi (assembly GCA_025920805.1). NCBI lineage: Eukaryota > Metazoa > Chordata > Aves > Passeriformes > Petroicidae > Petroica > Petroica traversi. Next base: position 7,243,473 of record JAHLSL010000036.1, on the reverse strand, counting down.
ACCTATTTCTGCCTTAGTTTTTACACCTAACAGCAGCCATGCAGTATTGATTAGAGGCCCTGCCCAGAGCCCATGCTCAAGAGCCTTCCAAGGAGATCCAGAGCCCCTCATAGGAAACTGGGAGCACCTTTATTTATGCACTAAGCTTCTATGGAAACAGGCACACTATCACCTCTAGCATCTGTCTTTGAGGTCCCTCCAGCCAGCAGCTCAACAAAAGGCTCTGCCACACCACCCCTGAAAGGGGCTGTGCTCATTTCCCCCCACCCAGTTCCCAGGTGACTTTATCCCCACCATGAGGATAGAAGCACAAGGGAGCACAAGCCCTCTGAATATGTGGAGAAATAAAGATTTGTAAAGGTCTGCAAAGCCTTACCTGGGGCAGGTGAAGGCAGGAAGAGCAGGCAGGGGTGCCTGGGGATGGCTTGTGGGGATGGCCCCTTGCAGCTCTGACTTGCCCCTGCTCCAGGTGTGGAAGTTTATTGCAACTCATCAGGATATTTTTTTTGCCCGCTTCATATGAAACTTGTTGCTCAGCTACAATATTTTATTTTAAACATTTTAATATTTCTATCAGTTCAGCTACTTGTTCCTTGACTGAAATAAAAAGTATGGAGTAGTCAAATATTACAAATATGCTTTTACAGGCTTTAATAATTTTTAGAAAACTTGATTATTTGAAAGCTTTGCTCTGAATTTAAATATTTTCACCTCTTATGAAATCAACAAAACTTTTATAATTTCTAAGGTTTTTGTGTTCTTTGGTATTCTGAAATATAAGCAGAATTCATACACTGCTTAGTCTGAACACAGCACCTGAATTTGTGAGTACTACTCCTCAGTCTGGAGACTTACACTGAACACAGCTGTGATTGCAGCTGGGTCACAGGCTAAATTCATTAATTAGAGTACCTAATAAATTGTTATTGATATTGTTCAGTTGTTTGTCACCACCCAAAATGGTCAATAATGTCAGCAGCAGAAAAAAGAATGTAGCAAAAGCCAAGCTAAGCTTACATAAATTAACTGAAGGAAAAAGCACAGATGAAGATAGAGGCAACACTGGAGTGAATGAGTGAGGGGGAACTAAAGAGGTGGCCAGAGATTTGTGTGTCCTGAAATGCTACATTCAGTTAACAGCTCAGATGGCACCTCACAGGGTCCTGTTCTGCATTAGCAGGAGGGAACAAACACTGGTTTTACTCCTCAGCCTCCTGCCATACACTCAGTGGGCTACACTCTTTGCTTGAGTAAAATGAAGAACTTGGTATAGCTGGAAGATATTTTTCCATTTGATTTTGCAGATGTGGCTGGAGGGAGTGCTCCTTTGGAACATCAAAGCCCTTCATGAATATTTGTTATTTTGGTAATGATCCTTCTGTAGTCATTTTGTGTAGACTTCATTTTTATTTTACTTTTCTTTACAAGTTCAGCCCCACTGGGCTGAAACATGGGCTGTGCAGAGACCTGACACTTGGACTGGTTCAGTCTGAGCACTCGAAGACTTCTCCCTTACAGCAGCATTTTTAACAGTTTTCCACAGTTAAAAGTGATGAGAAGTGGAGAAGGGAATCACTCCTGGGGCTGCAGCGAGCTGGGGCAGCTGAGCTCCAAGGAAAGCTGGGGCCTGAGCAGAGCTGCTGCTATAGGATTTGCAAAATCTGGAGGAACAGACAGTATCACTGCCTAGCCTCACGCGATTTAAAATTACCACAACCAATGTTAGGATCAAGAATTTGATTTATGCATTTTAAAGTTTACCAAAAAGAGGATTTTTCCCTCATCAGTTGAATTCCTTATGGCTCCCAGAAAGAAAAAATCTTTCACAGGCAGAACCAGAACAGCCTGGCATAATCACTCATATCTAATGATGGATATTTATTGCTGTCATCAGAGACTTAAGGTCTAAAAATCTCTTCTTATAAAAATAATTTTTAAAAGAGAATGTAATGACTTCACTGATCTGTTGCTGCTAAATCTGAAGAATATGAAGAATTCCAAGTAATTCACACATTAAAATTGATAAAATATGTTGGACTGGCCTCCGTGGCTGCAGTGTGGAATATTTGGAATACTGGATGTATACACAGGCATGTAATTGTTAACTTTTCTAACTTGCTGCAAGTCTGCTTCAGTTTTCACTAAACTGATGCAAGGTTCATAACTGTGTTAAATGGAAAAATAATTAGACCAAACATTGTGCATTATTGTGTGAATGCCTATATCGGTCTTAAAAGCTTTAATCCAGATATATACACAGACATGCATGTAAAGACTAAGATTTTTTTAACCTCTAAAATTTCAGGACATTCTGTAAGACTTTCACACTCTTACCCTTGCCTAGGGTTATCCACTGCTTTTGGCAGTTATGATTTGTGGAAATCAAAGGATCTGGATCAGTACAATAATTTACTGTACAACTCAGTGATTTTGGTGGACTTGCACTCAATTTTCTGTTGGTCCCTGAAATACAGACATAGTTCTCAACTCCCTTTCTATTCTTTAGGTACAGATCAATGCATGAACTCTTTTCATATTTTACCACACATGTCATTCCCCTTTCTTTCTAGGAAAATAGTTTCCTGTTATTTTTAGCTCAAATCACAGTTTCATTAAAAAAAAAAAATCTACACTATTTCTTAGTAGTCCCCCAAACTTAATTTCCTGGGCTGCAAAAGAAAGCTGAAAAAGGTGAAAACACCATTGACTTTTGATCTGTTTTGTTAAGAGCATGACAGGCTTCTCAGATCCAGTTCATAGTCCTCTTTTAAGTACCTCAAGGTAAAGGATGCAAGCCACAGCTATGTCAGAACACGCTCTGCTCACCTCCTCTCCCCCCCCTCAAACCATTTCTGACCCTGCTTTGGGGGACAATATTGAAAACAGTGAAAATATAACCCTGTTAAAAACATGAATCAAAAAGTCACTGCTTGTGGACATGTTTTTAAAATTGCTTAGTTGCATGGAAGTCCCTTTAGTGCTTGAAGGACTTTAATAAAATTGATTTTCTGAGTATAGCCTTTTAGCAGCTACTGTATAAGCTTGAAATATGAACCCTTCATTGTTGGAAGTGTTTCATTTTTGCCCTGTAACTAATGATCAAGGGAAAGAATGTGTTCAGAATTCTCCATGGTTGCCATTTTCATAATTAAATTGTGCTAATAATAAAGCTTTGCAGACTTTAAACAAACTGGCATTGGAGTGGAATGTGGTTTGCAGTGTTTAATTTAGAGACCTCTGCAATTAGCCCTTAATGAATAAGCACACCACGATGATAAGTAAGACATCTCTGTGAACAGGTTATTTACCAAAGCACAAAACTGTGACATTTTCATTCCAATAAATGAAATCTATTCTCCAGATTTCTTCTGAAGGCTCTTAAGTAATTTGGGAAGTTAAAACCCATTAATTGTCTTTAATACCTGATGTGTAATACCAGTAATAGGGCACCACTGTTCATCCTAAGTACAATGGCTCAAAAATAAGCAGCTGAGTCAGGAAGACAATTAGCTGCATATGAGCTGCATAAATAGTGCAGATCTACTGGCTAGTAAACTACATGCTACTAGAACCACATTCACTGCACAGCCATAGCTCCAGGTTGTGCTTTTCCCTCCCATACTGCCTGCCTACTTACACTGAGACTCATGTTAGAAGATTCTTTCCTGTATTCGGTCATTAATAAAAGATTTTTTTTAAACAATCTGCACCCTACACATCTGAGGACATTTTGTGGTAGTGTAAATCTTGGAACAGTGCTGAGGTACATCAGCAAGAAATCCAGCCCTTATTGACTGAATGCACAGAATTAGGAGATTTGGGTCAGTTCACTGACTGTGCCTCTCGAACAACTGTAACGCACTGCCCATAGGAAGGAGTCATTATTTTCTGGCAAAACTCATTTCAGCATCTAATGAACCAGACATAGGGAACTCTCAAACTCATGCTTTGGCTCATATAGCACAGCAAGGTATAGGATCCTGGGATTTTTTTCCATGGGCTTTAGTGGGTATTGGATCTGGCCCTTAGATACAGCACACGCTGACAAACACAGGAGTGGAATCATCTGTCCAGATACTTTCTATTTAGAAAATGGGCCACTACAGGGTCTCTACAGTCACTGCTGCCTTTGAAAAATACTTTAGGACCTGCTTTCAATATCTGATCAGGCTCCATTATCTGTGCAAACAAGGGATACATCGAGCAATGGGAAAAACTGGAAAAAATAGGTATTGAAGAACACATCAGAGCTGATGGTGCAGAGCCACCCCAGTGCCTCAGTATAAATGAGCTGAGGTCCAGCAGGGCTTAATTAGCTGTGGCTCAGCACTGGCAGCAGGTCAGTTATGATGAATGTCCAGTTCAGCTGGACATGACCTGGCTCTTTAGAGAGCCTGCTCAGATGTCTCTGTAGCACCGCTGTGCTGAAAGTCAGACAGCTCCCTCATGGACTACTACATTTGGGCTGTAGCTGAACTTTTTGTTTCACTTACTGCTCTTGAAGTTCCTAAACTTCATCCCTCAGATAGGCAAAGCAGGCTTTATTCTTAAATCTACACCTGCTCACCTTATACCCATGTATCCTACTGCTAGACTTGTCCCTTAAATAACTGTCACTCTTTTCTCTTGTGTTTATGTTCCCAATATGTTTGAATACAGAAAACTTAAACCAAATGCAGATCCATGCTTTGAAGCACAATTCATGTTATTCACTGCACTAAAAAAAAAAAAAAAAAAAAAACAACAAATCCTTCCTATTAAAATTCTAGCCATTTTTATTACCAAAAATGATGTCTTACTCTCAATGTTGGGGCAGCAAGCCCCACAGGCTTCTTTTGGGAAAGTGTAAAAATTTATTTGATGTTGTCTTTTTTGTTCTCAAAAGCACTCAGTGTTAGATTCTCTACACCTTGAAATGATGTGTTGTAGCCCACACCAAGCAATGGAATATCTTTGTAAAACTGGCAAGGTTCCAATGGATGGACTTTATGACAAGGGCTGACAGAGTCCCAGCTCCCAACATGATGGATGCCAGGTAAGAAGCATCATGTCAAAATCACACCCAGTGTCCTTTGTGAGCAGCCTTCTTGAATGAGAGGCAGCAGATGGATCAGAACAACTCTTTGATGGGCACCTTAATCCTATCATCTGGTTGATTCAGTGGATACTGTGTGTTGTTAGGCTTGACATAGACTGGCTTGGGACTGGCACCTTCAGTCACAGTGCAGCTATTTCCAAGACTTACCACAAAACTGATTGAGTCATTATGACTCCAGGTACTGCCATTTTAAAAATTTATGTAAAAATAGATCTTGGAAGGTAATGAAAATTTAGAACTCGAAAATAACATCTCTGTCATAAAACTAGCAGAGCACAGACAGAAACTTTTACACACACCTGCTCCAGGCTTGCCAAAATCCAGCCCCTGTAGCCAGACAGTGTCTGTGCAGCCTGCAGGGACAGCCCATTGAGGCTGCATTGGTGGGAGTTTCCAGTGTCACCTGGGCAAAACTGGCAGCCCTAAACTGGAGCCTCAAATGTGAGTGAGGTGGTGACGTGTTTCATTTACACCAACACTGTACCCTGGTACCAGGATTGCTGTTCTACTTATTTTTATTGATAGAGGAGTCCCATGAATTCCTAGAAGTATTCCTGCAAACGGCAGTTCCACGACTGACTGTGCAAAGCAGCAAGAAGCAGTAACCTCTAAAGTAACTTCTTCATCTGTTATAATGTGCAGTCTCTTTTCCATTTAGACTTTATAGATCAGACTGAAATATTTAGCACATAGAAATGGGACAAGCAGAAGTGCTTTTTTTAAACAGAAATCTCATACAGTTATTCATAAAGCAAATCAATTGAGGCAGGCAAAGAGAATACACCTCAGATGGGCCTGGGTGAAAAAAGGAGAAGTAATACATTGTGTTCATTAAAGCAATATCAAAATTAAATTTAATACAAAGTACCTGAGACTAAAACCCAAAACTATTAACCCCAAAGCCACTAACTATTCATTAGCCAAGTCAATTTTGCATCCCATTATGATTCACAATGTGTAAATTCCCATTGAAATTGATTTAGTAAACCAGCTCTTTGATGGGCCTGAAATTAAAAGGATAGAAGAAAAGATACAACTAATTGAAGAACATAATTTGATGCTTGTAAAGGGTGAGAAATTTACTGAGAGCAGACTGGAGCTTTAATTAAAGACAACGGGCCAAATTCACACCTGGGATAATGAGTGAGGAATTTTGCTGAGGTCAGAAGAGCTGCAGCCACTCCTGGCAGGGCTGAATTAAGCCTCTGGTAGTGTCCATTTTAACCAAGAACTAAGGAAAACAGCCTTGGGGGGTGGGGGGAAAGAGAGAGAGAAATAAAGTGAGAAGTACCTATTTCCAGTTACCCTGGCAGGCCTTGTCTGCATTGGGCAACACTGGAAATTTCTCTCTGTTTGCAACAGATTGGGGGACAGACTAAAAGATGATGATACTTCTGCTCCCAGACTAAGAGTGATGAGAAGAGTTTCACAGAACTTCCAGGGAAGAGCAGAGAAAAAGCCCACATGATAAACCAGCACCTTCTGAATAAGGTCTTTTTATTCTAACAGGGATGTTCAGGCTATTTGAAACAATTCCATAACTTCTGTTTTTGTCTTGTTTCACAATTGTTTTGTGATGAGCCATTCTTAGAATATTTATACTTGGGAATCTGACACTTTATCAATTTTACATCATTTAGTTTTGTTCTATGAAAGGTCTCACCTTTAGGAAAGAAAGAACAACAAAGAAATTATGATTTTCTGCACATTTTTGTAGAAGAGTACACATCAGGTCATGAAGAAATTTTACATTATTTTCCAAGGAACTTTAACTAATAATTAGAGAATATAAAGGCCAGGATTAAAAATTTTATTTTGTCTGCTTCCTTTGTAAGATATAGAGGCCTAAGTCATGTAATAATTTCAATGTATAGCTGCTTCACCTATTCATTGTAGATCTGGATGCTGAAGTGCACTTATTTTGGTACTGCAGACAGACAGTAGATAAGGTACCATTATCTCTTAAATTGTGTATGATTTATAATTTATTTATATATTATTATACTTTATAAGGGAGAATCTGTGGCTGACAAAGTCTTTAGTACAGATCTTTAAACTTAAACAGAAAAGTTCAACACTATTGATATTTCCTAAACTCCTCAGTGTAAAGCTGAGGCGTGTCTAAAACAGCACAAGGATAGCCAGGAGAGAAGCTTTACATTATGTTTTTACCAGCAGCAATATTTTGTGTTAGTTCTTATGCTCCCTTTTCGGTACTTAGCTGATTTAACACTAAATTTTCACTTGCTACAAGGTTGATTACACATTTCCAAGATGGGTCTGTCTTGCTCAATAGACTGGAATGCTCCAGTACAAACCTCTGGAATAATTTGCACAGAAGAAGGTTCTTTTTTTGAATAGTCATAAACAAATAGAGGATTACAATGCACAGCCTTGAAATTTCAGGAACAGACAATGTCTGTGATACTATCTACAGCCATATCTTGGAGATTGCTCTAAAAGCAATGTACCCAAAATACTGTGAGGAGTAAACAGACACAGTTAAAAAATCTTCACCTACCATGAAACTTATGTGAAATTTAGAATCTTTGTATCCAACACTCAGACAGACACACTGGGATGAACCAGCAAAGGGATCTAAGCCCACCACTCCTCATATGTCTTATGCAGGAATGGTATGAGCTGATTTGGATTGCTTTGCCCATATTATTTGAGGACTGAAAACAGAGTTTGTAACAGGCCTTAATCAGGTGGGTGACAAACAGCAATCTGTGGCTGTACAAACACAGCCACAGCTCTTTAATTGTTTCATACAGCTTTAAAATACACGGCAAAGTCTACAGAGACAGAAGTTTAGAAGTTGGGGTGTTTGGAGCAGAGCTCACTGGCCCACTACCTTTGTGGCATAAATCTGTGCTGACATGGAGGTTTCTCCCTTCAGCTGCTGGTGAGGACTCATCTCCGCAGTGAAAAGAGGTATTCTTATCCAGAAAGTATCACCAAACTTAGGCAGGGCCTGAAAGGCAGTCAGATTTCAGTACTGAACAGTATCTGTTTGAGCTCCATCAACAACACCCACATAAAAGCTGTTGTGCAGGAGCAAATAAGAAAAGTTGAATTCTTTGCCTAGTGTAATTCACTTCATTTATTGACTTTTTTTCCCTTTCGTTTGTCAGTGGTTCTGAGATGCCTGGCATTCAGGATGATTTGTAATGTAAATTATATAATTGTACTTTCACATATTTTAACATCAAATAGAATGATTGACTACAGAATTTGAGCTGTCTACAGGTGGGGGTCAATTATCATCTGAATAATCACACTGCCACACAAGAATAGCATGGCCATGGAGTGTGACATATTTTTATCTCTATGCATTTCAATGAAGTCAGGCTGGTACATAAAAGGTTATCACCTAGGAAACATATTTTCCTAAGCACAAGTTAAACATGCAAGCAAGATCAGCATAGATATTCAATTTAGCCAGTCAACCCTAACCTATTAATATTTTAACAAAATCCAGTGAGGATAATTTTTTTCTTTGATCCCATCTCATTTGAGCAGCCTGGAAAGGGAAGAAAAATTAAAAACAAAATAGTCAAGCATACAGAATGAGGTTATGTATTAAGTGGGCTATTTAATGTTTTTGGCATATTATAGCCCTAGGGAAAGTGTGGATGGATTTAACAATCAAGATCTGTGTTCCCTGGGCCCACAAAGTTCGAGAAACATAAAATAATCTATACTTCCGAGCTGACAAATCTTACCTGACACTCTGCTTCATCTCACTGGGACTCTCTAGCTCAGCATTAATCATATGTTACAGGGAGTAAAAAGAAAAGTAAATCACACTAAGCTGCAAAGTGAGATGGAAGGTCTTTGGGCAAAGCTTTTAATCAATAATATGTGGGGTAATAACCAGGAGCTATTGTTTGAATCTTCAGATATGAAAAGGTAGCAATGCAAAACACAAAGCAACTACAAACTGCTGCCACTTCAAAGGGGTCTGATGCAAACCAAATCAGGTTGGTTTGCCCTAAATCCCACCTTCTCCCCTTCCCAGTCCATTAGCAACATTCTGTATTCACGGTTCACTAGCATTTTGATCTAACTCCAAAACTGCAATTAAAAGTGTCTATCTGATCCTATAGATCAGGGGACACAGCAGTATCATGTGCAAATGTGCATTAATTTTTGGGTGTCTAATCTGAGATCCTTTGCTATTCACTGACATTCAGAGAATGTTCAAAAAAAGTCTGACTTCTCATGCCAGACAATTCCCTTTTTTTCCCTACTAGCTTCTCTTCACACAATTACTGCTAAGACACAGGACTGGTATTATTTTGCTCTGAATTCTACCTCATTTCCAAATAATACACCACCTTCAAGTCCGTGTCCTCCTTTCCTTCCACTCCTCCCCACACATTAATAAAAGGAAAAGAGTAATGTTTTAGTTATTTGTCTGCTAAACACTGAAGAATCCTTTAGTTTACATATATTTTTAGCTGCTTAATTTGTGGTTAAAATTCGAATATGTGATCAGTTTAACTAACCCAGTCTCCACGGGCTGAAGCCTCAGCCATGAAATACAGGGCTGTGATTGATCTGACCTCCAGCTATTCATCCAGCTCGGTTCGTGACCTCTAACTTTCCTCACCCCTTCAATAATGTGTGTAATAATATTTGGTTTGCTCGGTTATGAACAGGAGGTGGAGACGCTAGTCCTGTCTCATACTTTTGTAATTATTATTATTATTTTAGGGGGTGGAGAGAGAGAGCTCCAGCTCACAGTGAAACCTAACCCAAATCCAGTTCAGGCTGTCCATTAATGCAAAACAGTTTTGAAACTGTGAATGGAGCTCCAGTAATTCCTCCACTGCTGCTCAGCAGGAGCTTGGCAACACACAGCTTGCATGACTATAGTAAAAAAAAAAAGGTCTCACAACCATGAAAACATTCATGGACCATTTTCACAAGCAAGTCTATCACTGAGGCAATATTTTTTTACCGCTGAGTGTGTGGCCATGTTCTCTTCCTTTTACTTTGTGCTTTTTTGGAATACAAATACTTTTTTTTTCTCCCTTTACTTTTTTTTTTTTTTTGGTGGTGTTTTTTGCCTATAACTCAAATTTAAGATATTTAATAATGGTCCTGAGCTGCAACAAAAAATATCTGCTTTAGACACTGTGATACCTGTACAGTTTATTTTTTAAACAGTTCTTTTTAAACAGTCTAAAAAGATCTTTCAGTGTTATCATTTCAATATATATCTTAAACTTTTCAACATTCTGAGGACTTCTCCCTCAAAATAAATAAAACAATAACCTAAATTTTTAAAAAATTTAAATTAATCAAAATATTTCTGAAGGGTTAAGATTGACTACTGGAAAAAACCTGTTTCAGCTTTTAAGGAGATTTGGCTGGGTCATCAGCGACACCTTCTATCTTTATTTCAAAGCTCCCCTATCAGTTTCCTCTCAGCAAACCTGGGAAAAACAGACACAGTCCCAGGGAATTCACATGTTCTTAAAACGAAAACAGTTTAATGGCCTAATAAACCCACAATTATTATTTTTTTTAGTAGTTAAAAATAACTTATAGCAAATTGTTTCTCTGATGGCTCTGGACTTTTTATCTGCTCATCATAAACTTATTTTAAAAAATAATCTACCATAGCTACAGCAGCGTCTGTTTTATCATATCAGCACCTGCTGACTCACTGCAAATACTCCTCCAGAGTGTCACTCCCAGTGTGCATCTCCTTGACAAACTGTGTGTGACAGTCACACAACCTCTGCATTACCCTGGGGCCGGAGCAGATCGCGCTCACCGGCAGGAGCACACACCTCGCTGGGACAGTCGCTCCCTCTCCACCCTCTGGGAATTCCTGACCTGCTGCCGTTTCTGCTTTTGGGCCAGGTAGGTGAACCATTGCTCTGTATCCACAAATGCAGGCAGGCTCTGTCCTGGAGTGGGACTTCCCAGGTAACAGAAAAGCAGAACGAGCAACAATTCTCTGCAAGGAGCCATGGCTGGCACAGGCTTTCTCAGGGGGCCTCACCTCCACCTGCACTGACTCTGCTGAGTCTCCAGCTCCTGCAGCACTAGATCAGATTTCCAATTCCCCTGCATGCAGCTGACACAGCTCTTCCTGACACCAAGTTCAGGAAGGATTTGGTTGCTCTACCTTTTATCGTTCTCCTAATACAGGAGAACAATCTCCTATAAGTGTTTTTCTTCTCATGGCAAAGAGAATTGGTATGTACCCTGAAATTACCACATGAAACAAGGATTTTATAAATTTTTGGTAAAATATCCCAAGATATGGTGATGTAAAAGATGTGTCAATTCAGAAGCCTCAATTTTTTCAACAGAACTTGCACAGGATCAACTACAGCGATTTTTTATGTGCCTGCTCTTATCCCAAATGGTGACTCACGTTTTTAATTTCCTGGGGCTTTAACTGCAGAGTAAGCGACAGGCAGGAGATGATGTGGGGATGCTGGGGGGTGACATCAGAGCAGGCACTGTCCTGCACATGGCTCTTCCCACATCTGTCCGGGCAGGCAGGTGGACAGGCTTTGCTAGGCTGCAGTCAGCCTCTCTGAACATCACTGAAGCATCACTGCTGCTAATAGGATTTTTAAAGGCTGTGCAAAAAGGCTACAGTTTTTAAAACAAATAGGAAGTTCTTGGCCACTTCTGCCTCTCTTGTATTTGTCCATGTTCTACAGTAGTTCCTATTACAGAGTATTTGTTAACAGCACTCACAGAAATCTCCTTTAGAAAAGGAGCCATTTGTTAACAGCACTTATAGAAATCTCCTTTAAAAAAAGAGCCATAATTCTTTGATGCTGCATTACAATAAGAGTTGGCATTTTCATGATGACTACTATATATTCAAAGCCACTATTTCTTAATTTGCTAATAGAAATCACTCCCCTGCAGCCTTGGTCTCGTTTATAAGGACTCTGGTCTGCAACGAACCAGTCAGGAAAGCGTATATGGGCTGTGGATGCAGTCAGAAAACTCATCAAGCTCTTCTGCTGGTTTTTATTCTACATAAAGGAATATCTAAACCCACTAATGTCTCTGAAACCAGAATGAACTTCTTATAATGACTAGATATGAAAAAAAATCAGTTTCTTTATCACACAATGGGCTTTTGTAGATCCTTTGAGGAAAAGTAGTAGTGCTGTCTGAATTTAGGCTCAGTGAAATGCTGAAACGTTAAATTGAATGGTGTTTCCTGTTCTAACCTCTTCTGAACTGGACTTAGTAAAAACTAATGACCAACCCTTTGAACCCCAAAGTCTCCTAAGATTTAATCTGTTATTTCTGAGAAAAAAAGAAGAAAAAAGTGTGAATAAATAATGAGAATAAGGGACATAGTGACCAGAGACAATTCACCAGTGTCATTTACATATTACAGCAGGGTTCCCAATTCCTATAATTACTCATTATCACAATACTGCAGAAAAAAATTAACCTAAATTCAGGATGACAGCCAAAAGCAAAGGCTGCTCTATCCCAAAGCTATCTTGAAAGGTTCAAAATATTCTCTGATTGAATTTGGAACACAGAGAGTTAACACGGGCTGGAGAAATCAAGACAAGCATTTAAGCCTCTGGTGTGTTATGAGTCAAAATTCACTTGGTTAAAGGAAAATAAACAATAAAACAACCTAAGTATTTTTTCAGAAGATATCTATTTGCAGGAAATACAACTTTCACAAGAACATATCAGTTCTAACAATCCCCTTCACAGGAGAATTTTCTTAGGTATTCAACTGAATTTCTTTTTTAAAACCTAGAAAGCACATGACAATTGTAGCAGTTAGAACAGTTGCTCAAAGCATGACAAATCTGGGTTTAAGTCCTTGATTCAGACCAGGGACTTCAACTTGCATCTTTCCCATCTTTCACAACTGCATTGATAATTAGGTTTTTGCATATTCTGGGCAGGGTCTATGCATCTATTTCGGATTTTTATCTTATTTTTATTACCTCTCTTTACTTCATCCTCATAAGAATTTTTTTAGCACAAAATTGCTTGGAAATGGAAAAAAAATCTGCAGAAAGAGGGTGCAGTACAATAAATGCTGTGCTAGAGCTTATTTTACTTTTATTTAAATGCTTTGTGATGCAGTGAAAAACCAGAAAATTACAGTCATGTTTTAGGAAAAAGGCTTTGCTCACAAAACAAATTTTCTTTCTGAAAAGCAGTTTATTGCAATGTAGAAAGCTCACTAATTGGATTTATGACAGGCAAGCAGTAATGGTAAAAAGGAATAACGTGAACAGAGGAAAAATAAATGCATATTAAATTTTACAGACACCTACACATTTTCTCTGCCTTCCTAAACCAAGTACTCAACTCAGGGTTTCCAGATTTCTGTCGATTCTTAGTTTACTTGGCAGAAAAGAAGTGTGGTTCCATGTGAGGTAAATAACCACACAGAATGAACTACAATCAGCAGAGAGGCTCAGTGCAGCTGACAGGGAGATGAGCTGTGGGACGTTCTGGGATACGCGGCAGATCAGAAATGCATTGTGCTGAGGTGCTCCCTTCAGACAGCATTCAGCAAGCCTGGTATTTATTTGTCTCACATGCCAAGTGACTTATACATTTTACCCTCCTTTTATACACCCTAGCAGAATTGCATCACCTTCTAAAATTCAGTTTTTCACTTTGAGGGTTGCTGTATTTTTCCTGCTCAGTGTAGGACTGAGTGCACAGCCCAGCCCGGGTAGTTCTGTATTATCCTGAGTTGCAGAGTAACCTATCTAATCTTGGCAGGCATAAATGTTTTAAAACATAGCTGAAATTCTGCAAAGAGTGCTACTCGAAGAGCGTGACTGCAAAAGTCACCTCAAAATCTTGCGCTTATTTCTCACTTTCATTCGGTGTCATAAAAGACCTCAGCATCAATCATTAACAAGCTATTAACACATGCACCTGATAAAAGTGTTCAAAGTCTGGTCAGTAACAATGACAGAAATTCCTGGTTTACAGCTGGTTTTAGCTAAGTCTACGGAGCCCTCACCAGTTATTTTCTTGGCTAAAAGGTACTTCAGGGTTATTTTGCTTCCATCTCTGCCTATGTAACACACACAGACGCTGCCTTTTCTCATCTCTGCTCAGCAAAACTTCTCCCTTCCCTCTGCTGCCTTTCCCACTCATTCTTAAAAGCAGCTTGCAAGCACACAGAGCCAGGAAATTTTTTCATTCAAATGTCATATGATTTTAATGTTATTACCTGATAGTGAAGGTGCAATCAAAGGAATGAGAAATCTCAGTTCAATTTGCAATTTGTAAACACAATAAAACACTGCTTATTAACAATAATGAACAAACAGGCTGTAATTTAGGCAGCTTCCTTAAAGACATCTCCTTCCAGTTTTCTAAATGTTACCAAAACTCAGGCATGCTTCTAAAATGAATAAAGCCAAAACCAGCTTTGGCTACTGGAATAAATATATATTTAGCATTTTGTAATTCACTTGTTTTGATCATTCATTTTGGTAAATAAAATCTCTGATATCATGAAGCCTGAACAGCTGCTCAATTAGCTCATTACTTGTGTGTTACAAATGTCACTCGGGCTTTGGGGGGATGCAGTGTGTTACTGATGATTTTCTCATTGTCCCTGTTCCTAGTAACACTTGTCAATAATTGCATTTACTTCATGATAGTTGCTTGCCTCTATGCAAAGGAATTTTAGGTTATATTACACAGAAAATGGCATCACAAATAAAAAAGACTCAGAAAAACATGAAAACACCTAGCCTCCATCTGCTCAAGTGTGATACACTTCAGAGCTCCCATTTCACATGTAAAACAGAACATGATTTATAATTTATATCTAGTTGGTGCAATCCTTCTCAAAGAAAAAAAATTCTTTGATGAAACACTGGCTTTATGTTATCATAAAACTATCGAGAAAATCACAGAACATTTGGCAATTTACCTCTACTACAGCATCTTTGAAGTTTGGATATTTATATTTTATGCACTTTTCAAATGAACTGTACTGCTGAACACAAACACAAAAAAGCATAAGTGTGAGTCAATGCTGAAATGTAATTACAGCATTAGCAGCAGTAAACCACTGCAGGTATTTACAGACCTCCAGGTAACAGTTAAGGCCCAGCTCTAAACAGATTTAAAGTATTCTGTGTAGTGTAGAATTTATACAGTAGTCTTGATTTATTTAAAATCTAGAAAACATTTTTAAAAATCAAAGAATAAAGGCAGAAGCAATGCAGCTCTGAGATTCTGCAGAACCACCAGCCTTGCTTATAGCTGTGGGGCTTTTTACTAACAAAATTAGTTTTTGAGAGCATACTTGGGAGCTGATTCTGCACCCCTCATGCCTGAGAATCACCTCAATGATTAGCACTGGTTATGTATAATAAGGTGAAACTCACTTCTGAATAAAATAACCTTTAAAAGGTTTAAATTAGACTTCTGCTGGGTCGCAGTCACAGAAATTAATTACTTGTGTGAAAAGCCATTTCAAATCTACGGGATTATTTATTAACATAAAAGACACATGATCAAGGAGCAAATAGGGATGTAGGGCATTGAAATCTGCAAGGATCAACCTCTTGATCATACAGGAAAGCCACATGATTCTTTTCTTAAATTCTGTAATTTTCAAAGCACCTGCCCTGTGATGTCTCAGTTACAATCCTGGCTGCTGTGCTCCAACAGGCAGAGAAGTCAGAGTGGTTTGTCTTTGCTCTGACAGGTTCATCAACACATTACAACCAAAACACTGCACTCCCACTTTATTTTCAGTCCATTTAGTAATGGAATGCTTCATTCTGGTGAGATACATTTCTTGCCACTGGCTAATTTCTAAAGACTGTACTGAGCAGTAAGCAGGACTTTAAAAGGGGCCAGACTAGAGAGATTCTCAAAATCTTTCCTTTTTCTTGTGACAAAATTAGGCAGAAAAGCTATTTGAAAAGTGTCCAAATATTGTGGGTTGGTTGGCTTGATGAAAATTGTTATTGTCATATAAATTGCATTTTTTAAAAGCTTCAATTAAATCTCCTTTAGGGAATCAGCAGATTTGTGGCATCACCTTTTAATATACTTATAGAAGGAAGAGATCTGAATTTGCTTCCCTTCCTAACTGCCCAAAATAAATTCTATAATTGCAGTATAGAAAAAATTTAAAAATTTAAAAGGTCAAAAATAAAATTAAAAAGGTCAAAAGCACAACTCAAAAACTTTTAAAATGGGATTTTGCAGGATTTTTGTTTTTTAAATACCTTCTTCAGACTAGAGGAGAAATATTTTTAAAGTGGATCCTATGCAACTTGACTTGATTGGGCAGAGTTGCACTGCCCTCCTTGTTTATCAAGAGGCCCAATTCAGTCCAAAGTGGGGCTGAGGACAAGGGGCTCTCCCTTCCCCAGCCTGGGGCTGTGCTCCCAAAGGCGTCGCCTCTGCGGCTGCTCCAGGCTCTGGGCTCTGTGCCATCAGCACAATCGAGCTGAAAATTACTACATTCCAGGGAAATTGTAGTTTGTTCGTATTTTACAAAAACAGCCCTTTATTGATACAAGGAGTCAGGGTAGTAGCATACAAATTCCTGCTACATCTGGCCAGACTTTGATTTTACCATATGGATCCCAACCCTCCTGTATGGAATGAGACTTCCACAGGGTCCTGGAGGACCCAGCACTCAAATACTGATGATGCTCAATGATGTCTGTGAACCAGGTCATGACAAGCTATCAAATTAGGGTGTCCAAGAATTTTTTACCCTCCATTTGAAAGCTGCCACCTGCTCATCTGGGAGACTGCTTTTCAGGCTCTCCTACTACATTGCTACATGAAATGAAACAGATTCACAAGTGCTTTCATTATGCTTTGAAATCTCATCCACAGTGCAAACTACTACAGTCCTTACAAAATTGGTGGAACTCCTCAGAGTTGCAATAACCTGGCTGTGTTGTCAGTGTGGAAAATAGGAAGGTGAACAATCCTCATAACCAAGGACTTTATACAAAACCTCTGTCAGCTTTTGCTTTGTGAGGCAGCACACTCACGTAAAGATTGAAGACCACAACAGGAGCCTTGCTCTCCAGATGAGAAGTCTTTGCAGCAAGGCACAGATGCAATTGATTGCCTGGTGGTGTTCAAAAATAAACCAAAGCAGTGCCAAATTTGTTAATTTAGTGGGCAGCATTACAAGAGGAAAGAGGCTGCTTATGAAAATGCTGCAGCTTCTCCTCCTTTTTCAAGTTTTTAAATATTAAACCCATCATTCAGGCACTCACAGCTGTTCCACTGAGTGTTTCAGCCTCACAGAGCAGCAGCTCCTGGAGCACACAGGGATGGCCACGGCCTCAGCACCTGTACCTGGGCACCAACACCTCCTGCGGGCGCTGACAGCCCGGGAGGCTCCTGTGTTCACCAGAGATCAAAGGAATTCCTGAGGGGTCAGGAGAGGAGGACATGAGGTCGGACAGCCATACTGCTCCAGAGCCTTTCAGGCAGGTGATCTACTTACACTGTCATTTTAGGTCTGTGTCAAGCAAGCTTTTCTTTTCTTTTATAAAGTGGCTCTGGCACAGAAAATGCCTTCACGTTACAGCAGCAGCTTCTAGCTGAGTTCTGGGTGACTGGGTTTTTATGTAAACGGGATCTGCAAGAAGTGTGAAAGGAGCCAATGTGCTTCCATGGGCAGGCAATGGTTTCAGAAGCTTTGCAAGGGGTATATTTGATCCCTCGTGATTATTCCTCTATAAAGCAAGATTTTACTGGTTGATTTAAAGGATCTGAGTGCTAGATGACTTCTCTGAAATTACTAATTTCAGCAGAAACTGCAAGGATTTTCTCAGATTCCTACGCATTTCATACTGAAGGTTTAAATTCAGTGACCAATCTCCAAGGCCTTTTTTTATCCCTCTGAAAAAGTCAGTCTTATTGGTTATTTTGGTTGTCAGTCTTCACAAAAAAAACGTTGCCAATCCACTACCTTTCAATTCAAGTAAACCTCAGCCAACTCAAGATGATAGAAACTTGTCATACAACACAAGAGTTTACTGAATGCATAATCTGGGCCTGTCCAGCCTCTGCTACTTCACTTCCAGAGAAGGGAGTTTTCTAATTGCTGTTAAATTAACCTTTTAGATATACCTGTAATCATGCTTGAGATCTAGGGTTTTTTGTAAGTTATTAAAAAGCCAAACAAAAACACTATTAACTTTAAAGCACAAAGGCAGCATGAACAACTAAGACAACATTTAGAGAAAACATAGTAATTATTTAAGTATTGTTTATACTTAATTTTGTGAAGAATTTAGCCTTCAACATTAGAAAATTTACAGGGTGGGAGGCAGGAGTCAGGAGTGGGTATTAAAATCCTCCTCAGAGCTTTCATGGTTTCAGCTTCCTGAGAACTTACCGTTGCTATTCAGAGATGTGCAAAACTTTCATAAGGAAACTCTAAACCAGGAAAAGCTCATTTAGTTCAATTTAGATGCAATTTTAATTGAACCTGGGCTGATTTATGCTTTCAAGTAGAAGTCATAAAGAACTCATCGGTTGCAACACAATTTCTTTTTGAAAATTACCATCTCCATCTTTCATCTCTCTTCCTGCTCTGTCAGCTGGTTTGTGTGGTCTTTTGAGACCTTAAAAGAGAACCAAAGTCATGGGGAAATAAAAGCAGCAGTTACTTTAGTTGAGGTTGCCAGCCTTGCTCTGAGACCCTGCCATGAATTTTAAAAAAAGCAAGGTAGCCCACTGAGCATCAGGAAGAGAGAGCTTAGAGTTGTGTATCTGAACACTTTGAACTTAAAAGAGGTTTTATGCAGGAGAGGAAGAGAGCTGCAGTTCTGCCATTTACTTAATTTCAAAATAAGTCTACTATTCAGGGAAAAATGTAACTTTTCTTATACTGCTAAAAGCAAGGCGACATCTGAAAAATACTACTAGCCAAAGGCCAGATTCTTTAAATATTTTGCAAGAACTAATACCATTATGGCTACTTATGTGAGTATTCCTGTCACAAGGATGACAAGTTTAACTTACCCAGGTGCATTTCAGGGGAACTCTCTGCTAACAGTCACATAAAGCTAAAGCACAAAACCTGGTCTCTCACATCTCCAGCTTTCACTGATTTTAAACGGGTGCACGTGGCACTGGAGACAGAATCTGCCCCTAGCTGAGGACATCCATAACCCTCACACCAGGGTGCTTAAATCATTTAGGTCTTGAGTTTAAGCAGCCTCCTCTATCCACACAGGTCGACGTTGCTTTATGAGCTCCTTGCTGCTCATTTCAGGGCTGTAATCTCATTGAACACAGGTTCTCATTTGTACCCATTCCAATGTCTAATTTTTTACATTGCCTTCTTTGCTTTCATTTTATCCTCCACCTATACACTCCACCTGGCAATTGCTCTGACACAAACACCCAGCTAGAGCATATCCAGTATGCTTGGACAGGGAAACTAAATATCACACACCCCATCCCCCCAAAATCCCTCCAAAAATCTGAGAAACATAGGGTGTGCATAAACAAAGACAACTGATCTAAGTCAGTCCTTCTGATGCTAATCTTACTGCAAATAATATGCAGGGTACATGAGAAAATGTCAAATCCACGCTACCTCACAATTGCTGGCTTTCACTCCAGCTTGAAACTAATCCAAAGAAAAAATGTAAAGGAAAGGCTGAAAGTTCGATCATTATTTCCAAAGTTTAAAAGAAATAAAAATGTAGCTCCTTTGAATCTACGTTACTGCATGCATTACATATGTAATCTCACAAACTCCCAAAACAATATCAGTGTCTACAGCTATTAAAGTTTATGGGTGCAAAAAGAATGCAATTAAAACAGGTTATGTTTAAATGAAATAATTTCTTCTAATTAAAAGGCAAATAAATTCCTTATACAACATGGAATATTCTGTATAATTATTTTTCAAAACTAGAATTTTGTGATTAACAAAATAAACTTGAACTTTCATTGAAAAAGCAACATTTCTGGAATGTATCAGACCTGCATCCAAACACCTTGTCAGAGCAAAGTATTGGTGTTTTTAACACAATCTTTTTCCATTGAAGCTAAAGTCAGGTAAGCGTCTCCATTCAGAAAAATGAGCACATAAAACACTTTCAGTTTTAGCATCAAAGATGTGTTTACTGCAAACACAGAAATGTAAGGGAAATGAAATGGCGAAAAGGGCTGCAACAGTTTTAAAGACTTATTTTTATAAGTTTTACATTGGAGACGCACTAACCATATAAAGTCTAGCTCTCATACGCAGCGCACATCAGCGTTTCATCTCCTCTGCCAACTGGATGTCGCTGCGTTGTTTCCAATCCCTAGAAAGTTCTACAGAGGAGAAATGAACTCTGAGTGACTGCTCTGCTCTGCTTCCCATCCCTTTGCGGTGCCATCCTGGCAGCCCCGGTGCCGGCAGCAGGCAGGGCCGTGGGGAGCGCTCAGCGCCCGCTGCCGCTCGGGCAGCCAGCACGGCGCGCTGACACGCACAGGATGAGGCCCCTAATCACTAACAGCTCCTCTGGAAACTCTAGCAGAGATAAAAACTACAAAGACGCTGTTGGTTCCAGTCCCCTTATTGAATTTTCATTGCCGCTTTTATTGTAACTATGAATTCAGTCCGCAACGTCACGTGTTCTTTGTTCTCCAGCCTGACATACATTTTAATACCCAGTGCAATATCTATGCAAAGACTAAGTGTGTTCATGTGTAGGCGGGTTAACACTTCACTACAAACATGGTTATAGTTATAGATTAAAAGCAACACTTTCAATGACTCTACAGCTTAATATTTCCAGCTCCTATCTCCTTCTGAAGGTTCTCCTCCCCCCAAACCCCCCCAAAAAAGTCTCTGCACAAGAAATGCTGAGCATACAAATTATGTCACTGACATCTGGAAAGAGACATGACTACCCAAGTAAAAAATAAACCCAACGGAGGTCATGGCTTTAACAGACTGTCGCTCTATATTTAAACTGATTGATTCATACAAAGACATAATTATAAAGAACATTGGAATCAGCAGCTCCCAGCACTCCAGATTGCAGGCACAATCATGTTTACAAGAATTATATTTTAAAGACCACGTCTAGCATTATCTAATTGATACACTCAGTACTATGATACACAATAATTTAAACTTAAATCGTGAATAATGTCTGCTTATTTTCCTACCTAGATAATAACAACTTTCTTTCAACTATACATGATCATGTATGATTTTTCAGGATATTCTTTGCATAAAATCTATTGGTTATGCAAATAAAAGGCTTTGGAGAATAATGTACAGTAACTAATTTGTATAATCAGTTTCCCTCAATTCAGCGTGATAATGATATGTAAAGCACATCACTACAGACTGTCTGTGAAATGAATTCTGTCTTAATATGCTAGTCAACTAGCCACTCGACCTTTGCACAGGCTCACTGTAAGAGGAGCAGAAAAACCCACACACATTCTTTCAATTTCTAAAGGGAAATTCGACTCTAGCCATAGAACAAAGAAAGAAGAAATAGAAGTAAAAGAAAATCAAAGAAAAAGTGATTTGGATTCAAGGGGATCAGATGTTTCATTTATTGCAGGTTGGAGACCTTCAATCAGTCAAATGAAAGACACATTTGTATTAAAATACCTACAAGGCAGAGAGAAAGCCTTGATCAGGTGTATTAGATTTAAGTTACAGCTCTCTTGCTGAGAGATGTGAACCTACCTTCCAGTCTATCTGTTCTCAATATTGAAGGTTTTCTGTGTTACAAACATGAGATGAAAGGTAGCTTGCCTGCCTTCCCACGTATCTGCTGGATATTAACTGTACATTTGAAGTGTGTGCTACAAGGAGATGTGAACTCGGTGTGCTCTGCAAACAGTCACTCCTAGGAAGGGACACAGAAACCCTGTCAGGGATGTGACACCAAGTGTGGGAGGGATGCTCGTCCGCAGAGCACCAAAAGCAGAATTTTTGAAGGTGCAGCTCCTCTTTGCTTTAGTGGAAAACACGTAATTTGTCCTGTGACAGGGCAGGGAGCCCTGTTACACAGGTAGATAAAGCAACCCCTCGGCAAGAGCCCCTGCCCTGCTTCCTGCTGTGTGAGGACAGCAGCAGCTTTGTTTGACTTCTCATTACATATTGTGCAGATGGTGACAAAAGCCAAGCCCTGACCTTATTCCTCACTTTTCATGCCATCGCTTCCTCACAAAAATTCCTTGAATCCACTGTTCTTGCCCAGACACACAGAAGAGCACCAAGCCTGATGGCAGAGATGAGTTCTCCTTCAGTTGCAGTCCTACCATAATAGATTTGTTTAGATTGCCTGTAGGAGGATCCCTAAGTATTTTATAAATTGGTTATTGTTGCTTGTAAAATATTGAGCCAACATTATTCAAAAATATTTTCTCTTACTAACGTGTTGTTCAGAATATTTTTGCTTTTGATTAAATTTTACCAAAGATCAGTTCAGACCAGAGCAAATGTTCTGTAGAGAGACAGAGGCTCCATTACTGCAGGTCACATCACTCATCTCCATTTGTGAAACCCACATCCAACCATTGCTCTGAGCTACCCAGAGCAAGGATTTGCACCTGGATCTCTTCTAGCAGAGTCAATACTTCCAGTCAGAGGGACTGCCTCTTCCAGCAGTGGAGCATCATCTCTTCTTTACTTTGCCCCAATACAAGGAACTCAAAAAGGCCTCATAAAACAGAAAAATTGTCCTTTCACCTGCTGTGAGTCAGCACTGAAATCCACTGCCAGCACAACAGCAACTACTGCCCAAGTGGTTTTGCACATAAGCCTCAGACCCAAGTACTGATCATCTTAACCCAAAGACAACTTCTTTCTGCCATTGCAAAGAAAATTTCAGTAATTTAATACTGAGATTAGTCCCATAGGTACCTAAACATGGCCCTTTGGCAAGAGGAGCACATCACACAAATAAATATGTAGGTTTTAGAGAGACTGTTCACTAGGAAGCCAGCTTAGCCACCTTGCTTCTCAAGCTTCACCCAAATGTACAACTACTGAATTCCACAAAGTGAAACACCAAAAACACAGTCTTAACTCAGAGCCCAATTTTAAATATTACCTTCTGATACCAATTGGCTTTTTAAACAAGCCACTGTAACTCTGATTTCTGCTTTCATGTATGCATAGCTGCAGATATTCTGTAGTTATATGAAAATTTTAAAGCTGTCCTGCTTGTTAAATAACATCACAAAATAGTCTGAGTTGAAAGAGACCCAGAAGGATCATCAAGTCCAACTCTTAAGTGAATGGCCCATATGGGGATCGAACCCACGACCTTGGCATTATTAACACCATGCTTTAACCAACCAAGCTCTCTGTCATTGTAAAGTTTAGCTGATCTTTTCATTTCTATAGTCATAAATTCTCCATCAGTCCTGCTGAGGGGTTATTTTTCTTTTGTTTGTTGATCTTTAATACTTACTTTAAATATAAAAGTAAATACTCCCCCAATAAAATTTGAATAATGCCACGTATCAGTGCTATATAGTCATTGTTTCAGAGCTGGTCAAAGGGTGAAAAGGCATACATAGAGGACTTACATAAAGTTTATTTTCCTTTTATTACATTTTTGTTGGTTTGCTTGTTCTATTAAACAGAGGACCTATAGTGGTACAACTTCCAGGCTGAGTGGGGGAAATCTTCACGAATACTTGTATCCTCCTTACAAATCATGATAACACATCATCCCAACTTCACAAGTGGGTTATACAGCAGCAGCATGTACACAGCAGTACAGCTGATAGACTAAGATAAATCCTGCACCTCAGATGTGGTATTTCATGTACAGTTAAAATCTACTCAGAGGGAAAGGAGTTACAACACAGGGCTCCATCTTTAACAAAGTGAACAAAAGGACACAATATTGTGCGATGAATTCCACAGGGGCTTCATTCTTTTTAAAGTGAAATCTCTTTCAGTGCATGAATACATAATGGTTTAGCTTGATATGTCTTTTTTCCATATACAAAATATCAAAACATAAATTTCTCCATCCAAAGAAGTTTTCTTTGAGATTAAGGGAAGCAGCCACAGAAGAAAAATGTACAAATTCTTCACAGAGTGCACAGTGGCAGAGCAATTCTCTGTGACGCTCTGTCATGCTTGAACCAAAACACAAGATGGGCACTGCTTTGCCTTTGGAGAGCAGAGCCCTGAAAGGAGGGCTTATCAGCCCTCACCTGCTGTGCGTGTCACACCATCTCCATAGGGCTGGAGAGCTCTAATCCATAACTGAGGGACACAGGGACAGAGGGCAGAGCTCTGCTACTGCTCCCCCAAACTAGAATATAGAAAGCTGAGACATACCATCTAGAGAGGGAGAAAACAGAGCTGTGCAGAAAGGCCAGCACACTCTCCCCAAGCCATGGAGCAGGCAGCTCCTGGCGTGACATGACAAAACCGTGGTTTGCCAAGAAATGGTGAAAAAACCCCAAAACTTTGTTATGAAATGAGGCAGATTTCTTTAGAAGCCCAGTGACCTCAGTGGTGCATGTCTGAGCCCCGATATTGTTATCACTACACAAGCACCATTCTTAGAAATCTTTTGTGGCAGCACACAGTCATATTATTTTCAGCTCTTACCATTTTTCTTCAGAACAATTCTGATCCAAGCAACAATAAAAAGAGCAAGACTGAAGCTTCATAAAAAATCCAGAAGTAGTCTTAATAGTTCTTGAGTAGACATTATTTTCATGGAATTTTTTCAACATCCTGGTTAGCACACTTAAAAAAATATCTGAATGTCTTACAAAGCTGTTGTCCAGAAAACGTGAGACACTCTGCCTGTCAAACACCATGAGGGTTTGCTGTAGGCCCAGGAAAACCATGCTGAGAAATTCCAGGAGTCATCCTGCCTCCCTACACAGGGGATGGATCCATATCTCAAATCTTTACCTTCAACTTCAGCAAAACTCACAGAATTATTATGATGTAGGACCCAATGTGGAAAACATCATGTAATATTTATTTAAAGCACTTCAGAGTCATCACGATAAGAAAACCTGCCTTCTGTCACCTGAAGATTGGTAAGTGATTAGTTCATTCATCAAGTGAAAGGTCTCCTGTGGCAGTGAAGCCTATGAAGAGAAAAGCACTGCCAGAAAACACTGAAATTTGTCAGAAGGGCTCATGAAAGCCTTACTTCTGAATTACCTGCAAGCAGCTCCTAAATAGGAGCTCAGACAACCTACCTATTGAAGGCTGCAGGAACTGTGAGCTTCCCCTAAAGCCACGAGGGCAGAAAAGCAGGTAGGAAGTGTTTTCTAATGACCTGTGTTTGAGCAAGGCCATTCAAAACTATGTTAAGAGATCACAGTTTTACATGGCTCCAAAGTTTTTTAGTAGGGAGTATGAAACCCTAACTCAAGCTCCATTTAAACTGAGGGAAAAAAATTCAAATAAGGAAAGGTTTGCCTAAAAGGGAACCTCAGTGTTTTACTCTACATTTGGACTTCTTTCAATTCACATTCAGTGCAGTGAAGACTGTTCTCTGAGATTTAGTGGCATAACCTACATTCTGTAGCCGTTCATTTCACACATGAGAACATCCTGCAATGAAGAGACAGGGATGTGTGGGCACTGGCAGTCATGGAGGGGACAGCATTGCTGTGCTGGCTCTGCAGAGGAGGGACAGCCTTGAGCCCAGGCTGAGGTTCAGGCGTCACTGCCATCCTCTCCCCTGTCCCTGGACAAGAAAAGTGTCTCAGAAGCAGCAGAATGTTTGAGAGGGGAAGACTGTGCATTTGGCAAAGTTGCTGCATCGTCATCTCAAGAGAGAAATCGGCTTTTGCTCCACATAGATACTGATTGCTGGAAGGATGCTCTCATAAACAAAATGCTGGAGACCACAGACTCCTCAGCCTCCCCTTTCTGCCCAGCTTCCAAATGTAATGTATGAAACAGAAGAGATGTACCCTGGCAAAAAGTCCGAGTGCAAAGGAGATGTGTGAGAACATATCCAGGACAGCAAAAGGAACCAGCAGTTCTTACTCATCTGCCCACACTGTTTCAGGTATGCAGCTAAACTTTAAGGATGGAATAATCATTTTCTAATCACAGCTTGCCAAATCAGGGCAGAATGACAGCTCAAACACAATCTGCCATCTAATCTAAGATGAATCCAATTTCTTTTTTTATTGAATATTAGAGTCTTTTAGGAGAATGTAACCTGACATATGCCTCCAATTTTTGGTAAAAAATCGCAGTCATTTTTGCTTTGATGTAGAATATGTGAAAAGTAAGAAATATTTTCCAATTCCAGTTTGTTAAAGTGGAAGCCAGACTTTCATCCATAGCAAATTTTTGTATCAGATCATCTCAAAAAAAGTCTGGAATGTCTTATAATCCAAAGTCTTTAGCTAGACAATGTTATTGTCTCACTTGTGGCCATTTCAAAAACAGAATGAATTGAAAATGAAATAACAGTATCAGAACCTATGACATAAGGGGTTTGAGGCCAAATCAAATCAAGCTATACCTTAAAAATAAATAAAGGCCTTACTATTGCAGAAGAATGCTGCCACCACACTGCAGACTAGAGCTATCAGATGTTGTCCCATCATTGCCACTTCCTCATACAATGTCACATCTCCTGTATGTAACAGATACATTGCATAATGTTACAGATGGCACAGGTCATAACAGCCAGGATTACATTTATTAAAATCAGATGAAATGCTTATCACTAGATTCAATGCTTGTTTTTCCATGCAAGGTGACCTGAGTTTCCTTTTTCTGAGCACTACCATAATATTTTCCTATTGTAGAAAGCAGCTACAGTTAATTGCTACTGTGCATTGATGCCAATTATTATAGACCCCTGCTGTAAATTGGTTTTCATAAATGTTTGAGTTTACAAACAAACTTAATCCTCTGTGTCACTATTTTATTTGCTTTCACCACAGTTATTCCTGCAACTCTTTTTATTCACATGAGGGCTGGAACAACGGCTGGTATCTTCACAAATCATTGTTCACATAGGAACTGCTGTAAATGAGTGTCAGCAGAGCTCTGCGTTTGCACAATCTCCAGTTAAAGAGGTTGTGGACAAGGCAATGGAACTGAAAAAAAACAAACCCATAGCAACACCCACTTCTTCCATTAGGCTGGACCTTCACCTTCAGAAAAAGCACCTGAACACCCCCACAGCCCCCAGGAGGTGCAGCACAAACCAGTGACTTCCCACCAGTCACCTCCAACTGCTCCTGAGGCTTGGGAAGGGGCTCTGTCTCGGGGGGGGCTCAGGCTCCAGCCCAGCCTCCCCACTGCCCAGCCTGAATACTTTATATTTATTTCTCTCTCCCCTTCTTTGCAGTGACAGTTGTAAATCTACCTTTCTCAAAATTCAATAAAAAATTAATTGAAAAAAAAAAGAGAGAAAGAGAAAAGTCATTTCAAGCCCAACAATAAAAGGCCAATTGACTTCTCAATTTTCTAGTGGGCAGGAGAAGAAATCAGGCATACGCGGGGAGAAACTCAATTCTCCAAAGCTCTCCCCTTGAGGAGTTCCAGCCCTGCCGTCTCAAGGGTGCTGTGTCCCCTACACTCACTCAATTCCAGCTGGGTATTATTTTCTCAGCTCGGAGGGAAGCAAGAATTCATCCTGCATTATTGATGACTCCGGCTCAGCCGCTGCGAGGGTTCAGCGCTCCCCGCCGGCTGTCGCTCCCCCGCTCCCGTTCTGCCGGGCCAGGCAGCTCCTTCCCCTCTCCCCAAACACCTCCCTGGCACACACGGCCAGAGAAAAACAGCAGAAACAAAACCTGGCTGTGGCACAGTGACAGACCTCACCCCCAGTAAAACATCCGCCACGTGAACTTGTGCCCTAAGGGCAGCAGAAGGAGGGAAGGGGCCTGGGAAAGGGGTTTGGCACCATGGGGCAGTTGATCCATATTTCAGCTGATCCCTCTTGCCAGGAAGTTAAACGGAACACTGACCCCCAGACCATGGCACTGAGGCACACTGAGCTTCCTGAAATCTTCTGAAAGAACAGATGTGATCCCAGAAATATCAAACCCTGACTGAGCACCTGTCAGGGCAGGGGTAGGACACGTGCTCCTCACAGGGATGGTTTCCTCCTTTCCTCTTTCTGCTCTTTGCCTCTTGCCCTTCTTTCTTCTTTGGTTGTTTTGTGGGTTTTACCTTTCTTCTCTGACACCCTAAACAATTATTTCATTTTCTTTTAGAAATCTCAGTGCTGAACACCTACAGTTATGGAGGCTGTATGGTAGCAATGAAGCCTCAGTGTTTCAGGTAGGAATGTTGGGGGTACATTTAATTGATGAAAAAGAACTACAGATCTGGTAATTGCCAACTAGAATTGGCATCTGTAGCCAGTTAAATGCAAAATACATGTGCAGTTTTGTAAAAATCAGTTCAGACCATCAATGTAGAGCCGAGTTGCAAGTTGTAGAGTAGCTCAAGTCCTCATGGGCTCTTAATCCACTAATTACTCCATGCTGACATGCTGATCAGTAGTTTGATCCTGGGATGTAACTGTTTGCAAAGAACTATGTCACTTTCCTTCCTTTTAAGAAAAACAGAACTCATAGTCACATAGTTGGTTTATTCTAAATTAATTGAAACATAAAGTTGATTTTTGTGATACAGGTTTAGAATGACAAGTGGTTTCTTCCATGTGCTTTCATGTAGTTCTAGGAAATTTTGGGAGGAAAATCTTTTTTAAAACTATAGGCATTTAGGTATTCAGGCAAAGTGTTAGATCTGAAGTTTCAAAATACTTAAGGAAAGAAGTAAAAAAATTCTATTCAGGTTCATACTTTTCTTCTTCCTAGAGCTAGAGGGCTTGAATCAGCAGCTCCTCTCTGCTTGTAATAGTGCAAGAAAAACCTTGTAAGAGTTCTGTAGTTATGCCTTTATTTCTGTGTATGCATGTTTCAGCTAAAATTGTCTCTGTATTATTTACTATCTTGAATGCAGAATGGGAACAACAGTAGAAGCTCCCCTACTTGCCCAATTTGTGGATGTTTTACATAATTGATTTCTAAATATTTGGCAATGTCTATTCAATCAATGTTTGTATATTCTGGCTTCCCCACCCTCAATGCCCTCCTTGCATCCCCTGTGCAATACCTGAACAACTTTTGACCTTTGAACACCTCTGTCCAAGCTTCTTACCTTATCAGTTTTAACTGTGCCCCTCAAACTTGCCCAAAGCAGAGAGAGACAGGAGTTATTTGAACTGTTCACTGAAAGACAGCAATTTAAAGAACCTTTACAAGGAAATTCTATCTTACTCCAACAGTTTCAATGATTGTGAAAAAAACACCTAAAAAAAAAAAGTTCAGCAATTTCACACAGTGGAAAACAGCCCAGGGCACAAGAAAACTAAAACCAAACAGTTTGCCGTCAGTGCTGTAGACTGTGTTCAGTAAAAACAAAAGATCAAACAAGTTCTGTAATCATTATATAAAGCACATTTGCTATGGCATGTGAAGAAAACATACTTCCTTCCTAATACTAATTAACATTAGAGAGTTGTGGGCTGAAATGCGGGATAAAAATAGCTGTTTAAACTAATCACTCAGCAAGATGTAAATGTTACATATAAAGTATACCTAACGGGTTGGAATATTTATCCCAGAAGTAAAGAAAGCTTTCACTACTCATGAATTATAAAAGTTTCCCTTCCTGCCTCACTGCAACATTGTATGGACTCTTGGCAAGAATGGCATGGCTCTTCCCAAAATGTCTGCAATTTTCCTTGTTTGTAATAGTAAAAAAAATTTGGAGCAGCCACAGTTGTGGGGAGCGAACAGAAGTGTGAGCAAAAAGCATAACATCAAACTATTTCATAACCAGCACACAGATATTCCAGCTGCCCAAGCCATGCTGTGACTGCCCAGGCTGAAGGGTTGCAGACACTGCAGGACTTCACCTAAGCAGCACTTCTACATCTCCTCAAAGAGCTTTCCTAACAGACACAAACCAGGCAGCTCCACATAACAAGGGTGGCATTCTTGGATCTACCTTTGTTCCTCTGAAATTATTTCTCCTTTCGCATGTGCTGCATCCTTCCACAAATATATCCCAGAAAATGTTATTCTTCTTGTCACCTCTAGCTATTCCTTCCCCATCCTATGGCTGCCCCACTGCCACCAGCACCACTGTTCAATGGCTCCTCATGGGTAGGAAGGGAAGGTGTTCAATGACTGGCATGACTTCAAGCAGACCACCAAAGTATCCAAAATATTCCTGAGCCTAAACTACATTATAAAGTTCAGGAAGCCAAATGTTATTGAAATAATATTTCAATAGTTCTCTAGCAACAGTGTTTCAGATATTTCCTAATAATTTCCCCATGCAAGAATTCCACATAGTGTAACAACTGGAAAAAAGGTGTTGAAATGTGCAGTGCTTAAGCACAGTTGAAAAGTCAACACATTCCTGTCTGTTTAGAGAGGTACTGTATTTCCAACATCCAGGATTTCTAAGCACCTGTTGAGTTCTGTGTCTAAAACTGATAACAATGAAATATGTTCTTGAGTCACGACAGTGTTCTGCAGGACTCAGCTGAAATACATCAGCAAAGCACATGAAAACATCTCTGAGATCCCTGCCCCCCCTCATCCCACATTTGGCTGCTTTGGGCTGGATTCAGGAGTGCTTATTTACCATCAGGAACTCATCACAAAAAGATAGATTTGACATTGGCTACACCAGGGCTACATGCCTAGTCTGTTGGGTGATAGGCAAATGAAAAGGAAAACGGTGGGGTTTTACGTCATCAACTGGGGAAATAAAACACCCTTCTGAGCAACTTCTGTAATCCCAGACAGATCCCAAACTCAAGGTACCTGGAACTCCAATCTCCTGCTACAAGAATTACAGCATTACCATTTCAATCTGTAAAGACTAAATAAATTTAAGTAGTCTGTAGGAGACAGTGCGACCTATGAGAGCATGTCCTCTATGTCCTCTTCCAGGACTTTGTCAGCAGATGCTTTAGACCAAGGAAGCAGCTGAGCAGGAGTCCTGATGGAAAATCTTCAGGAGCAGAGGCTTAACCTGATAGAAAGGGCAGACTGTTCACAGAACTGTTTTAACATTAGTCCAAACTGACAAGGTAATTCAAATAATCTGGCCAGGTAAATTCAGTGACAAGTCTCCTAGGCCAGCCAAACTACCCCCCTTCCCCCAAAGAAAAGCCAGAATCATTGAAATTTAAAAAGCAATTAGGCACAATGTGTCCAAAAGCTTTCCTAAGACAAATACATTCCACTGAAAATGGAACTGTTTGGGGCAACACAAACAGCACCTCTGGTCCGTCTTAAAACATGATTCATATCACTAAGTGCTTTGTTTCCCTCTTGCAGCATGTAATGTTTGGACTTCTTAAAAGGGTCATATTGAATTAACGGGTTCACCTTGAAACTACCCAGTGGAACAAAAAGCTGTGTGCCAAACAGCATTCCAGAGGGGACCAGCTTGCAAGAATGCAATTCTCCCCTGTTCAGTAAGAGGAACAAGTGTTGTGACAACCTTTAAATGCTCAGGTCCAAACCACAGACCTTCTCCCACGTTCCTTTCAGCTTGCAGCAGAGCATTCAAAATGTGCAGGCTGCACTCTGAGCACCAGGCAGGAGAGCCCGCAGGGAAGCACTGGGGGAAGCTGCATATCTAACCACAGACATATTGCAAGGATCAGCTATCAGAGACTGGTTATATGGCTGTCACAGCTCATTGGATTTCTTTGTCTTTATCCACTCTAAGCATTGAAAAGACAGCCCTGTGTTCCCGTGTCTAAAAGTATTTGGTAAAGCTCATATATCTTCTAAAGGGGAGGGAGCAAGATATAAACTCAAAATCCTGACTTAACCTGAAATAATAGTAGTTTTCTTCAGAGAAGTTGAAAACAAGTTGTGGAGAGAGTGACAGTGGTGGTAACATCTTACAAGGACTTAGTTGACACGCGTGACCTATTTGGTGCATTGTCTCAGTCATGTAGTGCACAGGGAGCTGGAAGTGTAACAGATAAAAGATATGGCTTACACTACTGAAAAAATGTGAGCCATTTCAGCCTCTCTTGTACAGCTGTGAGCAGCTCATTCACAGAGGGAAGATTTTTCCAGCAAAAGGAAACACAATCCAGAAAGTTCTTCTGAGGAGAATGTTTTTCCAAATTATAATGCAGAGCATCACTTAAGGAGAGTCCCTCAATAAACATTTTGTGGGGAAAAAACCCACTTGGCTATCTTCTAGAGAGCCTCAACACTGATTTCTGAGATCAAAACCAGGCAGGTTCTCTGCAGATTCATCCATCACAGCAAGGATAATTCAAGATTTCAGAGCATTTGCTATATTCCACAGAATAAAGAATAAATGCTGCTAGAAGCAGAATTTCAGTATGGAAGCAGGCTGACTTGAAGTGGGGCTGGCCATCTATCCTGTGATGCAAGCAGATGTGCAGGATGATTATTTCTGTGCTTGTGTGACTCGTGTAAAACATGCAGGTGCTTTAATGAGCATCTTCCTTCTGCGAGGTTCATCATGGTGATGATAAATGTCAAGGAGACTTCTAAAGTTCCACCAGGGTTCATGATTAAAAGAACAAGTGGTGCAATAAGCCTTTCATCAACACAGAGTGCTTCAAATGTCATCTTTCCCTGTGCTCCAGCACACACATCCCATGTGCTCCTCGGATCATTTGAGACAAGGCTGCAGCACCTCCCTGCAGGGGGAATGAGGCTGCCCTGCGTCCAGAGCCCTGCACTCCTGGAGCTTTTCCAGAGCTGTCTGCTCAGAGCACAGCAAACACTGGCACAGTGTGAATAAATGAGTTCTTGCTTGAGAGTCTGTGAGGGAGGATCTCAGGTGTTGCCTTTGCTCCAGAACAAAAAAAAAACGTATAAGGTAGGTGGTACTTACTTTGTCCCAGTAGCAACTCATCAGCTGTGCAAGCAGCAGCACCAGCATGTAGAGCAGAGCCCTTGGCCCTAGGAGTTTGTGATCCAGGAAAAAGACAGTGAATAGCAGCAGGGAAACCAGGCCACAGGAGCAAATGCAGGCAAAGCTGGTCAGCCCTCCTAGCACTGCTCACAGAGTGTCCAGCCTGACCACTCACAGTTACGAGAGAGAGAAAAAGAGCAGTTTTTGATGTAGTAAGATGGGAAGGTTTAAGGGAACAGAAGACAGATTTGGAGCCTTTCAGGGATATCCTCCTTAGTCCAGCTAGTCCTCATTCCACAACGCTTTCTCCCTTTCTGTCCTTCCACCTTATTTTGCCCTTAATCTCACAGTGCATTTTTCCTCCTAGCTCAAAGAGGAAACTCACAAGGGAGCCAGATGTGCTGAACGTATGGGCACAAAGAGGCAATCTGCATAACAACAAGAACCATGTGAAATAATCTCATTTTTCCCATCTTGCTTCTATTTTTTCCCAGTGGAAAGAAGTAAAATATAGACCTAGTTCATGGTTTGTTCTTTTCAAAGCAGTTCCATTTTCTTTCATTCCTTCCTCCACCTTTCAGGGTTTTGATATAATATATGGCTGGACAAATACTTCCCATGCACATACTTGTATGCATTACTGTTTTGCAGCTGTATTGCAAAGATCCTTTCTCTCCAAATATCATCTGAAGTGAAAGACAAGTGCCCCCTATGGTCAAATAATCTATTGTTCAAATTGCAATTATACTGTATAACTGGAGTCCCATTAGTTTCCCTGTGAACACAGTGTAAGCCCAAAGAATTCAGTAAGCAGCAATTTTGAGGAGAATCATGAAGGGAGAAAAAAGAAAATTATTGGTCTGTTAACTGTAAAAAAGGATGATTCTCTTCTGAGCTGTGTTGTTAGAAGCCCATAGGGGATGCTGAATAGAGATAAGGCTCTTGGTCAGGGAATTTGGATACACAAATTTGAACACTGTAAATCTAGACCACACATTCCTCTAAAGAACTGATATTTTCTCTCTTTATAAGGTGTTTCACCAGCTTCCTACATTCAAAGATCCAAAACTGGAAGCAAGGTGAATCTCTATAGAGAGGAGTTTCACAACAAGGGATGCCATCCTCTCAGCTGTATTGACAGTGAAGAAAGAAAAGTGACTCAAGAAGCAGAACAAATATTAAAGCTTAAGTCCAGGTGTCCGAGTGGTCTCTGGAAAATCTTCTCTCTTCACCTATTAAGGAGATTGAATTTTTCAAGTTCCTTGAACCATCAACAATGGGCTGTTAAGCACTGAGCACCTATAAAAATCTGGCTTCAGCTGTGGGTGCTGAAGACCTACAAATCCAGCCAAAAAAAATCTGGTCAGCTGGATCTTACCCAAAGTCAGTTGAATCAAGTTTTGGACCGGCTTTAAGAATTTTTGCTAAAAGACATAAGAAATTGGATGTTCCCCTTATGCTGTGCACCACACAAACGTACACTGAGAGTGAGCCAGCAGCACTCCCAGCCAGAGGAGGGGTGGACAGGGAGCTGTGGTCACAGCATGTTGGTTGCAGGACCACGATCAGGAGGCAATGTTTGTTTAAAAAGTGATTAAACATTAGAATTTAGTGCCTCTGATAATTTTGCTGTTGCCAATGTGCCGCTTCTACGTCCAGCCTACTTTATTCTGTTCATTGTTCAGAACAGACCACCACTGAAGTTGTCATTTTAAAATATTCTCCACAGTGATTAAACAGCTGCTGCAGACAAGTAGTTCTACCCTCTATCAAAGATTGTAAATCACAGTATTTTAAAAAGATGCGAGGAGAAAATAATCTGGTATATAATAGTTATTTGATTTTTTACATGTGTGTAGAAAAAA
Source organism: Petroica traversi (assembly GCA_025920805.1). Lineage (NCBI taxonomy): Eukaryota > Metazoa > Chordata > Aves > Passeriformes > Petroicidae > Petroica > Petroica traversi. The sequence continues at coordinate 7,208,588 of JAHLSL010000036.1, read as the reverse complement.
TAAGCACATTAGATCTCTAGCCTTTTAATTAAAAAATAGTTGGGGGGAGGGAGTAATATCTTAATAAGTAACATCTGACCAAAAAGTATTTAGTAAATCATACCGTAAGTGTGGCCAAAAACTTTAAGATTTACTGCAAGTAAATCATTATTGCTATCTGAGTCTGAATAGCTTCCATCTGATCTGTATGGAAATAAACTCCATGGAAGCACAGCCTTGAACTTCAAAGGACATGCAGGATGCTACTAATTTCTGTATCTGACAGTGTGATGCAATGTTTGGATTTGCATCTCTGCACTTCAAAGTGTGCCACTCTCTAGATAAGGTCTCCGTTTATTGTGACATGGATTCACAGAGGTGAACAAGAAAGCAGCACCTGAAACAGACAATAACTCCCCCAAAAAGCAGGCAAAAACCCCCCAAACCAACACCAAAAAGCCCCCGGTCCTGCTCTGTTTGCTTCTCTCTGAATTCAGTAATGCCCTGGAGACCAAGGATTACAGAGGAAGAGTACAAGTCATGGTTGCAGTACTTCAAGTAATCTCCAGTGTCCAAAACACAGTGTCAACATATGGTACTCAAATGCAGATTTGGAACATCTTTGAAGTAGTATTGAATCTGACTAATGGGTAAAATAAAGACCTAGCTGCCTTTTTTTCTCTATTATTTCATATTGAGGTTGTCAGAATTTCAAGTAGGGCAGCTAGATGCTGGTGCATATTTATCCTGTGAATTACACAGAATTTTATGTAAAAAAATGTCACCAAGATGAATTCTGGTAGTCCACTTTACTTTTTCTGCCAACTTGGCAATACCAGGATCCTTCAAAATAATGACACAGAACTTTTTGTCATTTTATAACTACACCTAAAAATTCACACTCCACATGTGTACAATGCTTCTCACACTGTTGTCCTAAAGAAAACTTTAAATCCTGGGATGTATGTGTTCACAACTGCAGCACAAATCTTATTCATGCCATCAAAATACATAAACAAGTATCCTGCAGTTACACCTCCTAGAACTGTTCTCACTTCCCTTGTATAAAACACCAAAGTATTTTTCAATCCCAAGAGCTGCTGACCAGGAGCATGTATACAACTGCTATAATTATTTATTTATAATTAACTAAGCACTGATCTTGTTCAGCAAAAAGATTTGAGAGAAAAAAAAGTTCTTACAAATCTGACAGAACAGAGAGGTGTTGGGGGCCGAAAGTGGAAAAATCTTTAAGCTGAAAATCCAGAAGGAAATTGCTGACATTTTGAAACCTTGTGTAATGCAGGTTCAAACAGCTGCAGCTAAAGTCACATTATGTAAGATACTACTGTCACTAAGGTTCCTAATTGTGGAGTAATTACCAGGTACCACATACCCTAGGTATACACTGTCCTTATAATTTAGTTTGCATAATATGCGACTACATGAAAAGGATTGTCTTTGTATTTAATCATCTTTGATTTTTTTAGGGTTTTTTTAAGGAAAAAAAAAAGAAAAAATATCAAAGTTAACAGGACTCAGAAGATTTGTGTAATAAACATCATATGCAGATTTTTATTTCCCAATTCAGCTAGAGATCAATGAAGTATTTTGAAGTTTGATTAAGGCAGTTAAGCCTCTCAAAAGTTCCTGTTTCAACATTAAAAATAAGTTGTGTGCTACTGTTGTATTAATTTTTTTTAAAAGGAATAGCAAGTTTCATTTGCTCAGTTAAAAGACCAAAAATCAAATAGTGTTCAAAGAAAGAATTCAAAATTAGAATGCTACTTCTTACTCATTATGATTAGTTACCATTCACCCGGAGCAATATTTACGCATATTCCCAAATCCCTTGGTCCTTCCTGAGGCAAAAAAGGTCAGCAGGAGTTTTGACTACATCCTTCAGGATTTGGCCCATATGGAATTAGAAACCTATATAATTCCAAGCATTTTCTCTGTTATATAGAATTCTCGCATACTTAAGCAACTTCGTATTTAGAACGAATCTCAGAGCTTAAATGCAACTCGCATCTGGATCATACATTGTGCTCTATATTATACAATCTGCAGTTACTGGAAATGTTTGTATCCTTTACTGAGAAAGAATGATTCATTTCATAGAAATTTTCATCTGCTATTAATCTTCCAGGATATAGTTAGTGTTCTGATATTTTCAGATATTGTTTTATGGAGGGATTTAAAGTAGCTCTCCCTTGGCAGCCTGCAAGATTACTCAGTGATTATAAGCAACTCAATACTGTATGACAGCATTTCCATGCAAGGGACTTACAATCATGTTTCATTAATTCGGCTTGAATGAAGCCTCATTTCAGGCCTTGAGGAGCTTAAGATTTATGTGAAATTAATAACATAACAGATGTCTTCACAATTTGGTTCCTCTGAAAAAAACTGATTACTTTGAAAACTTCAATGCTTTAAAATGCAGACTGAGGGAGTTTTTACTCTAGGGTAAAGAGTTACTCATTTATATCAACCGAATCTCGGAACTAAGTGGAATTTAAATGTCAGATTTATATTAAATAGTCATATTCACCATTATTACATGTAATAAACAAAAGCCTACTACTTTCATTAATAAGCAGTGTTGGACATTTAAACTAAAGCTTAGAGAGATAAAGTCAGCACCTTTGCTAAGCAGTAGGAGTAAGTGAGACACAAGGGAGGTAAAAGAAGAATATCCAGGAAACCCTGGTTTTTTTATCTTTGTTTCTGATAATTTAATCATCTTTTCCTCCTAGGAAAACAAAATGCATCTGTGCTCACACAAAACTCCCCACTTTATAAGAGTTGAAGCTGTCTCTTGTGGATGCACATGCCTAAGGCCAAATGCCTTCTTTCTTTCACAGGACACTTTAAACGCTGGCTTCTCTTCTTTTTTTTTTTTTCATTTTTTCAAAAATTCAATTCTTTTATCTAGGCTTCAGCCACACTAGGTGCCTTGCAAGCTGAATTTTAACGCATGTATGAGCAAGGGGTTTATCTTTAAGGAAACTGTCTATGCGATTACTTCTCCAAGTCCAAAAAAAAAAAAATAATTGAAATAAAAATTATCTCTTAGCTTTGGTTTTTGATCCGATATGCTGAAGGGCACGGAGAACAATGCATTTTTGATTCACACACTCAAGTACAGCTGATAGGATAGTCTCTGTGATGGCTCGATATGCAAATACGTTACATTAAGGGTTGAAAAATTGACACAGTGCAGGATATTACAGCTAAGACACTATCAGCAAAATCATAACAATTAGCTGTTTGATTGCTGCAGACACGGTTCATGCACCAGCCTCACATTTATAATGAGGTATCCCCGATCCCTTTCTTGTCTCACCCCACCCTCAGCACCATGTCCACATTGATACGATGCCTCGCCAAGAGGTAAGGGCTCCGAGATAAAGACCAAATATCAAAAGCATTAGTATAAATTACAATTGTACATTATTAGCTATTTAATTACAAGAGATATCAGAGTGGAGCTTGCTGATTTCATGCTTATGTTAAAAGTTACCATGGCAGTATTTCTCCCTTGCGAGACGGCATCAGGAATTATTGCTAGCACATGCTAAAACAGACAAAGCAATGTATTCTCGCCACATTCTCTCCCTGTCTCTCTCTAAGTTTAATACCAAGGAATTCCTTAGGCATCTGAGGAAAGAAAAAAAAAGCACATGTCTGGCATGGGGCTATGAACCAGATCTGAATTTGGAGATAAAGTCGGCATGCTAGGCCTAAGGCGGGTGGCTGCTGTGCTGACTGCGGAGGTGACTTGTTCTGCTCTCCATGAGGGACACCCGGCTTCCCGTGCTCCAGCACCCCCCTCCTTGCCCACACCCCCCCCAGGGATGGCATTAGCTGTGCCTCCAAAAACAGCTGCTTATCAGCTCCTCTGGAGGGAGGAAGAAGCAGTGGGTGGCAGAAGGTTGTTGCAAGGAGTGGGGGATGGAGTGAGGAAGGGGGCTGGGGGTAAGGAAGAGGACCAAAAAACAGGAGCCATGAATACGCCCCCCCCCCCCGGGGGGGGGGGGGAATTGTACTCTAACCAAACATGAATGCAGACAAAGGCCTGATCAAGCAGCACACTTATTCACATACCACTGATTTCTCTTTATTTACAAACATGCAAGATTAATGCCTAAATATACCCATCAGTGCACCAGAGTGAGAGGTAATCAACACAGGGAGATGTTTTTTGGTGTCTTGCCTCTTTTTAAAGGAGGGAAATCATCATTTTACAATAAACATCTAAAAAAATTCCTTAGCGATGAGATGCAACAAATGCTGGAGTTACTCATGGAGTTTTTCCTCCAAATTCCCCAGCTGGCACCATCCCCAGTGCCTGTGTGCCACAGCCATGCAAAGCCATCTTCAAAGGTGCTGGGATCCCCCTAATCGGGCAACAGGGAACCATGTCAGCATGACTGGATCTGAAAGGCTTGAATTTAATGTCAGGCTTTTACTTCTTTTTGGTCTTCTGCACAGGATCTCTGTGGACTGTGTGGTTAACAAGGACAGGCACTGACAGATGTTGTCATGCACCACGGCAGAAACCTTCCTGCTCAGAGAAGATAGACTTAAAGCCAAATGAGCAATATAATTGGAATCGATTAATGAATCACAGAGAGCTGTGATGGCAAAGGCTCTCTTTAGCCCTGTGCCAATGCAATGCTCTTACCCGTGACTTACAGGCCCTTTTCTGGAAGGAGTGTGCTGAAGCTCACCAGAAACCTCAATCAGAAAGGAATCACTCACCACTAAGCTGCAGACAAATGGACCTGAAGGTCCAGGTCTCATTTTACCTAATCTGTTTTTCAAAGGTTCATGAAGCATTAGTTTGGAAAGAGAAAGTAACATAAAACTTATTATGTTTAACATAGGGTTGGTATGACCTCAGGTACAAGCTTCTTTATCAGTGATAAGGAAGAATTGAAGAGCTTGAAGCTGTTGCTGGGATCAATCTGACCCCGAAGAAGTTTGGATGGTCTTTACTTAAAAGTCTTATCCTTACATTGTGGCTTTAACATGTAAAAGTACAGAACATTCTGTACAAAATCCTGAAAAAAAGGGATGAGAAAGCATGAATGCAGCATTTTCCTTTTTTTATCCCACTCTAACGTATTAATAGAAATTATATGAAATAAAATCCATGCACTTTAATGCACTTTGCCTCAAAATGGCTTCATTTGAAGGTATTTTTTGACACTTTCCCATCTTTGAGCACCCCCATCAATAGCCCCAGTGACAGAGTGCTGCTCCTCTATTCCATTCTCCATCTACAGATTCCAAGTGATTTGTCTGGTGATGCAGGCACCAAACATACAAATTCCTCATTTCTCTGAATTGTTTCACCTCTTTATCAACCTTCTCTACATTAAAACATCATTTATCACAATAGAACAATAAAACAAATGTTTTAGAAAAGCTGGTTTTCAAGGAAAAAATAGAGCAGTAATCCTACTGGGAGGTTCAGAAGCAAGTAAAAGTTATCTGGAAGTGGCAAAAGCATCTAAAAGCTGAACTAAAATATAATCTCAGACTCCACATTCAATTACAATACTTCATTTATGCCATGAGAAATGTGTTTAACCAATAACATATTTTATTCTACTCTTTTTTGCCCCAAATTAAATTTCAGTTTTTTAAAACCTTGCTAGTATAAGAGAAATGGAATGACAAAGGCCTTTTCTCTCCAAACTCTTCATCAGTACTAACACTCTCCCCCCAAAGTTGAGGTTTTGCTGAATCAGCCTTTTGGCCAGCTGGAACATTCCCCCTCCATGCCTTGCAGCTGCTCTCACTTGTTTGGAGATGGCTTTTGAGATATGGGGGACGACTGCTTACACTGACATTCTCGTGAGAATAAGACTTTGGACTTAGCCTACCAAGCAGAAACAGTCTCTTACAAGAAAAAAAAAATGCAGTCCAGAAAGAATAATAATAATAATGAAAGTGGGTATCAATGTTTAACTGACTTTGTAACATGTCTGTGCTTCTCACCCCAGCAGCTTCATGAGACAGCAGTGACAGGACTTTCCCCCTTCCAGCTACAGAGCTCCACTGGATGTTGTACTAAGTTACACATTTGAGCACCTTAATTTAGTTCTGGAGAGGTATTCACACTGCCTCATGGTGCTCATGAGTGGGGTTACAGCTTGCTGTTACCTCAAAATGTTCAGCGTTCCAGAGCTGTTAAACTGCATTTGTCAGCCCTTGAACACAGTTCTGCTCCCGAGTCCAAAATGGGACAAATAATCTCGTCTCTCTTGGCTTGCTGGAGTCCCCAGATAATACTACTAGATGCCAACTCATCTGTTTAAAAAGAAAAATATTCACAGGGATATTAGCGGTGCAGTTAAATAGATAAGAATTCATTTAAATCATTATTATCAGGGGAATAACATCCTTTCAGCTCCAACAACTTTTATTAAAAGAAAAAATCCAGCAAACAGCCACCTCAGATCACAGTAAATGAAGCCAAGCAATTTCTTCACAGAATGCTTGTTATATTCACTTTAAGGGGAAAAGTAAATGAAGACTATAATAGGAAAAACAAAAACAGGCAGATCTAACTGAACAATAAATACAGAACGCGCCCTATTTAATCTGCTTACAGTAAAATCCACTGAGCAAAATTATAATTTGATATGGCTCAGCTTAGCCAATAGAAACTCATAAAATGTCTTAACATCATAATACATTGTACAAAAGAATCACTAAGTACCATAAAACATATGGGAATATGGGTCTGTATTCATCCATTACTCTTTGCCAGTGCAGCATATTAAAATGGTTTCTATTTAAGTGCAGAGATCCCTGAAGTATACTACAGTCTTAATTAAAATGTCAATAAAATGCAAAAGTGCATTGGGGACCTTATCTGATTTTTTAAATTTTTTTTTGTTAACTCTTTCAGAGAGTTATTTCTTAATAGCTCCATTACACTACTGAGGTTTGAAGCAATTAAAAATAAACATAACTAAGCCATTTTTAATAATTAGCTGCAATCTGAGCATGATCTGTATCCTTTCTCTTTAGTACTATTCCCTGCAGGACTAGCTGGCAGGTTAAGTCAAGACTGGAAAAGTAGGTCCTTATTGGAGGCCAGGAAACAATGCTTTGGGTGTTCTCATTCCAATAGTTGATTTTCTTGCAGTAGCTTTAAAAAAAAGGGACCAAAACTGGTTTGCGACTCTTTTTCTGAGATCAGAGATCTTGGCCAGGTAAAAATCTGTCTGGTTTTCAGAGACTCTTAGAGGGGACAGCTTTTCCTAGGCATGGGGGACACTCACCTCTGGGGCAGGTGGTCTCTCTTCTCTCTTGCTCTGCCTTTCCATGGGGCAATAGACCTCCAAAAATGGAAATAAAGCCTGGAACTGGCCAACAAATTATTACCTACTTAATTTTTCTTCTCTTTCAATGAATTTAAAATATCCTTAGAAAAATTCCTTTTTAGAAAAAAAAAATATATACATCACATTATTTTTCCAAAACTTGAAACAAAGTTTAGTTTTAATGAGCTCTCATTTCTGTGATATTGGAAGGATAACAATGGAACAAGTAAGCAAGCTTTTCTCTTTCTTCTTCTTCCATTTTCCCAGCCTCTTGTACCTCTTGTATTATACAAAATAAACTCATTTTACCCCATACAGGATTTCTCTAAAACCTGCATCCCCCCCCTTGAGGAAAGAAAGAGTATCTTTGGAATGGAATTTGTCTATTCATAGTAAGACCAAAATCTTGCTGAAAACTGTAGTACTGGGCACAACTGCAGGAGGCACTGGTGTGGGGTCCTGGGTGCTGAGCCAGAGCAGGAGGGCTCTCCTGAGAGAGGTGAGGCTGGGCCAAGGCTGATTCTGCTTTGAGAGCATGGAGAGTGCTCTGAAGCTGTGGCAGGGTCTAGTTCGGTCTAAAAATCTGAAGGATCAGAGGCTCTTTCTCCGTCCTTGTGGTACACACAGGTAGTGGATCGACCTGGCTGCAGCCACTGACTTGTTACACAGGATTGGGAATTACCTTCCCAGCACCAGGGAAACAAAAGACACTGCTGGTTTTGAAATCTGCATTTCGTGGCTGGGTACATACAGTGCCTGTATTTTTAGTAGGCTGGATAAGCAAAGAAAGGAAAAAATCAGAAGTAAACAAGAGAAGAAAAGTTTACCAGATCAACATGCCTTCAGACTGCAGTAGAATCTGTTTCAATTTCTACTTCACTCCCCTCTGCATCCACTTTATGTTAAGTGACAAGCAGTTGGCAGGTTTTGCAGATATATTGACAATAGAGGACATATGATACAGCTGTGAAGATTTGTCTTACCAGGGTTTCAGCTGGTTTCTACTAACCAACAGCCAACAGCCAGATTTTGGGGGTTATGACCTCTAGTTATTTGAAAGAACTAGGGGGAGGAGGCAGGCAACACGTTTTATGCACTAGTCTGCTATTCCTAGAATATTTTTAGAACTTACTGGCATAAAACCGACTCTGTTTAATGATTCGCTAAAAAAATATTTTTTAAAAAAGTAATTGGAAACAACATATCTTGTGAACAGAACTGGAAATTTAAATAGTCATGGGGCCCTATCTTGCATAGTGCTGAGCAAGAGTTTCCTGCAAAGAGCCAAATATTCTTACCTCCGAGGGGTTATATGGAAAGTGAAGGGGTTTGGCCCAGTATATTATATTCCCTTTAGTGAGGATAGCCCACATTATGCTTCTCAGTTCCTCCAATACTTTTTCTTTTAAAGTTAAATAAGAAATTATTTGGACTTCTAACAGCAGAGCAGCTCTTCTGTCAACCCCATATGCACTACATAGATTTCTTACAGACATACAATTTTCATAATCCTAAAGGTCTCAGGTAACATTACTAAATGCATCATTTCCATGTGATGTCACTGTAACAGTTTGGGAGGAAAAGGAAGGATTGCAGTTCTGGAATGGACCAGTGGCTTCAGTCAAACTCTGACCCCACTTGAGCTTAAATGAATAATAAATCAAATTTTGATTGCCAAACAGATGTACAAGCTCCTACAAAGCTTGTGGATATTGTATCATGATTCAACTGAGTTACTCCTGTCAAGTGTAAAAGTAATGGAAAACTTGAAAAATAAAGTAACTGTCCAACAAATAACATTAAAATACTCAACCACTGGATTAGGCTCAATAGAGCTCACTAACCTATTTAGCTCTCCTGGTGAAATGGGCACACTAACAGAAAACCCTCTCCACTGGGTACTCTAATATAAAGGCAGAGGAAATCCTTCTAACAGATACCAGCTCCTGGAGATGGGAGTTTGAAGGCCTTGCTGGTAGGGGCTTTGGAGAGTGGAGTTGGCAGCTTGAACAGCTGGCCATGGTGGTGTGTGACTTGAATAACAACACACCCATAAACTCAATGGAAAGAACTTCCCAGGAACCCTCTGACTTTCAGAAGACAAGGGAGGAACCAAAGGAGAAATCTCGTCTAAACCAGCCAACTCCTCGTTCCTTGTTACCGCCAAGAATTTCATTATTACTAGAGAACACACCACAACAATTACAAATTTTAAACTGAATTAGACTTAAGGAGACTGGTCTATAGTAACATATTTATATGATTGCTTTCTAATGTTGTAATTAATTACAAAACTAACTTGCCTGCAGCTATCACATACATATCTATATTTAAATAAGTCTGGTTTGGCTTATCAAGAAGTGGGTTAACAAAGACAAAATTGCTGTTATTTAATGTTTAATAAAACCAGTGTGCAAATCTTTTCTTGTATCTTTAAATACATCACAGTCATAAACATTATAGCTGGTATGTACAAAACATTTTTCAGGAATGCCTTATGTGCAGTAAGTTCATATCCTATTCACATCTGAGTTAACATTCACCTGTAGGCAAGTGAATTAGAAACCTGTGTTGAAGTCTCTTAATCATAAATGTCTTGTTGTCAAATCACAAAATAAATGGAAACAGTCAAGGCACGAAGAACCTGCCATTAACATCACACTGTTTGATGCTAATTCTGTCTTTGAAGAACTCCATAACATATACCCTGCAGTATTTCTCTGCTGTATGAAACACTGTCAACATTCAGGTATTTCCAAAGTTATCAGACTGCAGGGGAGGCTGCAGGAAATACTGAAGAATCCTGGAAGATGCTGAGGAATATTGGGAATATTCACATCCTGTGAAGCCAGAGAGTGCTCAGCTGCTTTCAGAATGAAAACAAATTACTGGCAATTGCTCAGAGTGGTGAAAGTGGGAATCGCATTTCATTTCATGTGCCTTACTTGCAGCCCTTCAGTGTTAAAATTATGATCTTCTGTTTTTAAGGCAAATCACAGAGGTAACAGGAAAGAGAAAACAAACAAACCAGAGCTGGGTAAGAAAATCCCTGAACAACAGGAGCAAGCCCCAGTTAATGCTGTTTACATCATTAGTGCAAAAAGGAGATCCTGTAAAAGTCTTTTCTTCTCCCCATCCTAGTGGAAAGCTCTGTTCACAGAGCAGCCACAATCCCTGGTCCATGGGGCCACTTGGGTACAGTCACTCTCAAAGTTCCAAAATCTTTCCTTTACTCAGGCAAGTTTCCAGCCATGTGAACATGCACTCAGAACATTTTTCAATATATATGTAAAACTGTTGACATATCTTTAAATAATCTTTGTCATAGCATTCTGTACCCATCAGCAGGGGGGCTCTCCAGTTTTACAAGTGTCATTTGAAATAAATATTTGTATTGAAATTCTGTTGTATTTCCATATATCCTTAAGCAGATTGGAAAGTTTCAAAATATTTACATATATTTGAGACATCACCAAATGTGTTTAGGGTGATGGGTGGGGAAGGCACATCTGCTATCCATTTTCTGCAGTATGAATGCTTACATTTTTGTATCAAAAAAAAAAAAAAAAAAGATGGCTTCAACAGATAAAGACAGCTCCTCATCCTCAGGCTAATGTATATCAATTGCCCGGCTCCTGGAATGTGCACAAGGTAGTTGTTCTGTACTTTCTGAAATAATGCAGTTCTTTGTGGATTTTTTTCTTTTGTAAACACAGATTAAGCAGCACTAAGCAACCAATTAAGAAAATATTTCCAACTCATTTAATTGTGAGAAAGATCTTCTCTGTATCTTTTCAAAAGCCAAAGCAAGCTTTCAGAATTTGGAAGGGAAAAAAATCACATAGGTCCTAAAACAAATTTAGCATTATCCTGTACTTTACATGTCCAGAGGAAAACAAATCAAAAGGAATGTGATCAAAAGAAGAGTAAATGGCCATGGCAGTATCACAGAAAAGACATAACTAAGAAGAGATTTGATCCCTTTCTAATATTCATGTGGTACTTAACAAGTCAAAGCTCTGTGTTTGTAAGGCCAGAGCCAAGTGCCAGTTCACCAATTAACATCCCCTGTTTGCACAGACTGGAATAAACAAGCACAGATATTCAGATAAAATACAGAGCTGAATCCTCCCTAAGCCCTGCTGATACTCTCTAATTCCCTATTGTTCTTACCCTCATGCATTTTTTTAAGGTTTTTTAAACACCTGATTCTGCAGCCGTCACTTACACCTTACTTTTATATCTCATCCTTTCTGATAGGAACAGCTACTCAGGGAGTTTATGACTCTACTCAGAAACCAGCAGGTCACAGGCCCTGGCTGCACATGGGACATTCTGTGCCTACACTGAACACACTGTGGGATCCTGGTGATACTGTCAAATTTACCTGATGCTGTCTACTCTAGGAATAAAGCCTGATCTTATTTACACCTCTTATCCAAGAACAAGATTTCTCTGCCATGTATCTTTAGCTGTAAAAGTTAAGAACAATCTGATCAGCTGCATAATATTTCACATTCAAATATAAAACAGGGGTCATGGACCCTTAGTCATTCATCACATCATTGGATTCTCTTGAATCTTGACAATAGAACATCAATAAATACAATAAACTGCCATTCTCTCATTGAAAGCCACACCAACAGCCTCTCCACTTGCTACACCTGTGCCATGTGTAAGGTGGACAGGTACAGTTTCTGCAAGCTTCCCCCCATATCTGCAGACTGTGGGTCCAATAGACATGAGGTTGTACATCTTAATAATTGCTTTTCAGCTAATTGTATAAGTGGCATATTAACAACTATTTTCAGTAATGGTAAGAGTATATTTTAAAGACACTGTTTCAGCTTGCTAACTAAGTGGACAGATTAGTGATAGATAAATATCCTTTCTTTTACAGAGCTAATAAAGAACTTTCCTCATCTGAGATGTGCACATACTTCCAGCTAGAAGTTTCCTGGAGAAATGCAGCCATAGGTGAGCCAGCTAACCCAGGGAAAACCCACACCCAGGTACTTTTTCTGTCACTTGCCTCACAGATATTGGGCAGAAATGGCAGCCCTTCACATCCCTCTCCAGTCTGACAGAGTTCTTCTGAATTTCTATCTGGCAAAGAAGGTTTTGTCTGACAGGAGACATTCCTCTTCACACAGCTCAACAATATCTCCTGTAATGGCTGCTTAGGTTGATATATTAATCAATTATCAATAAATACGCAGGATTTTCAAGTAACTGATTTTACTTTTATCTGTGCTGCACAATGAAGGTTTATCAATGCATGGCTAAGATACAAACTATAGACTTTGTAGGGAACACACAACAAGCTGTCCCTAAATGACCTTGATTTTCAGCCATGTAATTTTTCTTGCAGGTCATCATGCATTAATTTGGGATCACTACATATTGCCCCTGAATTATTTATTTACTGCACTTGACTGCTGTCTGTTTTCTCTCAGACTTTAAGGGAAGTGTAGCATGTGAGAAGGGTGCGGATGGTTCAATCCACAAGGCTGGATGTTAGGAAACCACGATTAGAAATTCAGTGTACAGCTAATTTGCCCTGTCACTTCTCTGGGCCTTCTTTCTTGTTTTTGCCCAATTCAGCTGTGGAGATTATAAACTCTTAAGGCAAGAGCTGTTCTTAAGCTGCTGGAGGTTTCTTCTCCTGTGTCAAAGTGTAAAAAACTTACTGATATTTGCTGTAGTTTGGGAAATTTTTTAACATTATAGGCAATTTTTAAGATTGTTCTCTTCTTAAAATAGGTCCCAGAAGCACCAGGTTCTCACTGATACTCACTGTTATCAATCCTATCTCAGTCTTCTCACTCATTTTAAGTACAAAGCCACTACCAAGCACTCAGCCCTAACAAGGCAGCCACCTCCTACCCCCATTCAAATCCACCTGCCTTGGCACCAAAGCACACCTACAGTGTCATGTTCATTTCCAAGAACCTATCTACCTCCTCTTGGACTGGTTAAATATGGGGGGTTTTTATTTCTCATAAATTTACAGTTTCCAGGTTGATTTGACACTTAATCCTCTCTTGCCCAGTTACTCCTCTACTGCCTTTAGTTAGGGAGGATGATTTGGGCTGAACAATGTAACCTTACACAAAAGTGTAAAATACAGCTAC
>JAHLSL010000036.1:7088347-7195119 GCA_025920805.1 Petroica traversi | reverse complement strand
ACAGCTACTGCTGCCTTTCAGCCCAACACCATTTTTTCCTGTGTGCATGAGAAAACACCAGTTTTTCCCTGTTTTCACTGCACATTTCATCAGTGGGTCTTCAGTTTCCTACTGACTTTGGCCCATCCCACGAGCTCTCCCAAGGGTAAAATGATCTGCACAGTGAATGATCTGCTCCATGTGTTCTGATGTAATGGGATAACTGTGGGTGCTGACGTAAAAGGGTGGCCACACTATGCTCATTAAAACGAGCCCTACAAATCACAATCTGCTTCTCTCCCAGAGCTTGGCAGTGCAGGGTGGGCCCTGGAGGTGTCCCAGCAACTCATCTCTTGTCATCCTCATGGGAGAGGCTTCCATGTGATGGCCATTTAAAGTCTCATGGTGGTGGCATTCTGGGGCAAATGGGAGGGGAAAGACTTGCAGGTCATAAGGGCTGGGGCTCCCCTCAGCTGCTGCCTGCTCATGAGCAAACAAATAACACAAATATCACAGGTGCTCATGGGAGTAGAGCAGCCTGCTCAGGCTTCAAGTCCTCAGTCAAAAGGAGTTCAGATGTCCTTGCAGCAGCAAAAAAACCCTCTGGGGACAAGAGACTATTCCCAAACCTACTGGTGATTTGATCCTCTAATGGTCCCAGTTGCTTCATTTAGGCTACAGAAATAGATGGTTACCTTCTCTATACTTCTTACTTAAGGGCTTGACAGAAGAAATTATTCCCATTATTCAGCACACACAAATCTAAAGGATTGGCTGAGCTGGTCACCTCCAGCTGCACTCGTGGGTGAGTGGCAGAAGCAGGAGCACACACTGAGGGGAAAAAACCATCTGATGAGCATCCATGTGGCTCCTGTTCTGGGGCAGCAGTGATCTCACCTTTTGACGTTAAACTGCGATTTTTAAAGCCTGAGTTTCCGCTGTAGTAAAATAATGGTGTGGTTCTGACAACAATGGCAAGAAATACATTAGGTTCTTGGGTATCTTATTAATGAGAAACATTAAGCTGAGTGAGTGATACACTTTGACTTTTATTGAACCAACACCCACAAATAAATATACTTGTTCCCATGAATAAGGATTCATTCTTCACTTGGAAGAGTCTGTAATTTAATCCATTGTTACACCCTAACCAGAGCCAATATTTAACACCTTTTCTAATCAAGCTCTAATTTAATATTCTTAAATTTCTTTTGAATTAGTTGAAATCCTTTCATTTTTTTTCTTTTATGAAGGAAAGTTCCTTTTTTTTGCCTATGATTGAGTTTTATGTGGCTTTGTTAGAGCTCTTAAAATATACAGTACACATTTTTATTCTTCTTATCTAAGTTTCCAGGACTTGATCAATAGTAGAGTATATTTTTCTATCCAAGAACTAACCAAATTTATTCAACAGATTATACATTAATTTTACCATTAGAACATAATATGAGCAGATAATCCACAAAAATGCTTCAAATTTTTTGAAAGTGAATTTAATTATAACTAGTAATGTGCATTTGAGAATTATAATTATGAAAAGTCATGTTCTATAAATCTGAAATGACAGATTATATTTCAAAGCCTTATTGCAGAAGAATTAGAGTACTGATTTATTAGTTGTAAATGTCTGATTATTGCAGCTTTACTAAAAAACATGATCACAGCATATTCGAGCTGGATTTAACATGTTTAATCCTTCCAACAAGAATCATATTTTGAACAGAAAGCAGGACTGTGTTAATTTGTTTATGAGACAGATTTAGACAACTAATCTTTGTCTTATGATCCCTGAACAGTAATAATTTTAAAATACTTTACATACTTGTATTTTTCCAGCTGCAGACTACAGCTGATTATGAAATTTACATTCATCTATAAGCACCATGATTATCACTTGGCTCTAGGAACGGTGCTTCCCATTAACTCTCAGCTACTGAGGGACACCCTGCACGCACGAAGCCTGAATCACCTCTGCTAAGGATTTACCCATGAGGAGAAAGTCATGGAGAGCAGCCACAAGGTTGGGTATTTCTCTTCTCCCCACACAAGCACCACAACTTCCCAGCAAATCCAAAAGTGCCAAACAAACTTACTGTGCTTGCATTGACTGAAAACGAAGCCCTCTTTTTCACTAAGCAAACATCATGGGGTATGGTACAGGGTGGGTTCCCCTCAAATCCATTAATATCAGTTTCTCCTGAGGTTCCTTCATGGGCAAGATGGGCTATGGATTATAAAGAACACTGAGGTTTCTGTAGCTGTCAAGGAATAAAGTTTTAAATGAGGATATTTATGGAAAAATGAGGATATTTATGCAAGTCAAATGGCTCACTACTAAACTATTATGCATTTGAAAAATCTTCCTACAGGACCCAATTCCTCCATGCACTACTGTAAGAGCATGTTTCTTCATCATACAGCTGAGCAGGAGCAATCACCTGTTCCTCCAGACACCCGTTATATGTATTTTTATTAGGAATTAGTCTCAAGATAAAGTTGTTTTATTTCTTTAAAGAATCCCTCTGGTGGTTATTTCCTGGCCAGTGATGCCATGTCAGTTTGGGCACAGCCTCACACATTTGGGGGTTGCTCCAACCCTCAGGTGATGCAGCACAAGTCCCTTGGACTGGCTGAGCTGGGCAAAGGTTCATGTTCTTCAGGCAGAAACTGCTCTAGAAAGGGCACAGTCCTTCCTGGGCTCCCCTAGACTCCCATCACCCCTACACATGTATCCCTGTGGTCTGAAGAGGTGACAAACATATCTTGGTACCACATTTTGCACGGCTTTACATGGATTTATATGGATTTTATCTCCTTTCACAGGAAGAAATTTCTTCCAAAAGGCCATTCAAAAACAAAGGCAATGAAAGCGTTGCATGTGCCTACAAATAATCTGAATTCTCTTTTTTGTAAAGAGAAAACACATTTATGTTGTGATGATAGCAGGCTCCTAGAGGCTTTAAATATGCCTTGTTGGTATATAGGTATGATCAGAGCAATAAAAAGGAAACAGACTTCTTTCAGCAAGAACTGAAAGATCCCATTACAGCCTTGCCATTCAGTTGTCTATCAGCCTGCTCTACATGGCACATATTTGCTGCTACACAGCTTCTAAAAATAGACGAATAAATAAAAAAAAAAAAATCTGATGACAGCCTGAACTTCAAAAAACCTGGTCTCACTTTACATCAAGTATAGTCAGGCAGCACTTGGCAATCATTAATTTTACTCATTTATCACAGGTGCTGCAAACTGAACTGCCAGTGGAGTAAGCTGATAGCAGGCTACAAGCAATACAGCATGGTTTTTTAAAACAATATTACAATATTTTACCAGTCAGCTGTTTCCAGTGAAAAATCAGAAGCAACAAACTACTTGCTCAAGACCAAAACATGTGAATATTCCTGGAAGTCTTTTCTACAGGAGATTTCACAGCTTGCATTGATTGTCTACAGTAAGGGAACCATTTGTTACTGTGCTACAGAGTTACTTGAGGTGGATTGCAATGTTTAGGCCTTGACATTACGTACAAACCCAAAAAAACCTAATTCTCCTACCAACTCTATAGCTCATTATAGCTAATGAAGAAAATCCTGTTTACAGAAAAGAATAAAATCTCCACCTCTACAAAGGATAAGGCTTGTCAACTTGACATCTTTAACATGTATGCTCACCAGGTACACAGGGCACTTCATTTGTCCTCTAATAGGGTCTGCTCCATCCCTGAGAGGGTTCACAAATGTGCTTTCAACAGATCTGTTTGTCACTCATCCTGACTGACTGTGAAGAGAAGCAGCCTGAAAAAATTTAGGCTGCAACAATTTGGCTGGGCCCAGCAGGGCTGCTCTAGGAACAAGATGCTCACCAAGGAGGGCTGCAGACTTACACATTTGAAGTGCAATGAGCTGCATTTCTTTGAAAAATGTTAACTAAAACCTTCTCTGAAGGATTAAGATGTACAATAAAAATCAGAGAAATATTTGCTGGTCTTTCACTGATTTCCTTTTTATTTTTCCACGTGTATATTCAGCCAGAGAGTGGGATAGAAAAATCTTCACTGTTCTCTTAAGAACAGCATAGATCACTCTTTGCACTCAGCAGAGAACCTTTTAAGCTTCTCCAATACAGAATAAATTTGAGAGCCAAACTTTCTATTTTTTTCCTTATGATAAAAGTCTTCTGATGTCCTTTAGCAAAGGCAGAGGACACACACACACCTCAGGCAGTATAAGGCAGCAAAACCTACCCGAGAAACCAGGCAAGCGAGTTGTTCCATGCTGAGCTCCATGACATTATGGTTGCATTCCTAATTTAAAGCTGGCTCGGATGTATCTATATGAACTAGAGTTCTGCATGACTGTGCAGTCACATCCAAAGAAACAATGAATTTTTTGGAAGTTGCCAATCCAATTCCTGCAAAGTCAAGAGGCTCGCTAGCAAAAAAAAAAAATATTAAAGTTTAGGAAGTCTTATAAGTCTGACTTTTCTGGCAGGTTTAAGGCAGTGCTCACCTACCTTCATTCAGAATCTGACTTTCTCATGCTGAGTTTTTAAATAATCGGTACGTTGTGAAGCTAGTAAAAATGTATCAGGTTGATTTTAACAAGGACTCTATGCAATCCATATATTATATTCAGCATCTCTTAGAGCAAAAGATGGAACATAAAAGCTATTACAGCTCTTTCAGTCCATGCAATTGGGTTATTCTGCTTCTCTTTAGAGAATCCAAATGTATGCATGATAGGCCAAATTGCTCCCTGGGGTTGTTTTATTTGCTTGAAGGGACAAACTTGGCCAGGAATATCTTCGGACAGACTCCAAGTACTCTAATTCTGCTTGCATTATGTTCCATTTTCTCATTTCTGTGTTTTCAGTATTCATTTCATCCTTCTCCAGCTTCTTTTTCCAACTCAGCAGTTCTTACACTGAGCTGCTCAGCATTTTGCTGTGGTACAAATATCCATCCCCTGATATCTTTACACAAGTCAATGACTGAAAGAAGCAGCATGATACAGTTTCATCCCCTCCCCAAGGGAATGCAAACAACTAAAGCCGGTTTTGTGTGGGGAGAGATAGAGGCTAAGGTGGAAGTGATCTTAGGGGTGCCTTTTCCAGCCTTCTCCTTTTGCTAAATAAGCATCAACCTAATACAAATTCTGGATGCTTTGCTGCCTTTTTTTATTTTACCCTTATCAGGCACACATACATCCCCACCACCAGGCTGCAGAAATATTTGTTGGCAGCATTTTTACAGCTGTACCATCCTCAGTTTGTGAGCACGCTGAGTTGGAATATATTTGTTTTGTTATGGTTTACTCCAGATAAGACAGAGAACAGTCCCTAGGGACAGCTTTGCAGCTTGTGCAAGTCATCGTGATTCAACTGAAATGAGTGGAATCTCTCACGTTTTACACGTGCTGTGGGCCAGACACCCAGCAAGGTACTGGGAAGTATTTCCTGAGAAACAGCTGAGTGCAGCTTTCACACAGGTCTATGATTTTGGAGGGTGTTTTTAGTGGATTCAAAGAACAGACTACAATGCAAGTACATTAGAAGATCCATCTGAGTCTTACCCAGGCTGGTGTAAGGAAGACAATTGCTGATCTGGTAGCTGGCAGGAATTTACACAGCCATCACACGCTTGGTGTACAGGCATTTAGGGGAAACCACCCATGTCCCCTCTGCTTACTGTAACTACCAAAGACATCTGAGGATCACAGAAGATGGAGAGACTGATACAAAGAGGGAAAGACAGTCTTTTCTTGGAATTGCTTAATAATAAAAGTATCACATTACTGGCAATCTAGTATATCTGCCAGAGAATGCCTCCCTTGTCTCCCCAACACTTTTGAGCAAAACCAGGCTTGTCAGTATGGCTAAATCCAAGGAATACCTACAGACAAGTTGAGCATCCTAGTTCAAGAGCAGTTTTGATTACTTGCTACATAATAAATTATCCAAAAGCAACCTTTGAAGACATACAACCCCTAACACTTTAAAATTAAGACTAAATTCAATTTAGAAAAATTGTAAAACAGTTTCCCTGAAATTAATCTTAAATGAAGTTTCTTGCTTGGCCTCTCGCTCGCTGCAGATAATCAATCTCGACGCGGCTGTGTGAGAAACAGAGGCTACTGAAAGGGAAGTGAAATTAAAGAGAGGAGGTAGGCCAGGAAGATGAAAAAAGCTATCTAATTATCGCCATTTTATTAGAAACAATTAACTAATATTCAATTAGTTGCCATCACTGAAGCAAAGTGACAGTTAGGAAAACAGAAAACGAACCTTGACAAGGTGTTCATTTTCTAATAAATGGGAGATGAGGGGAATCATTTATTGGAGGTTTACCCCTGGTCAGAGCCTTGGGGCAACTCACCCAGCGTGAGGCAATGGGACTGGCTGGTTGCCAACATTAACTGTACTTATTACATTCATCCCATGCAGAACACATCCATCTCCTGCTCTGCCTTGACATCCCATTTATTCCGAGATTCATTTGTCATGTCCCCAATCACCAAAATGAATAGAAACTTTCCAGCATGATGGATTGTGGCTCTAATTAGGACTAAAGAAAAGATCCACACTCAAGTAGAGCCTTTTTCTTTTACTTCTTCTCCTAATAAAATAGTATTCTTAGCCAACTTTGTGACTAATGTCCTTTCATGGTGGTTGTCCACTGTAGGTCACCCAGTCAAAAAGAAACAGCAGTCCTTCCAGAATGGATTTTTCCTCCCCTAACAACTGCACAAATTATTATAGAAAAAAGTCCAGACACGCTGAAAACCATACACACAGTTTGTTGATGTGCAGTAGATGTCTAGAATACTAAATTTTGGACAATGTTTGTCCCTTTTGTGTCCCAAAATGCAGATAAATAGAAGTAGTCGGAATGAGGAAAGAACTGCAATAGGCCTGGCAACTATTAAAATTGCTGATAAATCTAAGTTTTGAAAATCAAGTTAAATTTGATGCCAGCATTTTAAAGTAAAAGCACTAAAAGTGTCACTAATTCAAATTAAGCCTAATATATAATTTGGTTGTGTTACCTCTCATTTCAATATGTATATCAGAAATAAACATATGGCCTGATACAACAGAGACTTTTAGAAAAGTACCCTCTGAGATATTTCTCCTGTTTCTCATATAGGGGCACTTTCAATAATCCTGTCTTTAATATTATAAAAAAGTGATTTATTTTATAGAAATCTTCACATTATTCTGTATGTTGGTAGGTCGCTGCTGTAGAAGAATACCAGACCCAGACAGGACAATAGAAAAAGTACAGTGTAGTGAGAACAGCACTATTTTTTAAAGAAACTTTTAAAGTTAGGGATAACATCTTAATTAGTGGTAACTGAATAAAAAATGGTAGTGCAACAAGGGGAGGAACTTAACAAATAAAGAGATTTGCATGAATGGAAAAATTACCCATTTTAAATTGCATTTTAAAATCAGAAGAAAGAAGAGTGCAGTTACAAAAAATTCAGGAATTCATGGATACATGAACAAAATAGCCTGATGACTATTTAAAATGCTAAGAAGGTGTTTTTACCACACAACAGACTGCAAGTATTATATATCAACAATCTGCTACAAAATTTCTCATATTTTGGAAGATGAGCATTCTGGCTGACTTGTTATCTGTAAAACTTTCATATAGCAGATCATGAAACTTCCACTAGAAACAATGGAAACAATTCACAAGGAGTCTGTTTTAATAGGTACTATTTAATGTATAAGTATTTTGGGACAAGGAAAAGAACAATTTCCTAACCTTCCTAAAATAAAATATTTGGAATTATCCTGAGATTTAACTTTAGCATTCTCTGGAAAGTTAAAATAAACTAGATGTCAAAAGAGATTTCAGTGCAATAAAGCATATTAATCTCAAGGCTTGATAGCAGAGTCCAAATTTACTGTGCACCACTCACCAGGGAAGAATTATAACCTGTATTAGGTCCAATTTCTCATGGCCTTGTCCAGAAATGTGATGCCCATGCAAATATACCCAGCTACACAAACAAAAAGCAGACAGCAATCCCTATTCCACCACTGCAGGAAGAGCTGGGCAACTACTGCTGCTTGTAACTCTGGTCTTTATTGGATTCTGCAGACCAAGGCTCTCACCCCCTGCCATTTACCACAATCAAAACATAGATCTTTTTTCTCTTCAATATTTTCCCCTTTTAGCAAGTATGACTAACTTGATGTGCTGGAAATGTAGTTTTTTGGTCCATAAAAGCCAAAAGAGCCATTTTCTTTTCCTAGTGTTAGAAGATACACACCAAGTGAGTACACATGGAAGAACAGCTGTGGAGTTTGCTATGGAAACCGTTCACCTGGCGGGAAGGGAAACACGTAACTACATTATTGTTTACTCTTATTTGATAGCAAAGCTACTTACAAACTTGGTTATGTGTTTTTTAAAATGCCTACTGTATAGGCACATGCTTTATAAACACACAGCAATGCAAGTTGTTAGGTTTTGGCAAAAGCCCACTAATTCAGGTGATACTTTCAATGACATTTGGATTTTTTTCCATGCTTTCTTTGTGCTGGTACTGAACTGTTTCCCACTGAAGCATCTTCCCAAACCAGGATTTTATCCTTTCTATTTTTTTCTCATTCATGAACACACAATGGGTTTTAGACAGTAATTCAGTATTTTGGCTCCTGAATCATTCTGTACAACACTGAAATACTCCCAGAGACAACAAAGAAATCTAACTTTAAACAGTTGTCAAATACAAAACATAGCCATAGAATCATTTCAGTTGCAAAATACCCTTAAGACCATTGGGTCCAACTGTGAACATAACACTGCCAAGCCCACCACTAGCCCATGTGCCCCAATACACTGAGGAATTTTATCCAGATAGAATGGGGAAATTTCTTCAGAGGCTTTTGGTCTGATTCATCCTGCGTCAGTTTCTCCCATATCACTGTGCCCACACTTGTCACTCTCACTCACTGCAGCAAGATAAAAAGAAAATAAGCCCACTTGCAGCATGCCTGCCTTTATGCCACCCATCCCCCAAAAAGGTCAGGTGGCTCTGGAAATAACATAAAAGTGCCTATTAGCTGCTGAAGGCACTGGGGCCTTGATGGCTCCTCCACTGGCTCTAGCAAGTTTCCAATGATGTACCCTTCAGTACATCCTGAGAATAACACTCCTGCATAATTTAAATGAGCACTATAAATTGTCATTTAAATTGCATGAGAATCTGAGATAAGGTTGGCAGAAGATCCAGAAAGAGCCCTTGAGTGTCAGATTAACACAGCAGGCAAGAGACAAAACCAGGCATTTTCTTTTCTTTTTGACTAAAATCTTTCAGAGAGAGAATCAAAGCTTTTCCAATTCCTGACCTTTCATTTCAATGAAGAACATGCAATCTGCAATCTTCTGCTGCAATTGATCAGTGTTTAAAATGAACAAACTCTAGATTAATATAATATACTCAGGCCAGGAAAGCAAGATCTCACAGAGCACTCTTCGAAGCAGATCCCTCGCTTCCACAAAAATGGGTAATTTAATCTTTGTCATTGGCCTGTCTCTGTCAAAGAGAACAATGGATAGTCTATTCGCAATTGATGACTCTATAGAAATTAATATTAGTAAAAGGTGTCCATTTAGTGTCTCACCTTCTGTGCTAAAGGTGACATCCATGATGGATGCATCCTAAGACAATGGATTTATCTTTAAAATGGAGTAATTACACAGTGGATGCATAGGTGACATAATGACATTGTGGTTTTATATTAATAAAAGAAAGAAATATTCCTTCTGAAGAAGGAAGAAAATATGACTAACATGGTAATTTATGAGATTTTGGCAGCTACTTTGTAACTGCAGAAAGCACTTTTGAATTGTTAAGCTATGAATTAGAGTCCTACACACTTAAAGCAGTTCATGATCAGCTTTCACGTGACAAACCCTAGTTAAAAAAAATTAAAGGTGCTTATGAGCTCTTAAATCTCCCACCTTTACCTGGGGGACTTCAATTTGAGACAGAAGTAAGAGGCAAAGTAGACAAGATTTGACGGTGGGAAAAAAGGGATGTAACTTCACTTCTGAGTGCACCATGGGCCCCTCTGCGTCACTATTTTTCTGATGTTTGGCAAGAAAACCTGGTGTTTTGTTTGTGGTCCCCACTGCTGCTTTCAGAAAATTCGTCAGAGAATTCAAAATAAAATATCTCATACAGAAAATTTGAAATTATCGTGTTTAGAAGCTTTCTTTAAATCTTCTCCTAAAACCAGTCTCTTTATATTGGGTGTATAAAATGTATAATTTGACCTAAATTAGACTTTTTCATTTCATCAACTTTATCATCAAAAACAACCAGAAAACTGAAAATAAAACCCCATTATTTGTTTATTCCCCAGTAATCTCTTGGACTTCAAGAAGTTTAAAAGGCAATTTTTGACAGATGCTTTCCCCATAATCATCTAGATGCTGGGTTTAGAGGGGAGGTTTTATCTTATATACACACATATATAAAAACATTCTGAATTTTAGTATTTCAAAACTTTAAATAACTAAAAGCAAACAGAAATGAGTGCTCTTGTTAGAACCAATTATAAATTTGCTCAAATGCATTATATATTTAAAAGATGGTAAATGTTGACATCATATGAAGCAAGAAGTTAAAATTTACCCTCTGAAATTTTTCTGAGGTTTCACTAAGAATTAAAGGGAAAATTTACACCCCAAAATCATGCAGTTCTGAAGGATAAGGAATAATACAAGGTTTTGTCTTAATGATATATCATACTTGGGTCAATCTAAACTGTAAGAGTTCAAGAATGAATAGTAGTACACAAACAAAAAATTAATTTTTCATTGTAAGGTATACCAGAAAGAAAACAACCTGTCCCTTATCTCATGCAACCCTTACATTTTGTGCCTGCCAATCGAATTGATTTGCTACCTTAATAAACCACTTCAGTAATAAAATTTCCCTGCCTAGTCACTCTTTCTAGCAAACTTCTGAAACCGTTGTTTCTGGAATGCTCCCATTCCCAGTTCCTAACGTCTATTTAAAAAGCAGCTAAAAAACACTAAATACTTTCCAGTTTCTACTTTTCTATTAATCCACAGCTACAGCTGTCACAGGGATTTGATGAGTTAGGCATTGAGATGGGAGTAGACCATGAAAAACTACTTTATGATGTAGTCCACAGCTTGAAGGTATGTGAAGTCTAAATTTAAGAAGAGAACAAATTCTGGCTTTGAGTTTGAATACTCCCAATTCTCTTTTTAATTTGAATTAATATGCTGATCCAAGCTTCATATACTTTCCTTTCAAGGCTGACTATTAGTTTAGTAAAGGACACATCAACTGCCCAAAGAGGAAACATTCCCAGCACCAGTTTGACATTCAGCCACCTCTTCCCAGGTCAGCAGGCTGGAAGCTGATGACTAAATCTACCAATTCCAAGTTGTCTGACTTGGTAGAAGAGGGTTTCCCTTGCAGGTTTTTCCTGAAATGTATTTCAGGAGAAAGGCCAACAGTAGAATTTTGGTGTTTCTCCCAAGAAATTTTCCCTTTCTTTATGCAGATAAACTTCTGTAAAATTTGAAATATTATCTTGAGACTGTCAATTAATCAATTATCTTATTTGATGCCACACATTTCAAAGCAAAAGAGTGGTTCATGTCTTTAAAGGAGACAATCAGCAATAGCAACTAGGAAGATTGCAAGCACAATTCCATGAAGATTATGAACTACAAAAAAAAAAAACCAAATAAAATGGTTTGCACAGCTGTAAGCAATAACTTAAAAGGCCATACCAAAGATAAACAAGAGGCATTGAGTTATTCAAAGGAATATAGGAAGAGGTTATAAATTCTTGTTAAAATTATGCTGCTGTTATTATGAAAATGGTGCATCGTAACCTTATGATGCAGGAAAAACTGTGCCATTAAGTGAGAAGAACAAAGCTTTACTGAGGGGAGAAATCAAGTGTTCTGAAGGATCAGCCAAGGTTGAAGTAGTACAATGCAGCAAAGCTAAGAGATGAAATCCAGAACTGGATTATTAGCATCTTTCTCCTCACTCTTCAAGTCCCTCCTTGCCCAGAAAAAGAGGAATTTTGCTCCCAAGCCATGATCATATGTGTTTTCAGAAGCAGCCTCCTCCTCAAAGTGATCCCAGAGCTGGAAGAACTAGTGACTACACACAACTGTTTCTTATCTGGGAGGTTTATGTGCTCAGTGTCAAAGGCAAGATTTTAAGATTTAGAAAGTGGAACCAAGGTTAAGTCTGGGATTTTGAGACCTAAAGAACTTAAGCTTTAAAGTTCTATTGAAGCAAATTGATTCAGTTTAATACAATTCAATGATAATGTTAAAAGGATTCCTTTTAAATTTTTTTCATAAACAAAACAAAATTTTGTTTTATTTGAAACCTGTTTTGCCGTCTGACCAGAAGGTACAATTTTAATATCAGTCTTTAATTCCTTAATTTTGCACCACACCTTGATCTGGCAACTCGACTTTACAGCCTTAAATCATGATTTCATGTTTATCTGTATTGTTTATTCTTCCCTCTTACAATTACCTACAAAAAATGTGGAAATCACTAGGAGAAAAATGAGTATTCAAAAGTCCATGGGCTGCACCCACCTTGGCTTCATGTCACACTCAATCCTTTACACAGCACTAGACCAACAGAGTACTGATTTACACTCTCTTTGCCTTAACATAATCAACAAGACAAGGTTCAATGATATGAAAAATCTAGCCCGGTTCTTTTTAAAATTATATTTTCAGCCAAAAACACAGCCACTGGGAAAAATTCAGTCACTGATGAAGTTCTGCAGTCTCATTTTATTCACTGCCTTCAAAAGTTTTAATAAAGTTGTAGTTATCACAATCATTTGCCCCCCCCCCAGAGACTTTTCTGCTTTGAAAATCACCAAAGTGCTCCCAGGCTGACTCTTATCCTGGTATTTCATATAAACATACAAAGTGCAATCTGTGACACAGAACCAAGGGTCATTTAGAGGTCTTATGCCATGTTGAACTAATTACAAAAAAAATTGGCAAGAAAGGAACACATGACAGTTTTATATGTTTCAGAGATACCTTCTGCAGAACACTCTGAAAGAGTCCAAATGAACAACAAAAAAAGGACTACATAAGTCTACAAAAAAAGTTAACCTTTTAAGTTTTTCAAGTTTTCATACCAATTAATTTTTTCACCATTAAGAACAGAAACTGACCTAAGCTGCATCACCTCCTTATCATGAGCAGATTGCTATTCCCACTGAACCACCAAGGACAATTTTTCTAATGCTCCAGGCACACCAAATAGAATTGGACATAACCTGCACTGACATCACCTCAGCAAAGACAGGAAGAAAAATCATGATCCTTCCTCATTCCCAAGTGAAGCTGTCTGCAGACACTTGGTTGCTGCTGGAGATGCAGTTTGTCACTGGAGAAGAGCTGAGTATTCAGGTAACAGCCACAGACACATGATTTTTCTAGGCAATTGCAAACAGATTCCTTTAATGGTCTCCAACCTTCTGATTTGCAAGCATCTCAAGATACTTTTTTGCAGAAATCCCAATCCCAGAAAAATTATGCTTTGATTTTTTTATTTTAGTTATTCTTTGTGAGTGCCCTAGTGGTGACCCATACAGACTGAAAAGCAACAATTAGATGTTTGACATATGTATGTTTATAGACCTGTGTGTATAATCTTGTGAGAAAATATTTTCAGATACTAGAAGCTTCAAATGCAAACAAACCACCAAGCCTGTCTTAAAACCAGAAGGAGCAATTACTATGGCCTAAACATCAGCATTAAATTACTTAGAATAAAAATATCCCTGCTTCTAAGTGACAACAAATTAATATCTCAAACTGGTTAAAAAAAATTCAAAAGTTAAAGCAATAGTTAGCTGGGAATATAGGACTCTTAAAATAGGATTGAGCTTTTAAGCAAGATATTAATGAAACCCTAAATGCCCTACCAACTTTGCAGTTGTACAGGATGAAACCAGAAAGCAAACATGATCACAGGAGGAAAGACTGCCAGAAAAACAACTTCTTAACATCTGTCCCATATAAAATACCTTATTTTTCCTCCTGTCATACAATGTTTGCTTTTATATTGAGTGCCAGGCAAGGCAGTCTTTCTGAATATTGCCAAAAGCCCCTCCTTAGTCCTACTGCTACATCTGCCATCCAGAAGAGTCAGCACCTCGGCAACTATCCACCCAAGTCATAAAAATTCACATATTTCACATTTTCAATCCCACCAGAGTGTACAAGTTATATACAGATGGTTAGAGGAACCCAACACATGAGACACTCAGGTCAATAAACCAGAAAGCAAACAAACCCACAGAGAAAAATGTCTTTTTTCACCACCTTCACAGCAATTTCCCTATCCTTGAATCTGTTTTTTAATGGACCTGATTATGCACACAAAGTGAAGCCATTCATTGATAAGAGAACAGATGTAGAAAGACAATACTGAGCTCGCTGATAGAGATGAAAAAGTCAAGCCTTGTGGTTGGCCACTTATCTCCTGGTGTTTCACACCTTTGAACTGAGTTACAACTAGTGATACACAGGTAGAGGGTGTATTGAACTCAGGGTGAACTGATTTTGACAGGAACTCTCTGCTGATCACAGCAGTGACAACCTGTACCTTCCCTTCCCAGCCTTCTATATTTAGACCCAGATCACTGCTTGGATACAGAGCATGAAAAGGATTTATGTACCACTGAAATATAGATGTGATTTGCAGAAAGATCAGTGACACCACATGAATACTAATTTCTCTGAAAAATAATACCAGCAGGGGCAATCCAAAAGGGATGATTGTACATACATGATGAACAAATTCAAACATTTGATGACTGAGCAATATTTTGGTGTGACATGACCAAAAGCAGTGGATGACAAAGGGAGGGAGATCTCCTTCCTGCTCTAAAAATGCTGAAAGGCTACCCATTCTTTTTTGGCTACTTGCTCAAACTACATTTTGCTGCATTTTTCTAATAATAAAATAGTGCCTGTGCAGGCTTTAGTCTTTACAGCTTCATGACAATGCTAACTATGAAAGATGCTGTAATAATTCACATGATCCCTATAAAGCTTATTCATGTCCACTTTGTTACTAGCTGTAAAGGGCTTTGATTTACTCCATGGAGACCACTCAATATCATGCTTGCGTTGCTCTAAAAGGGCACATCAACCAGTACATTTATGAAACCACTGAAAATCCTCCTAACATAGAAAGCTGAAGCAGTCTGTTGTTTCCTCAAGACATGCAGCTCACCATCCAATCTGACTTTTTTCTAGCTGACTGTCTTAGCTTGAAAAACAGAGATAGGGCAGTCAGAGAAAAAACAAGCCATGATCATGTGTGATAATGCACAGGTACAACTAGGCTGAAGGAAACATTCAGATTTGTAGCACTAGTAGAAAGCAGTTTCATTTTACCCATTCCTTTCAACTACACTGCTGTACAGAACCCAGACTTCAGACAAGATAAAGACCCAAGCATTCAGGGTTTAATGGCAGCTCAGGTACAAAGGAATCCTTTTCAAATATTCATTCTAAAGTCACAACGGGGAAATTACATTTCTTTTCCCAATGATCACATAAAAAACAAGAATTTCTCCTTTGAGCAGCAGGTGCCCATCCTTAAGACTTACTAGCTCATAAAAATACTAAAGGCTAATATATAACTATCAGTTGAAAGCAAACTGGTGCAGTTAACTTTTCAAACGTTTTTGAGACATGGCCTGAATGATATCACAGTCAAGTCTTACATTTCCATTTTCATTTAACTTTGATACAGAATAAAAGATGCGAGCATACAAATACAGAAGTGTACTATTAAATTCATAAAATATTTCACTTGCTTTTGGCTGAGTAACATCATGTGCAAAGCAATAAAAATTGAATTAAGGAAAATTTGAAATGCTCTTTGTTTTTCAGTTGTTTTAATTTCCATTTTTCATGTTTTTTCCAGAGGCTGGTTTTAGCCTATTATACAAAATACCTGTCTGTTTCTTGTCCTGTCAATCATCTGGCCATATATTTTACTGTTCATTGATGCTTGTAGATCTTAAGGTTTTGTAATCTGAAGCAAGCAATAGGAAATATATTTGTTGAACTTAAAAAATAAGTCTTTCATAGACATGTGCACTAGCTTAATCAGAGATATAAGTATTAAAATTTCTGCTAGCTTTGTGCAGCAGGGTTTAGCACAGGAGTTTTTCAGACACTAATGGGAAGCTGGTGGCAAACCCTGCAACCATTACCCACAGCAGATCAAGATTTTTAAACACATCACTTCTTTCTCAGTCATTAGTGTCTTCTTAAAACAACATCATGCTTTGTTTCCTTGATCAAAGCCACAGACTTAGGAGTGTGAAAATAAATTTCACTTTGGTGTGTTCCTTTCAAAACACGTCAGTCTCATAAGCAGGCTAATCTTTGGTGATGTATTATGATGGATTGTGCTTATCCATGCAAATTGTCTAGATAGACAGTTTGCCACTCATTAAAAGGGATTATTCTCCCCCACACACACCAGCACCACATGTGCTCGCACAGGGTGAGGGAGATGGGCCTAAATGTTCACATATGAGCCTTGAGGAAACGCTGCTCTCCCTGGTTCAGTCTCAGGGCTTTGAGCAGTGGTTTGGTGAGGCTTTGGAGACACCATTTCACAGGGATCTTGCACTGGGATACCTGCAAAGCCTGCACAGCTACACAGACAGGCTCAGCTGCTCTGGAATGACACACTGCTGCTCTGAGGACCATCTCTGAAACTCAGCACATCTGTATGGCCATCTCATTCACTCCTGTGGCTGTATTTATAGCACCTTTACACACAGATTATTATTCAACAGCTTACTAAAGCACTTCTTCCCACTTTTATGGCATGAATATCTCATTTGACTTCAGCCAGAGTTTGGTTTGAGTAAAGACATGGAATTATTCTATAACTGCTTCAAGAGCTCAGGTGTGTCTCTTCAAACATAGTACAGCTCTGACTTATTTAAAAAAAAAAAGGTAAAGATTTCAACTACCCTTACATTTGCATAGATTAAAAGTTCTTGATTTCCTGTTTGTGTCCTCTATTCTATGTTATACAAGAGAAAGACTGTACATGATGTAAATTAGGGCATCATTTGGTATTCCAGAAGAAGGTAGAATCCTTCATCTGGGGAAGGAAGAACCTATCAGTGAAATTACTAAACACAGCTGATCTCCCATTAAATCCCTCTGTGGTCATATTAGAACAAATACCCGATTAATTATATTCTGTGTGCTGGGATCCACAATACTTTATTTATCGCCTTAAACTGCATCTACAGCAAGACGTCTAATGAGCAGTAGCTTTTCCCAGTAATACAGATAATCTCTTCGCAGAGAATTAGTTCCTGGAAAGTAGAAATGCACCTTTTTGCAAATTCCATTTTATACTTTCAACTCCCAGGAGAATGGGGAGTGGATCATAAGGAAGGAAGGGAAGAGGGAAAGACAGATTAAGGATGTAACAGTAATATTCTTTTGTACAACATCTGCATGCTAGAGAGATTACACAATCTTCAGCAGATCAGCAAAAGAAGATTTGAAGCAACTACAGTTAAACCTTCTGAGCAACTAAAACACTCTGCCACCCTCTCACCCCACACCCCAACCTTTCCGGGTCCACAGCTAACAAATATCCCACATCCCACCTAGCTGCTAGGATATTTTTTCCATCTTTTAAATCCCACTGAATACCATGCACCCATGACCTTGGAGTAAACATGGTGTTAGCAGCACACACTCTCAAACAGATCCAACATCTGCAGGCAATAGACAAGGGCCCCTCTTCACCCTCCAAGAAGATCAAGCAAAATTCTAGGTAGAATTCTAAAATTCCACAAAGCTTAGCTTTTTTTGCATCATAAAATCAGAACACTTAACAGAGAAACACAAGTTTCCATGAGTCTCCTGTTTAACACAGTCCATCCAGAAAATGAAAAATGATGGAGCTTGTGAAATCACTGGAGGAACCTCAAAGCTTCAGTTTCCCTTCTGTGTAGGGATGGGAACACTGATGATGAATCAGATCAGCTGCTGCTGGAACACTAAGAACCACTACTGCTCTCCTTTGCTGGACACTGCAGACCAGAGGCCTCAGTCACATATCAACAGGCATGTGAATTAGTGTGGGACATCTCTCCACCATATCTGGTATTAATTCATCATATTCTGGTATTAGTTGTTTGTTCCATATTCTGTGTTTACAGCAACATAACTGGTCTGGATGCTACACAGCAGCACAAGAAGTTCACAACTCATAAACTCTAGTGACTATAAATCCAGCAAGGAAACATCAAAGGTGGCTGGGCTCAGGCTGGTACAACTCTCTTTATTTCCTGAAGTCTCCTCCAAAGCCCTCCCAGGCTGCACACTCCCCTACAGAGATCAATCCCCCCCCACAGACAAAAACCCAAACATTTCAACAGGAAGATATTTCTACTTACATTATGTAAACAGAGCAGAGATTTTTAAAATACCGGGGAATTCCTGGGATACAAAAGTACAGCACGAGCTCTGCTGCTGACTACATGGTTCATAAGGAACTGCTCAGCTTGTGCAAAGCTGAGCTACAGGAACACAATGCTGTTGGGAAATAGAAAGCATCCATTCCACCTCTTTAGCAAAGAAGAGATTTAAAAAATCCTTTCCAAATGTTCAAAAAAACCCACTGTATAATCAAGGTAAACCTCTTTTTGCTTCCACAGGTGTGGACAGCCCCTGACAAAACTGCTTGTGGTACAGCTTGCACATGGCTCACCTGTATGCAAAGGCCATAAGGACTTCAGGGAAGGAAAGAGTATTGTGGGTTTTTTCAGGACAAAACGGAGGTTTTAGGGATGAGCTGCTATAACCCCAGACTACAGGCAATGATGTAATCCCGTGTCAGGCTGCTCTGGACCTCTAGGGATCATTCTGCCCCACTCACAGTCAGGGTGTTGCAGCCCCAGCAGCAGGGTTGAGCATTTTGTGCAGAAATCTCAGTGGATTCAGCTGCGCTGGGATGAGCCCCCATTTATGCATCACCGCAGCAGATCAGGCTGTAATACACCAACAGTAATGACCCCACTTTCCATAAAGCAGACAAAGCCTTGAGCTCCTAAAATGCACCACAGGTATGCCCTAAAGAGAGAAAAGATTGATTTTACTACTTGCCTCAGAATCCATTGATGAAATTCTTAGAGCATATTAATAGAAGATAATTCTACTGAGAACAAATTCCCAAAGACCAACCTCGCAAATAGCTCTTTTGCAAAAAAATTTTTGTGACTTTAATATTTACCACCTAACATTTCACACCCGATAAGAAAAAAGTGCTACTTTGACCTGATGCATAGTAATGTGGTGTGAAGCAATGAGAGCCAATTTACTGGGCATCACTGAGACATAATGTGGAGGAACACTGTGTCGATTTGCAGAGTGAATCAAAATGCCGAAGCTTTCTCTTCTGTGATATCTGCAAATCGCCGAATAATGTGGTTCACTGACCAAGTGAATTATTTTCAAGGAGTTTGGCACATCTTTAATTACAAGATATGTAAAGATGAAATGGAAACACGCTGCGCATATTTCTTCATGGCTGCTGAACTTTTCTTATGGAAAAGCACCTGTTTTTATTAAACTGTCTCTAGAAGGCATAAAATGTACGAGGTATAGGTTGACAATATATTTCTCAATGTGTGTGAGTTACCAGCTGGGCAACCTTTCAAAGTATGGATCAACCAGTATAGATATTGCACAAAGCTACACATACATAATTATACAAATAAGTAGAAAATAGATTTATTCCTATCAGAAATATCTTTAAATTTAGGCAGTATACCAACGGTATTATCATATTCCTCTTGCAACCAAGGAAGACTAAAAAAAAAAAGAAATAAGTCAGGTCCTCTTTACTAAACATTTATGTGCCCTTTATGCTTCAAAAAATCAGGAATTTGCATGCTGACAATGATTATGTAAATGGAGTATTTTGAGAATCAGGTCCCAGGGGATTCCTCAGCTGAAAGCAATTCTCCTTTAAAGGTTTCATCATGGTCCAAATCAGTGGTTCTTGAGACACCATTTTCAGTAATGCAATAAATACCCTGTCAGATTCTTGCTGGTTGCTTTCCTCTCAAGCAATGAGTCCCTCTTGCTTTGAACCAGCAGCCCCCAAAGTGTGTCTGTTTCCTGATTTTGAAGGGCTGTGGCACATGACATAGTTTTAAACCTCCACTCTGGGTGGAGTTTATTTCAGATAATATTACAGACTTGACTCAACTGACGAAAATTCATAGGTAACCCTGCTTGGAGCAGGAGGTGAGTCTAGATGACTTCCTGAGGCCTATTTAACTTGATTTATTCCATGATCAGGCAATCCTCAAGTATCTGAGCCCTCTAGGCTGGGGCAGGTACACTGCAGAAACACATATCCCAATAATACTCTGGCCTCACTCTGAGCTGCTGCACTATTGCAATCATTCAGGTCAGGGCTGCAAGGTTTTATCTGAAGACTCCAAACATGCATGACATCAGAAGTATTGAAGTGTGCCTTAAATTTTGCA
This sequence comes from Petroica traversi, assembly GCA_025920805.1. Taxonomy (NCBI): domain Eukaryota; kingdom Metazoa; phylum Chordata; class Aves; order Passeriformes; family Petroicidae; genus Petroica; species Petroica traversi. The sequence continues at coordinate 7,174,527 of JAHLSL010000036.1, read as the reverse complement.
ATAAATTTTGTGAAGGAAGGGTGCTTTCCCATAAAGAGCTCGGCATAGTTTCACTGCATTGGTATATTTAAATTCTAAATTACATTGCACTGATTGCAAAATGCAATTAGATTAATTGCAGCTTGAATATGCAAGGGTCTGGCACTACATGATGTCATTCACAGTGAAGGCATTGTGCTTTCCAGGACACCTCGGCAGCCCGGGACAGACACCCTGCCTGGAGCAGTCCTCTTGCGGTGTTGAGAGAGATTTGGGCTTGAAAACATAAGTGACCAACACAGTGAGTGTATTAAGCAGTAGAAAAAAAATCACAGGCTTTATTTCTCAAGCATATTACACCACCTCTGTGTAAAGATCCCCAGCACCGAGCATTTCGGCCAAAGACCCCAGAGGTCTGAGAGCAGCAGGACAGCACAGTTACAGTGCAGTCCAAGGACACGTAGCTCCAGAGCAGACCTGCTTGGTGTGCAGCTCAGCCCCACCCCGGGACACAAACCAGAGTGCACCATCCTCTTGTGTGCTTCCATTTCTTTTGGAAAGAAACCAAGGTGTAGAGAGGCAGGAAACCACAACATGCTCCCAGAGGTGCTGCAGCCTGAATGGGCAGAGGCCCAAGATCGCAGGGCTTACCCCAAAGCCTGAGCTTCCCTCTGCACAGGCACAACAGCATGGGCCTGGTGCTATTTCAGGGAATCCTTTTATTCCACCAGCTGCTACTACTGAGGTCTGAAACTGAAACCCAGTGTGTGATCTCATGGATGAGTGCAAAGCTCACAAGCTCTCACGTCTTAACAGAGGAGAAGAAAGGCTCTGTTTAGTGGTGCCAGAATAAATGAAGTGCAAAGGTAGCTGGGATGCCTCTTGAAGCTGTTTAGTGCTGGCACTCAATTTGAATCACTCTGAAGAAAAGCTTAAGATTTCCTAGGGAAAGTACTATGCCTCAATGCCTTTAAACTATTTTTGTGCTTCTGTGATCCTGGGCTGCTGTGCATTGCAAGGACGTGGATGGGCTGCCTGCTTGCCTGGCTTGTCTTCTGCACACAGCAGCAAGAGCAGCTTTCCCCAAATGGATGTGGAGCTTTTCAGACGCTCTTTTGGTTTTCCTACAGCCCAGGCACAGTCTGTGAGAGGCAGGATCAGGGGCTGAGGGGTTTGTCCATGCTATTTTATGGCAGTTTGTCAAAAGAGTCATCTGGAAATGTCACTCCAGCTGTGCTACTGCTGTGTTCAGACAGAGAAAAAAGGGAAGAAGAAAAAAACAGCAGCAGTGTGGGACAGAGACCAAGTGTTCAGACAAATTTATGCTTTAGAACTTAGGGACAGTTTTTAAAAATTTGTTGCAACATCAATCTGCTGGGAAACTATAATATTTTGGACAAGACTGATGGTCTATATTTTAAAATTCAGATTTATAACAAATAACCAGGTCCCAGTGGAATGCAAGCTTGTACCTCTTCATTTAGAAATTAAATAATGTGTATATCTTTTAATTAATCTTCATAAAATCTCTGGGTTTTGGTCCTACCAGCTACACACTGCACTCACTGAGACAGCAGGAACATTGCTTTGAAAAAAACTATCACTAAGCACTAAAATAACAAAAAATCCAGCCCTCTCCATGCTTCGTTCCACACACACTTCACGAATTTCTGTAGGAGATGACAAAAGCAATTTCACACAGGAGAACAATAGAGATTCCTCTGTCTCAGCCTCTGGGGTGAGCATCAGTAACAATAAAAACACATCCTCTCCTCACAAACAAACGGTGAATGGCTCCTGGACAAAATAGATTCTTTCATCAACAACGATCCATCTGAGATGCTTCCTTCTTTCTTTCTGTAATTCATTTGTAAAATTAACAGCCCCTCATACGTAGCCTCCCAGAAAAATAATTGATCCCACTGCCCTGGATAGGAGCCACTTTTCTGGATGCTGGCAGTGATTACCATTTCATGCACATTATTTCCGTTTGCAGAAGGCTGACGCCAGCGCACACATGCGGGCTTATGTGAGACATTCCCCGGGAAAGAAAGAATTAAAGAAAACAAACCAGAGGAGCTATCACACAATGTAAGACTTGTTGATTTCTTTGCCACCTTTTGTGCTATAGAAAATAAAGCATCTACTTGGTCAACATGTGCTACCAATAAGTTGGTCTAATTAATGGCAGACTGCAGAGAAACCAAGCAGCTCTCCTTATCTGCATAGGAAAGAAGCCTGAGTTAGCTTCTGATGTTGAAAGTTATTTGCAGGAAACTACCTCGCCAGACAGAGCTGCAAACTCTGCTTGTGTTTCAGAAAGAAGAGGGGAAAAAAAAGGTAACACTACTTTGACTTCAAAGTAATGCCAGGACCCTTAAGATACATTGAGAGCATTTGTGTGAAAGCAGCATGACACCTCCATTTCTCTGAAGCAGATTTTCCTCACAATGTTGATGGCTAACTTGGAGTGCAAAAAAAAAAAAATACCAGCACAAAAAAAAAAAAAAGAAAAGAACAAAACACAAAAATTTAAAAAGAAAAAAAAAAAACAAAACCACTACAACAGTAATCCAGAGGATTTTTAGATGGTTGAAATACACACATACAATACCGTAGTTAGTTTTTAGTCAGTCTGCCAGTCAGGACAAAGTTGCTTAAAACATGTACATTTGTAGATGATGCCCTGTGACCCATTACATCTGGCAGAATAACCTGGAAGTTACACAGATCAGGTATGTACAGTTAGGGTAATCCTGTCCTCATGCAAACCTCCATCCAAAAAAAAAAAATTAAAAAGGGAAAACAAGGGGAAAAAAAAAAGTAGTACAAGCCATTTAATTAAAATGGTTGTGTTCTATCATCCAGAATCTCAGGTTTATAAAGTAAAGATTAAAATCAAATTAATGGAGTCTTATGGCTGATTTGCCTTCCCACGGTTTGTCAGCACACCTAATAGAGATCTTCTCTCCCTACTAGAAAATCCATTTTTCCTAATTCCCACATCCAAATCTTTGGTTCAGAAAACTGTGTCATCAGCACTGTATAAATTTGTGGTGAAGACATTCACTGTGGTACCAAGATGTTGCAGGACTGTTTGTTTGTTTAGAGAGGGAGAGAAACAAGAATTTCACAGAGAAGTCTATTACATAGATCAGTCACCATCAATCACCAGTCATCAAAAATTCTTATTTCCTCCAGCTTTCAATTAAATGAAATCATTAACTCTCCAGATTTGCCTACCTACTAAAATAGTGCTAACAAAACCAGAACTATTATTCTGGAGTAGAGGGAAATAAAGTACCGGGAAATAGAAAACCGGCTTTCTCTCCACAAGGTAATGCATACAATTTCTTTTGGGGAGGATTAACTTCCTCATGTTCAAAGAAAACTAGGGTAAGCAGAAATGCAAGTATGGAAATCTAAAAATATTCCCTTACTCTACAGAAAAGTAATTCTATATGAAATTTTGAGATGACTAGAACACCTCCAAAAGAAACTTGTACTCATTGAAGACATGGGAAGAAATATTTATTTTAAATGAAAGTGTGGCTTGAAAGCTACAGCTACATTACATTAAAAAATAAAAAGAGTCATGAGAAAGTAAAGTAATATTTTTAATTACCCTAGACAGCTGTCTCCATGTAAGTAGACACTGTCAACCGAGAAATGCATCCAACATCCTCCTGAAGCCTGGCAGACATTTTAAGCTCACGGTGGAACGAAGTGCTGGTGAACACCTTTTTCCAGGGCTGAAGGGAAAAAACGGTCAGGAGATCATCTTAAAATTGAATTTTAGGTGGAGATGTAAAGACAAAGTTCAGAACACATAAAGACTCACAATTGTGTCATGCTGGAAAAGCAAAAAACAGATCTCTACCTTTTCAATTGACAAACATCTTGTTGGTAAAAACAATGTATTCAATAATGAATACTGCTAGACACGGTTTCATTAGAACTAGTATCTCATTCCCATTAAAAACTTGCTTCTCCCAGCATGTCCTGTCCCAGGGTGGACAGAGCAATGCTGCATAAAGTGTGCTGGAAGTGACAGCTCTTGTTCTACAGACAGGGAGAACAGCCGTGATTAACTTGGAGCTTTATGCAACTCCAGGCTGAGTTTTGTTACAAAGGAAAACAGCTTGGTGGTTCTAATATCGCCTAATTTCTAGTTCAGTAGTTTTCCCCTTGAAATAACTTTTCAGTAGATTCCTGGAGCGGGTTTTACTTTTCCTTCATAAACCTTGAGATAACGTGACTATAATGATTTTCCAAATAAAAAGTGAAAGGCTATCAGGACAAATATCTCCATTTTGATTCCACTGAGATATTATTATGGTGATGATAATAATTCCATAGAGTAATTACTTAGAATCCACACTCAACTCTGACCGGACCCAGCTATAACTCAGATGATACCTTTCCCAAGTTGGAAGAATTTATTTTCATTTTCAACTGAGTTCATCTAATCAGAATGCTTCATTGTGACAAAGAGTTCATCATTCCTGTGCAAATTGCAGCTACCACTGTTAAGAGTCAGACACTGCTACAGCAAATTCTGCCAATGCACAACCTAGCTTGGACAAAGAATTTTCAGATGAGCAAAATAAATAGTATCTTTTATTTTGTTGCTAACAAAGTATACATTTAACACCCCCTGTTGGTAATTGCCTGTATTAATTCATCACTAATACAAGCTGTGGACATAGAATTTTAGAGTGAAACACCACCTATTCCTAAACTCTGCCTGTTGTAGACTCCTGTAACCCAGATGGGGAAGGGACTCAAAGCAAGGTAGGTGAAGAGCAGTAATGTGTTTCATTAGGCCAGGGTCAGGAAAAGATATTTTCCTCCTGGAAATACAGTTTAAGTCAGAATCCAAATTAGTCTTAAGGCAAAAATCCATTCAATTCTGGCAATGGCAAGAACTGACATTAGAAAAAGAATGGATGTTCAGAAAAAGATTATAGACTTTATATCTTTTTCTGCCATTTATTAGTCCTCAGATACACCAACAGAAAACATAGAGCAACCTATGCTGATAAGAACTGCCCAATTTGCATCCAAGTGAACACGATGGTAGCTGTCTCTGCAATATGGCACAGCTGCTTCTGGACAACCACAGCATGATGCAGGGACGCAGCAAGAGACAAGACTAACAGGCAAAGCATGCTTATTTTGCCTGCTCAAATGGTATATCTGAGTCATCTTTTCATATGAAAAAAAAAAAAAATTGCAGCTTCTAAGTTATTATTTGAACGAAATACTCAATTCAACGATACAACCATAGCTTGTTTTTAAAAGCGAAAAGAAACAAAACCCCACTGGCACGCAATTATGAATTTAGAACTTGACTAGTTTTTTCATCTTTAAAAAATCAGGGTATGTAGAACTGTACCAGGACACGTACAACTTAAAATAATAATCAATGAAAGCACAAAGGGGAAAAGTGGTATGCCCAAATCTGCAAAACAAGTTTATATCAGGGAATGTGCTTTGTGTTCTCTGCTGATTAAATTATTGGAATATAATTGCAAGTTGTGTAGGTGAGAGCTGCCTTGTCCTCATCCCAGAGGAGACAGGAATGTTACTGAACTCAGATCATTCTGATGAGATCAGATCAGTCCAAGTGGACTCCTTTAGACAGTGAGAATAATTTTTTAATTCTGATGTAAGTCCATGCCCTCTCCTAACAAGGTCCCACACCAAGCAAGATATGAAAATAGGTTTCAACTTTCTTTTCAAGTTTTTCGCATGTTATTTTATGACAGAAATAATGGGGGAAACGCAGTTTTAGCTCTTCCTGGGAATGAGAACATCAGTAAGAAGTGTTCACTCTCTCAAGCTGGCCTGAAGAAGGGCTAATGCTGGCCACAGGCATTATGGTACCTTCTGCCTTCATCTCTCAGGAGCTGCTGCTTCCACCTCCCCTGCTACTGCTCAGCCCCCCACCCCTGGTTACACAAAGGACTCTGCGACAAACTACACCAGAGCCCTGAGAAATGGTGGTCATTCACCAGGATTTAGGTCCTTTCAATTGCTACCTATTAAATAGAGACTCTGATGAACCTGCTGGAGTCCAAAGCTCTCAGTACCACCTCCTCAGTTCCTGCCAGACAGGATTTTTCACTCATCTGCCACCTGCTGCTTTGCAGCTCCGCCACTGTGCCAGGATCAGCAAGTGGTTCCAGCTTTTGGGTGATGATCCCAGGAGTACAGAATATTCTCCAGACCAAAATCATGCTCATTTTCTACCCTGTGCTCCAGCAGATACATTTCTAAATGAATACTGCTGTGTTTGCTGATCGTTTTATGGTTTGTTTACTTCTTGAGCATGTAATATTGTTAGGGTAATGTTGTTTTTAATTAGTTGGAAGAACTATTGTTTCAGAAGACTGAATGCATTTGCTAGCAAGGGGTCTTTATAAATACAGTGAATGTTACTGGTTATGCCTCCACAGATGGGTACTGACAGCTGCCAGCCAGCTCTGCCCCTGCTCAGAGTTGGGCTGGACCCCAGCCAGTGCCAGTTCAGAAGCCACATTGGTTGTGTTAGCATAGTGTTGAGTCCAAAAGCCTCTTGGAAAAATCAAAACTGAAAAATGGAAGTGTTTCAATTCTTAAAGGAAGTCGCATTTGTTGTAAGTTACTCAACAAATGTGCCTTAAGTTTTCACTGTTCCATCCACACTAAGTGACAAAACCCAGAAAACAATCAGGAAATAAATAAAGATCCAATTATCAAAAAATGACCACTATCTACAGATAAAGACATGCTGTAAGTAGACACAGGAAGGGTGATCGCATGTACAAAAGAACATGATATGTTCACATCCACGTGTGTCAGGGATAAGCACATACAGGTTATACCTGCACAGAGTCATCAGCAGTCCTTTTCTACACCTCCCTGTGGAATGGCATTAGAGGGACAAGGGGAGTGGGTCAGCTGGCCTTTGTCTGTGTCAGCAGAGGAGCTTCTAGAGCTGTCACTGCACAGGAGAGCCCTTGGTGGCTAAACATGCTTAGCAAGACAGAGGGGTCAGATGGAGCTGATACAGGAGCATTAGATCACCCCAAGAGCAATGCTGGCTGCCCAGGTCCTCTGACAGCATCAGATCTCCCCCATTCTCCCTGAAGTGGCACAAGAAATTATGATGCAACTCAAATTTCCTTCCTCTCATGCCCATGTTGCAGGTTCTGCTATGAATAGTACTTCGACCTTGTTCCCAGAGCAGTTGATTTGAATCTCTGTGCCTGGTGTAGTTTACAGTGAGAAACCAAGCATCTGGAGACTGAAGCACATGCTTTCCCCAGCTCTGAGAGTTGTAACCACTATTTGTTTTGCTCTGGAGTATCCCTGCAGAAGTGTACATTATTATGAATACATGGAGACCAGAAAAAACTATCCCATGCATGTGGCTACTCTATTCTCTCAGTAAGGAAATAACCCACTGCTGGAGTCCAGACCTTCCTGGCAGCTTGGAAGCCACAATAATGCATGTCCTGTCTAAAGGCAAACATCTGGTATCCTCATTATACAGACTTGCACTTTTCTACAAAGAACAGGGAGGCAGAAATATGGCTCCACATGGGAAAGGAACTGTGACTGAGCTCCAGCCTGCTCTTTGCAGGTCACTGTATGGATACTCCATGCTAGGACTATTTCTACCAAAATATGTGCTCACTCACTAAAGGAGAGAGAAGGATCAACAGACGACATTCTTGACTTAGGAGAAATTAGGAATGCAGGTAGAACCCCATCCTTGGAAACACTATTACACAGAATCAAATATGCATCAGGAGGATTTATGTGGTAGGCTAATGGTCTCCGCCTCCATTTCATTTTCTGTGCAACTATAAATTACCTTGTATTTGAAGAAGTTGGTGTTATAAGCATATAGTTCATGATGTTTAAGTCTTTTTCTACTCAGGAAACATTGCACTGTTGTAGATTGTTGTCTGGAACATGTTTTCCCCCTTGGTCTCTGCTAGAATTCTTGTATTGCTGTTAAATTCTTGGTGCAATATTTCCCCAAATCAGAAAGCTGAGAGGAGATAACATAAAGGAGAGTTTCACAAATACATTCTTTAAGAAAAGCAGTATCCTACAAATCCCACAACAAGCCCTTATTGGCACTTCCACTAATGTAAATAAAATCTATTTGGTTCTCGGAAAAACAATCACTTCATTCTTGTTATCAGAGGACAGAATCTGGGTCAACAGATGCGTTTTGGATATGCACCAATTCTTAAATGATTTAGTATTCTGATCTGTGGATACAAAAAGCAATTTCCTACATCAGCAGTACCTTAGCACAATGTGCACTTTCATCCTACCACCTACATTGCTACAATCATTAAATGTTATAAAACATCTCCCATAAAAGAAAAAATTCTGATATATGGCTATAATGTAAATCAGTGCTTTGGATTACAGTGTGATACTAGTTCAGTTATTTATATGTGTTTCAACTAAAAACATCCAACTGGATTTCAACTATCACAAGATTAATCTCACTAATACTTTATATATACAGATGGTCAGACAAGAAAAATTAGAAAAATATGAAAAATTAATATATTCTCCTTGTATAATATAAAATATGATTTGTCTCCTAGAAGATTATAACTGGAGCTTCTAGTACCAAGAATAACTAGACTAACCAGTATGAGTCTTCTGTTTTGCAGGAAGTTTTTCATTCTGTCCCAGCTCAAAAGTTATTGTCAGACACAGGAGATCTACAAAGAATACAAATACAATACAAAACACAAGCTTGCTTTTGCCTGGATATAGCTTAGTAACTAATCAGAGTTATGTGTAGCTGAAGTCTTGTTCACTTTCATCTAACAAGTTCCAAAGATGACAGCAGTTCAGTTCCATGAATTCCATATTCCAGCACTGTATCTTGCTATTGAAGTGATGCTCCATGCCAGCCTACCCTGGTCACCACATTTAATTAATATGATACATCCAATAACATTTGCAGTGCTGAATAGTCTCATCATCAGGCAGAGAACCTGAATTCAGGCTCTATATCTGCCACCTATTGTCATGCTTTACTAATTAATATATATGTTTAAAACCACAGAGTGTTCTGGACAGAAGCAGGTGTCTGATACACACATTCAGAAGTTCTTCAAATTAAAAACCTTTATTCTCACAACCTGTAGCAAAATAGTTGATCTGCTAGAAAGAAGGACCTCAGCCAGAGCAAACATTTCTGGCAGCATGAGGATCAAAGAGGTCTCAGATAGCCAGAAAAAACAAAGGATGCTGACATCAAAATATTGGCAGCTTGCATAGTTTCTTTTCTTTCCAAATAAAATGGGCAAAGAAAAGGACTAGCTTTCCCATCCAAGCTCAATTCCCCAGTGAGCAGCATTCTGTAGCTGTAATTATAATCTTGTATTTGTGTGCACACTAACTAATTTCCTGGGCAAGTTACATTTCAGCTTGAACATGTTGGCATGTAGAGACCAACCTCAATAACAAAAATAGCTGCTGAGTTCAGCAACATGCAGCTTTTTATAGTTGACCTTGCAGCTCTGCAAGACAGTGGCTCTGGGCCACTTCATTATTTCAAAGAAGGAAATGGGGTTCTGGGAGTTTCATGGGGACTAGCAAGACTCAAAAGATAAGTGGTTTCCTGGCTAAGTTATTTTTGCTTGTTTTAACTTGGTCATTCTCATTTCAAAAGTATTCTGGTCCTCTTAATAGTCTCCATTCTGGCTGTGATTGGTAGGGCTAATCTTGATGACATAGTTTCATTTACTCCATGGACTTTTCCTTAGTTTAAGCTGTTTATTATGCAGCTGGTTGCACTTGAACTCTCTCCCATGTTGCAGTTTGGCAACAGCATGTATCCATCACTGCATTAATCATATTTCAGTTTCACTTCACTTCCAAAATGAATATAGCAATAAAATTGCATAAATAGACTAAGAACAACAAATAAATGTAAACAGTTGCATGACAGTCTGATTCTGTTAGTCTGCTCCCCTGCTTGATTGAGTGGTTCTGTCTATTAGAATACCCAGCTGGCTGCAGATGTGTAGTGAGAAAGGAATGCACTTGGGTACAGCACTTCTCATCTGCACTCGAGGAGTAAGAAAGTTAGGGAGAACTGTTCTAACTTTCTACAAAAAGTCTGACTGCAGCAGGAGCTGGAGCTGCTGCCAGCTGTTGGCTGCTCCACTGCAGCTGTGAGTGACTGCCAACCCACTGCTCTCCTCTGCCTGCCCACACCTGCAGAAGCCACAGGTACAGATTTCCAACAGGAACAGAACCTGTTCCATATTCCTGCACTCAGTAGTTTACTCATTCCCAAACCTCTTCTCCTGCATCATTAAAAAAACCCTTGAAGACAACATTTTAAAAGCTGTCAAATCCCATTGATGGGAAATAAAAACACATCTTCAGCCACATAAGCAGAGATATTAGTCTTTCATATAATGTGTTACAGCATGCTCATAGTTACAAAAATTCTCACTTAGTCTGGGCACCCCAGACACTGAAAAATGAAAGGACACCACCTTCACTGCTTTTTTACTGTTATTATGCACCAACGCCAGGTTAATTACAGAAACACCATATAAAACACACAGAAAGCTAACTTAGTTGGAAAATAATATAACTCCATGTTCTCTTTGAGGATTACCATTATGAGAGTCCCAGATAGAAGAGATGTTTATCTAGCATGCTCTCTGCCTACAGAAGAGGGACTTCCCAGCTAGCAGGCAAGTGGAAAGGCACATTTCCATTGTCCAAGCTCACAATGTTTCATTTGTGTAACACTGAATCCCAACTTAATTAAATAGCTCCAGAGACCAGGGAAATCTCAATATACACGGGCAAGTGGTCGAGCAGCCCCATTTACATGTGTGTCACAGCTCACCGGGTATCGCTCCAAAAAGCATCTGTCTCAACAGTCTCATCTGATTCTTACAAACAAGCTACACTTTGCATTTTTGAATTTAACAAAGATCACACAGCTGCCAACACACTATCAAAGCCTAAAGACCAAATAAACGTTTGGCTTCCCTCCAACCGTCCTTGCTGTGGTATTATTACTGACAATAGAGTCAGAGCAGCAAAAGCAATGAGATGGCAAATTTACACATGTGCCATGTTTTTATACATTGTCTACATTTGTTGCTACAAGACTGTAAGCAGAACACTGGTGAGCATCTTCTGGTTGCAAAATCTGACCTGCTTTAGGGCTCTATGAAAACTCTACAGCATTATTAGTGTATAAAAAAACTGCAGATGGGCAAAATTATCTAAGAAAAAAATTCAAAGTTGTTTTACTTTCCCATGTGGGTGGTAGAAATAGATCAGAATTCTATATTCTCTGGGCTACATTTTGCACTTTTTGAAGAAATTTTGCAATATTCATAAAACCTGGAGATCCAACAGTTGATGTTTCCTTCAGTATCTACTCATATCACTTTAATCCATTTCCACTTTTATATTCCTTAGTCCATGCAACAGGAGCAGTACGCATATATCAGAGGGTAGAATTTGTATTTGACCTGTATAGAGGAGCTCTGCTACATCTTTCAGTTCAGTTAATAGCCCAACCACCTTCTTATCAAAAGCCAATTGCATCTGCAGATAAGAGGCCCTTCCTACAGACAGTAATATAACTTTTTGATCTCTATCAGATGATTAGGGCAGTGGACAAAGACAACTTCTCCTTTAGTACCTCTCCTGTTTGGTGAATTTCAACTGCATAAGAATATCTGCAGGAAGCAAGTGGTTAAAATAATGGAGCCACAGGCTGGAGGCAACTCATGGCATTACCTGCAGCAGAGCCTAGGCCAGATCTTGAAAAATGCTTTGTGTGAAAGCCTGAGCACTCACAGGACCCTTGGAATGGAGCAATGTCAGGCTTAGTGCACCTTCCTGCTCTGCCCATGTTCTCACAGGCAGCTGTGCTTTGTTCACCTTCCCTTTCCTTAAATTCAGTCTGTGTGCAGACAGAAGAGGAGGACAAGGCACAGCCCCAGCTGAGAAGGAGCAGTGTGTGGGCATTCCCTCCTGCAGCCTCCTGCTGCCCCCAGAGCGATGAACTGCATTTGCAGTGGTCAGCCTGCGGTGACACAGGGCGAGTGCCACGGCACTGACCCTCCACCTCTCCTCAGTGCACTGCCCCAGTGCTGACACAACTCCTTTGACAAATCTCATCTCTTCTACAGAGCCAGGCCTGGCACCTTTCCCCTCTGCCCTGGATAGAGGGGGCTGCTATTCCTCACCCCTGCTCTGATTTCCAGCCCTTTTCATCCCCAGCTCTCCTCACTTTCAGGTTTCCCATTGATTCAAACACAGCTTGTCCTTGGCCAGCAAGCTGTGATCACACACCCTCCCAAGAGAGAAAGAAAGGGCAGTAATAGCAGTTTTGCCCAAAAGGTTGCATTACTTCACACTTCAGTGTCAATCCATTGGATTTTGGGAGGAATAGCTGTTGGAAAGAAGAGCAAGTGAAGCAAAGCAGACTTGGGTGTTGCTGGAAACACTTGCTGAAGACATCCCATTGCTGCTGTGTATTTTCAAGCTTGGGATTCCCACCCCCCCACCCCCCTCCCCTCCAAGGCTTCTTTTAATGTATTCTTTCTTCAAAGTTTGTGCTATCTGAGTAATTTTTCAATCAGGGATTAGGGAGGATTAAGTCCTTGCTAGCCTGTGTCTCTCAGGGAGTGTTAGATGTACATGCATACTTTACACACAATTCCAGTGCAACTGCTCACATTCATCTTAACAGAGATGAGCAGTGGTTTATTTATACACTACAGAATAAAGTCAAGACCTGCCCAGTTGTAGATTTACCTCCTCTCTAGTCTGTCCTCATGTTCTTTACCTTCTGTGTCTTTTTTACACAAAAACCCTGACCTCATGAAGTAATTGCCTGTTTATAATGCTGGTTGGCCTTGGTGCACGGGTGGTTTACAAGCAACACTAAGCTTCAGCTACGTGATACAATGAGGTCTCCCAGGGCTCATCATATACCTATGCCAGAAGGAAATTCCCTATATTTCCTAGATTTGCTGCTCCAAAAAGTCTTCTTACTCCTGTTTGATTTGGGCTGTTCCCTCCTCACACACACATTTTTTAATAATAATGCCAATACAACAGCATTGTTTTACCTGTTTTTTTTCCTCAATTAAATTTGATAAAATCTATCTTGATTCTGTTGCTAAGCAATACAGAAATAAGCAAAAAAGTATATTGACATGGACAAATTCAGTCTTACATCTATTCTGAGTCACACTTCCAGATCAACACAGAGCTCTCTAGGTTCATTCACACCAGCTTCAGCCAGCCAAAATAACTAACAGTATTAGTGACAAGGCAGTCAAAATAATCTCATTCTAGCCCACCAGAGTTGCTGGAGATATCCTCTAGTCACTAACTTACATGGAAGCCTGTCCTGCTATTTCTACGTTGCCTTGGTTAGCCATGATGTCTAGATTAAACCTAATGTATCCTTATCTACAGACATTCTCCGTTTCCCTAAGGATATTTCATATTTCACCTCCACCTTAATCACACTCAGCAGGAGTTTATTACTTAGGTGCAATTGGTCAAATAAAATTACATTTGTGTAATATTGCCTGTTCTGACCAAACAAGTGTGTAGCAGTTCCTCTTTGTTTCACATGAAAACTCACAATGGCTAATTGAACCAACAAAACAACAAATCAACCAACAAAACATTTGCTCAAAATGACCACAAATAGTATTTGAATGGCTAACATTAATTCTTTAAAGCAGTCATAAAAAGATTTGCATTTATCTATAGAGGCTGGGGAAGACTTATGAAAAATAACTTAAGGAGAGTAACAGCAGTAGCAAGAATTAATGATTGTGTATCTCTTCCAAGTTAACCTAAATATTAATTCAAGAACATGATGTTTTTAAAAGTACAGGGGAAAAAATAGTAGTTTCGACCATAAGTTAGCGGGGGGAAAAAGTTGCTCTGGTTATGTTGCCCAGACTTGAATTCCTTTATCATCTGAGATCCTTATTAAGTCACTTGCATGGTATAGATTACAGTTCAATCCTAAAATTCCTCTACATTTATGTTTCTTATGTTTTTTACTTTGATATCCTGCCTGTTTTAATGAAGAACAGGATGTGCAATAGCTTGTTACTTACGGCAGTACTTTGACAAGGAACCTGGATCTTAATAAAAAACAGGAAATAAAATCCTTCATATTAAATCAATTCTTTAAAAAATAAGCATGTGAATGTCATATTTAAGATTAAAGGTATTTCTCTTTCCAGGAAAGGATCATAATAAGGTGGGCATGTGGCTATTTCAAAAACTGCACACATTTGGTAAAGAGCTTATAGAAAACAGTGTCAAATCCCATATTGAACCCAGCTGCTGGTACTTACTTTTTGATGTAAGGCTTACTTCCTGCAGATATACATCAAATTAAATTCTTCACTAAGCTCACAATGGTGTTTTCCCTTTAAGCAGAAAGGCAATACTTACCTGAATGAAATATTATATCTCTTTAATGGGTTTCTACAGTGAAGCCACATTCTACATTTAAAAATGTACAGTGACAGTAGGAACAGAGAGAAACTTGCCATCTATTAAACCAGTTTATTTTCTCTAAAATAGCTTTAATGAAGCCAGTTGGGATTTGTTACACCCATGATATATCTGGTGTCCTGAGAGCAATTTTGATAGGACTCTTCCTCTAGTGGGCCAATTTCCCATAGCTCAGATCATTGGTGATTTTAAGAGTGCTCCTCTGAAGGGAAACATGAAGTACTGTAATGACAGATGCACCTCAAAAATAAGGGTAAGGGACAAGAATAATGAGACAAAGGAAATGGACAGATTAATACAGGTAACACAGTTTTCCAGGCTTTTTTTGGAGGCCTTGAAACATGTAGTGTTTTTGACTGCAGGAAGGAATTCCCAGTAGATACAAACCAGAAAGATTTTGCTTCTAATTTTGATTCAGTAACATCTGCAAAAATCTGTCTGAAGTGATAATACGCTGTCTCCCATCAAGAAAACAAACGACTGAGGAATGATGGAGCAGTCAACAAAGAGGTTCAATGTGTTATAAGTTATATTTCCTTACATTCTGTCAGCCTTCTTTGCCTTTTGGACATATTTATCAGTAGATCCAGGATTCTTAGTAGATGGAAAGAAAAAGTCATAAGATTATTCAAATGCAAGTTAAAATACAGAGCAGAACTCACCAATTGTAGCATTAGTTACTACACACTCTGTGGCCCTCAATCTAGACAAGAGCACATTTCAGGGTCGAGATTCTCATCTAAAAGGGCCCACTGGGGATGTGGGAGGAAGCACATAAGCAGTGCGACAAGGGGCAGGAATAAGCTCAACCACTTTAAGCTTATTTTCCAAAATTCCAAGATCACTAAAGGCAAAAGGTGCAGAAGGCATGGACAGAGGTCCCTACAACGCCATTTTAAACCAGCCCTGATTTGCAGAAAAACAGCTTTGCCAGGCAAAATGGCAAAACAGAAAGCATCTCACAAACTAAAACACATCACTGAGAATTTCCCTATTTCACTCCCAAAGTGTCTCCACAGTATTTGAGTCCCAAAGTTTAACTTGAAATCTCCAAATCTCACTAAATTAACCCAGCCTTCCCACTTGAGGATAAACTCAAAACCACTCTCATTTGGAGACTGCTGCAGCTGTGCTGAAAGCCTTTGGTGGACCAAAACTCATGGAAGCACAAAAGCCAGCCAGCTCTTTTACACATTAGTCAACTTCACCGTTTCCAGAACTAACTTTTCCAGTAGTGCTGGCTTCCAGTGGCAGTGCAGAAAAATGCCAGCTGGGCACAGGTCTGCCTATGGAGCCAGGCAGATTTACAAGGGCCTGGGGGCTTTTTGTGGATGAGTGGTTCTTAGTAAAACCCAGCATCTCTTCCTCCCTTCCCTGCACAAATTTCTTTGCTTAGACTGCTGTATGCAGTTGTGTTTCTATACAATACAGAGCCAGAGAGGAGGTTGAAATTTGGCAAAACTGAACATTGGCTTCACTGCAAAATTTTCTTGGGTTGGTTTCATTGATAGAGGAGACTTCTCCCAGCCCTTTGGGTGTTTGGCTGCTTTTCCTACAGGATTTCTGGTAAGACTTCTCTAGCCACTACTTATCTGCTACAGCCAGCCATTTTCCATCCTCTCAGCTACTTTTTCTTCTGTATTTACTTTTAGCAGACTGTCATGACTTCCACAATGCCAAAATGCCTATTTTTGTTTTAATCTCTCTCTTTCTCTGTATATATTAATGGACTAAAGCTAAAGCACCAGCCAGTACCTCCTCAAGGTGGCACATGCACAGCCAGTTCCCCACCTTCAGCCTAACTCACGGTGCTTTCTTCCTACCAAGACCCACTTGCTTGAGCTAATCCCATTTCATGTTTTCCAGATAGGCTGCTTGCCATGCACATGCCTGGGCAAGGGCAAAACTTAAGGCTTCTCGTGGCTCACAGGGATGTAGGCAAAACTGAAGCCAGAGCCCCACAGGGCAGTATTAGGCAGAAGCACGATTAACACAACAGTGCCAAGAAAAACGAGCCCTGCAGAGGATCTGTGGTGATATTCACCCAGAAATAAGAAAAGGAAAAGGCATACTTTAGAAAAGGATTGGGGAAAATTGAGCACAAAACAAAGTGGGAGTCCTTGCTAAGCCACAGATGCAATTCAAAATAGTGGAGCAGATTTAAAAAATTCTTGAAGCCTGACTGTACCAGAGAAGCACCAGGCAAGTCTTACTCCTGTTGCCTTTTAGAGTCACTCATTTCCACCCTGTGCTTGCAGCTTTTGTGCCTATGACTATTTCCTGAGCAAAAGAAGCTGTAAACACATTATGAAGGCACTCAATACAACCAGACACACCAAGAGACCACACAGACAGCCACCCCTTCCAGTACAAGCCAGCACAGCACTGGGACTGAGGAGTCCTCACACAAGAGGTTTCTTGGCAGGGACAGGACAGTTACAAGTTGCTCTGATTGTTTCTCCATCACAACATTTAAGAGAGAAGACTGAAAAAACTACATAACCAGCTCAAAAATCCCTTATAGCCTACTCTCCAGCATGTATGGGTAAGTCAGTCACTTATTTCAACAGATTTCAGACACAAGGCAAATGCAAGGAGAGCATTTTATCCAGAGAGTTGGTGTCCACAAGGCAGAAGATGAAAGCAGGATTGTGTGCCACCAACACTACCAGGTACAGCTCCATGAGCTCGTGCAGAGCCATGTCCACCCACGCTCCAGGATTTGCTTGTGGGGCACCACATGTGAAGCTGCTCAGCTCTGGAGTAGAACCGTGTGTGTAACTCTGCTTGTGCATCACAGGGCTTTGCAGAAATGTTTTCCTTTGGTTCCAATGTGTTCAATATGGGCTTGACATCCTAACATTTCATGTTGAAATGAATTTAGACATCCAGAGTAGGAGCCTTGACAGAAAAGCTCAGCCCAGAGTCACGCGAAGTTGGGACAGTCATGTAATTTGCAGATGTAAAATGCAGTGCTGGTTCTATATGACAAAGTTCACAAAACAGGTATTATTTTTTCATTGCTCACCAGTCAGCACTCTGTACATGGTGGTGTTTAGGCAACTTCGAAAAACTTGGAATCACAGGAGAAATGAAGAACCAAACACACACCTTTTTGGCCAAACAACCTCACCAATGCTACCACTGAACTGCCAGCAATGCCTGAAAGATGGGGCCCTTTTGGAACACTACAACTTTACAAATGGTTCCCTGATCTTTACGAATTTGAGGCAAATCCCACTGCTAGCAAGGCAAACCAAAAGAATGAAAAAAAATAATCTTCCACAGAACAGGTTTAGCCAGGCCAAACCAATGGCATTCCTATCTCACCTTGTGCAGTACCTCCATGGCCTGGGGACACTTCTCCTCAGGCACAGCAGGAACAGCATTACTGAGGTTTGGCCATAACTGTCTCACTCTCTTTTCCACAAGCCCAAATAAAAGTAAAACAGCAACAAAAAGACAAACAACCTTCCACACCCTTACTGATGATACGAAAGTGAAGACATATTTTATTTTCATAAAATAGTGAGCAACAAAAAATGTAGGTCAAATTAACGGAACATTCTTTTTCTGGATATTTCAATATTTTATCACTAGTTTTAATTGCTAACCCAAATTATTGCAAGGCCATACAGAAGTTTTCAAACATCAGCTGTTTCAAAGCAAAGTTAAAGCTAAACTCATGCAAAACTTTCCCGCCTTTAAAAAAACAATGGAAATGCATTAAGCAACACACTAAAGACTTCTATTCTGGGTCAAATTATCTCTTTGGGCAGAACATGCCATCATATTATTTCAAGCCAATGCTATTTTAAAGCACATAAACCCTATTGCCTTACAAATCCTAGACACCTGCTGTTGCATGGGAATGAACAGACAAAATGGAGAATTTTCATTTCTGTTATTAGAAAGGATCCCCCCACTTAACCGACCAGAAAAACTGGATGGATCAGTAATTTTTTTTTAAAAAGTACTCACACCTGTAGTAATGCTTTAACACACAGCTCTTAGTATGCTTTGCAAATGCAGCAAAAGCAAACTCTAAGCCATGAATAATTTTTCTTCTTTCATCCGTCTCCAAGAAACTAATAGTGGGAAAAAGCACTTTTTTTAAGGCCCAAGACTCTTCCTATTCCCAAAATGTTTTACTAAAAAATAAATTTGCTAATCCAAATTTCCCTGTACCATGACGGAAGCTTGTTCTCAAAATAAAGAGCATTTTCTTAACATCTATTTTTTCCTCTCCTACCGAAGAGACCAGGTACGCTAGGTATAGCTGGTACTGATTAAAAGAGCTTTTAACTTGAGGGAGGAACGGGAAATTATTCTGACTGATTTCTCGGATGTCACAAATGGTCTACTTTACCTGGAGAAACCTTTGAAATTTATACATTTACTTAAAAATCATCCTTCAAAGGAAAGTATTGAAAAGAATAGGGCAGAGCGTGTGAAAGAATGGCAGAAGAATTAGCACACTGACTTAAATATGGCCTCTGGTTTTCTCTAAGAGGAATAAATTCCTTTATATGATGCAGTTTCCACCGGAACCATAGAATTGTAACCCAGCCTGGCCCTGAGACACTCTACCCTGTGGTATTGGAAATACCTTGCATTACCTACTATCATAGCAACACACAGAGTACTTGGGCTTCCTGCAAACTGAATTCAAGAGCTTAACTTACTCAGACAATCCCATACCAGTGACTTCTGTTGTTTATTTTTTAATTAAAAGGTAGATTAACTTTGCTTGCTTTTACAGAAAAGAAGAAAAAAGATAGAGAGATTACAGATAAGAGAATGCAGCATAATTATGAAGAGTATGGTAACTGCATTTGTAAAGCATTTGAGGATCACTAGATGAAAAGCACTTAATTTTTTGTAGCAAGTCATGGTATTAAACAATGGACTGAAATTAAATGTAGAAAACATTTTCCCAGTCTGTTTTTCTCCCATTATCCCTATTTCCACCATTTATTTAGGTGAAAGTTATTAACTGACCTATTTTATTCAGGATTTTACATCTTTTGGCAGGTGAGCAAACATAAGAAATACCTTTTTCTTACAAAAATCATGGGTGATTCCTAACTTCATTTTTATGTGTCTACCTTTCAGCAACAGTTCTACTTAAGGATGTCTATAATTTATCATGTTGCATCAGGAATCCCAGCTATCCACATGGTTAGGCAGATAATGAAAATTATTTTCTACTGTTACAGCTCCTGCAGAATCCCATTCAGAGGGACACTGGTGAACACGCTGCGGGATGGAGCCGCTTGCTGCCTGAGACCGCGTCCTTTTGACAGGCAGTGTTTTGTGGAAAAGACAATATTTACACTTCTGCTTGCCTGTCTAAATGTCCCCAGGCATTGGCACCCGGGAGGAGCCCTGCTGGATGCACACACGAGCGGCTTTGACAGCCGATCCCAGGATCTGGGTGTATGTGCCCACTAGATGGTGCAATGGAATAAAAATAAGGGCTGGGAATTCCTGCTTCATGCCTGCTGTCCTGGAAAATGTATTCCAAGGATTCTTGGTTCCCAATAAATCACAAATATTATATAATCAGTTTTATAATTTCAACACTGAGTTACTTTGAGAATTCTGTCATTAAAATACATTAAATACTAATATTCCTTCAGTGTCATTCACAATAATAATTTGAATAGTAAAATTACACATGTGAATGTGTATTTGCTTTGCAAAGTATCTCAGCAAGAATTTTATTGTACTAACAGTTAATATAAGAAGAAAACAGGGCCTTCAGCATCCCTGTAATGAAAGGTGAAGATACATTTTATTTTAATGTTCTCTGACACTGCAATATATGCTTCCCCTACATATGCATGCATTGGCTGGAAGGACAGGACTCCCATAAGTAACCACCTTAAATCTGAACCCCTGAAAACAAGCAAACTGAAAAGGAGTAGAAATCAGAAGAGGACAAACCTGGAACTGAACCCCTGAAAACCTTAAAGCTGAACCCCTGAAAACAAGCAAACTGAAAAGGAGTAGAAATCAGAAGAGGACAAACCTGGAACTCAGATATAGATGCACAGTGAACTCGTCTATCCCCACTCCAGTCTATTTAAATCAGTGGTACCATTCCTCACACAAAGCACACTCATAAAACAGTTCTGAAATTACACTTTTCTTAATTCTACACAGGCGGTGAAGTCCACCCTGTGACAATGCTGGCTTTCCAGATGAGGTACCAGAGAGAAAGGTGCTCTGCTTTAGGCTCACTATCAGCACAATTCCCAGCAGCACCAGGTGGCTTTGCTGGAGCTTGGGAGCAGCTCCATGCACACTGTAGTGCCACACCACTCTCCTTCCCCAGTCTGATGTCAAATTTCACATGCAAATGAAAGTAGTGTCTTTCTGAACTGCAGCACAAAGTTCAGAAAGAATTAATTTCTGAAGGTGACAGCTGTAGCTTTTACTTAAAAACATCTTTAGTAAGAGTCAGAACGTGACTATGAGAAACTTTTGCACCTGTAGCTGCTTTGAGTTTACACTCTCATTGCTTCTAGTTGCACAAATTTCTTTAAGAGCTTCTTTTCAGGTTATTTTCTCATTTCAACAACCTTCCTTAGAAGAAGACCTAGCAAGTATTACCCCATCCTGATTTACTTCTGCTTTCTGTGCTGCAAGAGCAGTAATTAACAAACTAGGGCAATAATGATCATTCTCAAATGGTGACCTGGCTTTAAAGCCTGTTTTCCTTCTCATTGGCTTTATCTCGCTGCCTCATCCAAAATCCCATTTGTCACTAGAGGGCACTTCAAACCAAGCTGTCATTTCACATTAGCACAGCCTGTAAACGTGGAGGGTTATACCCAGCCTACAAAAAAAGTTGCTCTGGCTCCATGCAGGCACACACAGTATATCTAATATACAATTTCTTATGTTAGACAAACAGGAGTTTTAACAAAAAAAGTTTCCTACGTTTGGAGAGCAAAACTGAGTCCAGATCACATCTGGATCTAAAGCAAAGCTGTAGGGAGGATAAAATGGCTTGTTTTGTTTATCACAATTTTCACACAAAAAAAAACCAACAAAAAAACAACCAAACCTTTACAGCCATTGCTACATAACAGATTCTGTCTTACTACATTAAGCAGTGGTTTTTTTACTTTTAACTTCTGAATTTCAGAGAATTAAAAATATAAATCACATATGAAAATAGTTTGAAATAAATCTTACTGAAAGGAAAGCCTGGAATCAGTCAAGTGCTACTTAATCTGTCCTTCTTAGGTAACTGATACCCTGATTTACCCCTAGCTACTCACCAAAAGCTGCCTTACTTCTTGACAATTCTAGGTCAGCCAGTTTGGCCTCATGCATTTAATGTCCTATTTGCCAAACCCTTTAAAAGCTTGGAGTACAAGTGCACGAATGCCCCACCCAGGGTGTGTCCTAGCCAAAAGCTAAGAGTTGAGGAAAGCAAAGATAACTTTCAAAGTCAGAACCACATTTGACTTCTTGTCACCACATAAACAAGCAGTTAATTAATCGGATAGCAGGGTGGGTAGATAACCTGCCAGCCCTGCAGAAATGGGAGTGACCAGCTCCCCATGGTTCAGCAGCATAAATAGTAGAGCCCAGCTGGCTGGAAATAGAAAGAAGGCTGCTCTTACATCTTGAAAGAGAGGAGGGGAAAAAATCTGATTTTCTCTTCAAATTGATTTTCTAAGAAGCAGAAAGCCCCTCTAGAAGCTCAAGTATGCACTTCAGTAGGAAGGAAGAGTGTAAAATACACTGAAGTGAACCACTGGTGTGAACACAGCTGTAAGGATGCCGGCTGGGATCACTGTTCTCTGACTTGATTTTGTAGGGGACACACTGCATAATCCAGTGCCTTCACACAGAGTTGGGAAATGTTCAGCCAGTCATCGCTGCTTTTCAATACTGCAAATTATGTCACAACTCCTTTATGAAAAAAGAGGCAGAAAAGGAAACCACTGAAACTCCTGCGACAATTACTCTAAAATTAATTACGAAGCACTCAGACCCATGTAAAGTGCGTTAAATTCAGAATTATGTACCTTACCTTAGTAGAACACACTTGTTTCTCAACAGTGTACCACTGATGTGTCAGTGCTGAGCAAAATGTCAGTAGATGGCCAAACTCATAGGAAACCTGAGAATATGTTCTGTTTCCTCACTTAATCCAGAGAGTCCTGTCCCCTGGAAAGGAAAACAACAAGCTGTTAAATTTTTAAAATATGCAAAATGCATATGGTAGTTTTAACTCTAGAAATATTTTATACATTCTGTAAATCTGCTTTAAATAGGTATTAATGCTTAACTAATCAAGTTGATTTCATTTTAAAGGCTCAGCCAACACAAAACACTTACAATTCCTACAATCGGGCACAATAGGAGAAGTTGGGGATGTTCAGTCTGGACAAGAGAGGGTTCCAGGGAGACCTTAGAGGCCCTTCCAGTGCCCTCAAGGGGCTTCAAGTGAGCTGGACAGGGACTTTGGAGAAAGGCAGGGAGTGATGGGAAAAGGAGGAATGGCTTCAAACTGACAGAGCAGAGGCTTAGATTAGATGTGCCCTGGCACAGGGTGCCCAGAGAAGCTGTGGCTGCCCCATCCCTGGAAGTGTCCAAGGCCAGGCTGGTCAGGGCTTGGAACGCCCTGGGGTGGTGGAATGCACCCATGGCAGAGGTGTTGGAACTAGAAGGTCTCTAAGATCCTTCCAAACCAAACCATTCTATGACTCTAAGAATAACCAACTCTGCAAAAGAATGGTTAATTGAAAATGAAAGTCAATTCAAACTTTCAGTGTCTTAGTTTATTTGGCGTGTCATTTGAAGAAAATCTGCTCATTCAGTTGCCAATATATTACCTGATTGGCACTATTGGAACATTTGTTATCTAAGATCACCTATCTTCTACAGCTCTGTGATTCCATAAGTTGTTGTTTTCAAGGCAATTAAAACTTCCGTATTTGTGAAAATTTTAAAATGTGTATTGCAATTGATGAAGAACTGGAAATAAGTTACAAAAAATATACCCTCATTTCCTTTAGGATATTCTAAATGACTGCTCAGTATCAAACTTACAGGGCCTTTGTTTCCTAATATCATTTTATTACACTCAGGTGTAGACTTATATCAAAATTTGCTTTTACAAAACCTGATGCTGTCTACACACCTTTCCTCAAATTCAAAACCAGTTTGATTCTATGCTTTCTGACAGTGCCCCTTCAAGAGCTGCTTGATCACAGGTGGGAAAGAGTGAGGAATCCCAGGCAAGGAGACAGCAGTCTGCTGCTCTGATAATACTTCATTACAATAGATAGCTGCATTTAGCAGCAGCAAACCTAATTCCAGTTCCACATTAAGTCATTTTAACCAAATGGAAAAAAACAAACAAAGAAAAAAAACCAAAAGAAGGCAAGACGTAGCACTCAGGGGAAGATGTGAAATATTTTCAGTATAATAGCAAAGAAATAAAATGTAATTTTGTGCAAAAAATTTTCCAGTTTGCAAATTGAAGGCTGCTGAAAAGGGACAGCTAGAGCTGCGAGTGGAGGTGAGTGCTCCCACATCAGTGATGAAGTTCAGAGCTGAGCTAAGAGGGGCTGCAGTGGCTGCCAGGACTAATATGTGCACAAAGGGTGTGGCTTCAGCTTCATCACACGCAACTTGCACTGAAGTCACCGAAACTGCTCTGCACAGTCCTTCAGAGACTGGGCCAGCCTTGCAGAAATCCTTACAACAGTTAA
Organism: Petroica traversi; assembly: GCA_025920805.1. Lineage (NCBI taxonomy): Eukaryota > Metazoa > Chordata > Aves > Passeriformes > Petroicidae > Petroica > Petroica traversi. The sequence continues at coordinate 7,150,249 of JAHLSL010000036.1, read as the reverse complement.
AACACTTTAGGCCAACAAAAACATCATTGCACACATTTAAAACTCCAGAACACATTGGCTCCTTGACCAAAGGCCATGAGCCAACTGTTAAGAATGGAGGAAAGTTTAAGAAAATACCAAATTCAACCAGTTGCAAATACAGGATTTGGGCCTTCACTTGCCTTCATGAACAGGCATTTAATGAAGGTTTTTGGGGAGTGCCAGTTCCTCCCCTTACTTTCTTTACTTCTGCCATGACTTAGCCATGTTATTGCCAATTCCACCCAATGACCCCAACCAGTGCAGTGATAGTTAACTACTGCACATCTTCAAATCATGGGCAGGGTGATTGCAAAATTACCTAATTTTAGTTTTCTGTAACACAGAAATAAAGTATGTGCTTCTGAAGAGCTAGTAAAATATGTACACACTTACTTAAAATATGTATTAGCTTCCTCCCAAGTGCAAATTTGCTTCTGAGACTGAGAATAAAGTGACAGATTTGGGAGGTCCAATGCAGTCACTTAACTGATTTGTGCTTTAGGCTGCACCTAAAGGCAGAGGCTTATCTAAACAGACACTCAAGTGAGTCTCATTCCTAGGAGATCTGCAGCACTGAATATGTGTTTGCATATAACAGCAATAGTTTTGATGAAGACTTATAGAGAAATTCTGAAATCAACCTGAAAAAACCCTAATATTATTGCCATCTCACACTTATCTTCATCCTTACAATAATTGGCTTTACAACAACCAAGTTTCTCCATTCTTCATAAATCCCAAATGTTTGATCCCATACCTTTATATCAGATATTCACCTATCATTAGAGAAAAAAATATCCCAGTAAAGGAGCACCTTGCAAAAGATTCATCCTTTAAGCAAAGCCAAAACTCTAAAGCACTCCATGAGTGGCTTTGCAGATACATTTGTGATATCATGGCTACTTAAGCTGAACCTGTAAATTACCAAATCCTTAAGTTTCGTAAGGAAATCAAGGAACAATAAAAATTGATTTAGTCATATAAATACTGGAAGTAATAAAGGCTTCATGAGATGTTTGACCTTCTCATAAACTGTGCTGCTAAACGAGTCCTAGTTTCAGAGCAGTGATAGCGTGGTTTGGTAAGACATTGCTTCTATAATGTTTTCATGGGTAAAATATTTCATTCACTGCAGTCTAAAGTCAAACTTTTGGGAGAGGAGTCAATAGACTTAAAGGGATTACTCTCACACGTTAGTTCAAGTCTGCACCTATCCAAAGGATGCAGTGATTCCGCTGATGTGACCCAAGTATTCAAACTGATAAATCCAGTTGACTTTACTCCTTTAAAATTTAACTTAATAATTTCTCTGCCTACTAGATTTTCTTACAACACTCCTCTCTTATGAAGTGGTCAAGTATAGAGGTGCTTCACAGTCTCTTGCAAGACTGGTTCTATTATCTGTCTGCTACAGGCCCTGCATCATCTTCTTGACAACATCAGAAAGAAAAATGTTGACATTTTCTTGAGAAGGGGAAGGGATTAGTATAGGATAAATAAATAAAAAACCCTACTATCACATACAAGTAAAGAAGAAACAGGACAGGAGAAATTGGGAGTGCTATAATAAGTGCCCAGACGAAATAAAGCATAGGACTTTAGGGTTTCTCTTCTTCAGATTTACAGGAAAATTAGATTGTATTTCACAGGAGGCCCAAAGCATTCCTTTAAAGTATAAAACATCCCTTCCAAAAGGGAATAGTTTTAGAATAAAATACAGTCCTACTATTGAGTGGAACACAGTGTGTGACCTCTTAAACAAGCTGGACCCAAACTAGTTCTCCCATGCTACAAATCCTCTCATAATCCTGCTGTGGAACACAGCTACTATAAATGTACATACTGCAACCTCCAGTCAAGATGAATTTCTGGGCAGGAAATCTCCCACTAGCCAGAACAAGCAGCATTGAAGCCAAACTTCTTCCTTGTTCCCAAATTATTTTGCAATCTATTTCAGCATTTTCTGCACATAGATCCTACGCCGCCATTTTCTCAGCTGCATTTGAGAGCCAAACTCTAGTGGGCTTCAACAGGGACTCTCAAAAGAAAATGTCTTTATCCCCAACAGAAGCAGCAGAAGAATACTTTAAAATAGCCCCTTAAGATTTCAAAATCTCTTATTCTCCTCTGTAAAGAGAGAGGGTCAGTAAAATAAAACTAGAGGCAGTAGGGTCATCAGCCTCTTCAAACTTCTTTCTAGAACTTAAAGTATCAAACTGGCAGACCTGGTCATCTGTTTGAGGGTTTGTTAAATACTTTGAAACATGACATTAGTGAAAGCCCTGGAGGATGTGCAAAGAAAAAAATGAGTTAATATAGGAAAAAAGTGAAACCTGTACAGTTAACCTTCAATCAAACACTGAAAAAGCTCAGCTTCATTATGTCGATTGAGGGATTACAGCATTGACATGTGCACACATCAAATGTTATTCCCCAAGTTGAATGTCTAATATTGAATTTTACAAATGTTGTGAAGACAAGTTATGCTATGCTTTGATGTCTTTCTTTGTTATAATAAATTCACTGAATTCATTTAGATGACCTTGATTTCTTTAATCATAAAAAAGGGGCAAAGTTCCAGCCTGCCCTTGTCTTTTAGCCCCAGTATATCACAGTTTAATATGATGTCATTTCAGTTGAGAATTCTCAGAATACCAAAAGAATCTCATTTGGTATTGCAAAGATGCCCTGACCAGTCCCTTTTTATGGTAGGATTCAATTAGGCAATACTCCACAGGAAGAACAACTTAAGAAATATTTTACAACAGAGTTTTCTTCCTTCTTCAAGATGTCTCTCCCAAGTAGACACACAATTCTGAGAACTAGGAGGAAGCCATCTCCTTTTCCATTCCCTTCAGGTTGAAGCTGACTTGTCAAACTCTAATGAAGTCTTCAGCACTGTTCAGGTAATTAAGGATAAAGCACGAGCCTGACAAAGAGAGGAAGAGAAGCTCAGCATTGACATCCTTTCCATGTGTTGAAGCAGCATGCAGAGATGTTTGCCACAGTAGGAGAAATACCAGAGTTCCACCACATCTGCTAAGGGTTACAAGCTCAGCCATGAGGAGCCAACTCAGTGTGAAGGAGCATCCCCTCAGGGCACTTCTGCCCAAATGCACGAGTGTTCTAATGCTCCTTGACTGTCACTGAGCTTTAAATGCCTCCCTCTTTCCCTTGCTCATGGATGGATCCTCCAGAGCCACATGTCCATGCAGAACCTCACAGTGAGTTCACAGTGCCACTGACAAGCACACAGGCAGTTCTGTTTGGTTGGTGTTTTGCTGGGCGGTCGGGTGTCTCCCATGAAGACAATTTGAAGAATGAGATGTTCACACTGCAAATCTTGATCCTGGTAAGAAGTGAAAACCCACAGATTTCTTTAGGACAAGCAACTCTAAATACTCTTTTACACCATACATGATGCCTGACCACCCTCATCCTTGAGATCAAAAGCCTTTCCAAAACTCTTTTTCTAGTCAGGCTGTTTACAGTTATTGGTGAAGCCTGAAGACAAGAGTAGGAGAGTGAGAGGAGGCTACTTGGAGTAGCGTTTCCCAGCCATGTCTGGGGCTGGGATTGTGCCCACCAGCAGGGCCTGTTCCACCCTGCTGCCCTCCCAGCTGTACATGCATTGCCACTGTCTCAGGGAGTCCAAGTCTTACAGCCACTTTCTAATTACACAAAGGATCAAACACTTAAAATGCAACATCCAAACCAGCACTTAGTTCAAGATTCATGAACACTTCTACTGTCTGTATCCAAACGTCAACCTGAAAACCAGGAGAGCTGCTCCTGCCAGAGTTAATCCAGCCCCCAAAACAATACTGCATCACAGTTACTGGGAGTCACAACTAACTGGGGCTACTAAGGTTTTTTCAAACTCATTCTTTCATGTTTGTGAATCACTGTGGAGTTGACTGCAGATACCTGACCTTAGGAAGGGCACTTTAGAGCATTTATGATGTGTTAAATAACACTGTGCAGACCTGCCAAGCCATAGACATTCTGTGCTGTGCTAGCAGGAAACTCCACAGCAAATAGCAAAGCCCTAACACTATTTCTTCCTCTCATTCAGTGCTTACCTGCCTGCCTGCATTTGACTTCAAGAGGCATTTGGAACAGAAACCAATCATCATGACAAGGGCAAAGCAGAAACTGCTGCCTTGCAGCATTTAAAGCACGTTTTACTTCAATTTTGTTTTTTCATTTCAAAACAAGTTCACACAAAAGCTTTTTGCTTTTAAAGAGAAAAAAATACAAAGAAAGGCTGTTTGAAGAGAAAAATACCCATAGAAAACAACTGTTGACCGTGCATATTTACTCAAACAAGGCTATAGCTAAATAAGGTCCTTCAGCCTGGGATTTCAAAGTATTGGTTCCAGTGGTGATCTTTGCATTCTGCAGCATTTCTTCAAGCTGCCCCGTTCATACCGTGAAATACCTTCAGTTTAAATGTCCTCGTATCTGCTGTAATAGTTTTTTGGAACAGAGGCATACAAGCTGCATTTACTGCTGGAAGTAATAACATTTCAGCACAGAGCCCTCTAAATTTTGACTATGACAAATATTTTCCTCTGTGTTGTAGTAAAATATTTAAAGATAACCTGCCTTTAAAATCAGGGATACATAAAATAATTCTGCAAATAAACTCAATCCTTCCATCCCATGCTAGTTTTACACCAGAAAAAGTCCCATCTGACTTGAATTGTCTGCTGGGCTGAGATAAACTCGAGAAGCCCAAGAACAGATCCAAATCACAAGATTTGGACTGGACATTAAGCAGAGCTGAAGTTTAGGGAGTCCATTGTAGGACACCAAACCATCAGGCATTGACCTAAATTTCAGGGTGGAAAAAAAAAGTGGTTATATTGGCCAATTAGTGAAAATACACAGACGTTATAGGACATCTCAATTCCTCTGTCCCCTTCATGAACATTCATGGCAATGTGCCATTTAATTTCCCTCTCCCTTTTTTTTGCTGCAGTTGATAATCCCAGCCTTTAAAGCTCGCCCATTTTGCAGGATGCCCTACATTGCTCTGCACCTTTGGCAAGCGTGGGCAGTTTATTCTCCAGACATTTGTCACACATTGCCCGAGGGCTGCTTCCCACCAGGATATTCCTTCCGAATGAAATCCTGTCTTATGCCTCCCACCACAAACTGCAGAGCACGACTGCAGGGCAGAGATGCTGTCACCCCAGGAGCCGCTCCACAGGCTGGGGCACAGGGATGTGGTCACCACAGCCTGGACAACATCTCTATGTTACCTACTCAAAGGGTTTGAATTTCTCATTAACTGTTAGGGTCAAATTTAATTATGGCCTTCCTTCCTCTGATTGTATATGTGGGCAGCTACACGTAAAGCTTAGTTTCACTTGCTAAGAAATATTCAGACTTCCTTAATGGAGATGGCAATTTGACAAATTAACCTTTCCCTTTTTTTCCACTCCCCATTTTTCCTTTTTGAATATACAAACTTTCTTAAAAAAGAACCTACAAGACGTGTCAGGACATATCATGGCCACTTAAACTCCTCTAACATGCAGATCAGTAATAAAACTGCAGTATAATACACAACAAAAATAAATGGATTCATAAAGAAAATACAAAAATTGCTAACGTACTAGACAGATAATAGGAATTGCACAGACTATTATGTAAAATCTGAATAAGCAGCTATTAGAGGCTCACCAACAGCAATAAAAGATGCAAAAAATCCCAGAGGTCATGTCATACGCTCTGATGCATTAAAAGTAGGTTAACTTTCCCTAACTGGGAAAAGGCCACAATTAACCTTCTAAAACACATTTTTAGAAGTCTAAATATAGAAAAGCACCATAGGAGAGTTGGTTAGGGATTTTTCTTGCTTTTTTTTTTCAATGAAGAATGATTTGCAGTATTATTTCTCAAGTGATTTCAGAGGCCTTTTGATTAATACCTTCAGAAAAATAATGCAGGAAACATTTCTGTTTCCAAGCTTGACAATTTTGTTTGAAGAATTGTACTCTAAACTATTTTTGATAGGCAAAAGGACCGATATCTGCCAAGAGAACTGCACTATTTATTAACTGGAAATAAATGTCCACATAAAAAAATTGTAAATTAAACACAGGAGAAATAAAAATCTCCAGCAGTTACTGAGTTTCAGATTAAGATATCTGTAACTCCTCTGTGCTGAGGCATACCACGTGTGCTCAGGTATAAAATAGAGGTGAATCGCATAAGCTGTTTGTAGTTCCAGGTACACTTTCAGCCCTGAATGATGTTGTGGTGTGAGGTGGGGGATGACATGATAACAATAACACACTGAAAGAACTCACCAAACCATCAAACCTACTGACTCCACAGCTATAAGGTCTGGACCTTTTATTGCCTCAAGATAAAAGAATTTTATTTCAACTCAGAAAACTGTTTGCAACTGTTTGTCAACTTTCAGACCTTGGAAAACTCCCACTCCTGAATTCTCTCCCTCTCTACCAAATGAGTTTCATAACTTTTGGATTCAGGCAAAACAATTTTAAATGAACAAGCAGCACATCACATTCTAATCCTCTTATTGTGAATTGCATCTACTACCAAACCACACAGACAACACCCCTGAAATCCCTGACAGTTACACTAAGCAAGCTTAGCAGAGATAAATACTCATTCACTGTAAATTGCAAAAGTAATAGTAACACAATAATTTTCAATACTGTTTTTAGGACACTTCTGGTTTTCCAACTGAGCTGGCACAAAATACTCATTTCAGCTTCACAATTACAGTTATTTACTGACAGTGGTTTAGGAAAAACTGGATTCACAAATGAGCATGTCTTTCCTTATGTGTACACAGTGAAACTGAAAATAGAGGCAGAAATTCTCTTTGTTTTGCTTACCCAGAAATGTATAGTTAGTTTTGGGAATATATTCCCTTACAGTTATGGGCAAATATACATTACATTTATGCTTCCCAAAATCCTGAAGTAATTTATTACCTTCTCTCAAGAGAAATCTGAGTCTGGAAAGCCAAACTGGCTACTAAAGGCCCAACAGGCTGACAGCAGAGGAGTCTTTGTAAAGGCTTCAAGCAGTTAGAAAAATAAATTTTAAAAGTCCTTTATCATAGCATCTTTTATATTGCCTGCATAAGCAGCCTAGCACAGACACTCCTCATAATTAGAAGCAACCCAAATAAACCACTTAGAGGAAATGAGGAATTGTTGCTAATCAAAACACATGGGCTGCCTTGACTAAAGTCTGAACTTCTTTATGTTGAGATTACATCAATCCCCACTACAAAATACAATTTTTAAACAGGAACAAAATACTCAAGACATTATATTTTATTAGGAAACATTCCATCCCTCACATTTGTTTTCTTTTCTTCTCAAATGTTGAGAAGGCCAAATACACTGTCTGCAGTACCTCCAGGGTCTCCTGGCAGAACAACAATACCTAAGAATAATAATCAGCCCAGGCTCAATTATAAGTGAATTTTTTAAAAAGCTACAATCATTATTTATCCTTACCCAGACATAAACACCTCAAAAGACTCAATTAACCTAATGAAAAAGCCCTGCACATTTTCAAGTTGCCATACCAGAAGTTTGGCTTTATTTTCTGAAGTTTGTTTAAGGTCACCAAATGGTCAGAACAGTTTATCACCAAGATATCCCAAAAGTACATAGGCCCAGAATTGCATAGTTAATCCTCTCTTCCTCTGTATTTCAGTTTTATCTATGACATATAAGGTAAGAAAACGGTACAAAACACACAAACAAGACCATAAAATACTTGTTGCTTTTTGAGAGAGATAGAAAATCTCTATCAAGTTCCTTTAAATAACAGTTGTTATTTAATAGCCTGAAAGTATTAACTGTATTACTGACCTATAAAAGTTATTACATCCATTTAATGAAAAACGTTTAGTTACTTAATTTCTGTGCTTCCTACACATGCTTAAAACTTCTAACATAAAGAGGGCTTCTGATTTCAGTGAAGGTATGTTAGGTAGCTTCATCTTCATAACAATATTCATTAAGTGATACTGACAATAATTATTCCCAAATATATACAAACATTTATTCAATAAGCAACTGAACAGGCCTAACTACATATTTAAAGCAGAAAATGAGAATATTTCTATTTAAAAATTAAGTTTTATACACCTAGGTGGTTTTAATGCTTATATGAAACCCTACAAATCAAACTAACACAAAAGATGCTTTTTTAAATTTCAATAAACAAGACATCTGAGGCTGAACGATCCATTCTGCCTGCAATTACCTTGATGTTAATGAAGAAGTTAGGGTATTTGTATGACATGACTAAATGTTAGCCTTGATCTGATCAGATGTAACTGAAAACAGAATTTGGCCTACAGCTACAAAGTGTTCAAGTTTAAAACCCTAGCTTTATCCTCCCAGGCAGTCTGCACTGCACAGACAAATGCAGGAACATGTAGATTTGGCAAACAATGTACTGCTGGAGAGAGAAGCCTCCCAGAGCAGCCCGCAATAACAAATTGTCACTGTTCAGGCTAATAAGAACAAGCACTTAACAAAGTTGACATGGAGAACTAGACTGATCTTTACATGGTAGCAGGTGACAGCAGCGACAGAGACATTTATGGAATTTGGAACAGTACATGGAACAAGGGGACCGCTGTTCCTCCCACTGTGAGAGTGCCTTAGGCTGTACACAGAACCATCAGGCTTTAATCTCCTCCATACTGCTCAGAACTGAGACCATAATCAGTATTAGATGAAGAGGTATTTTCATATTTATTTATATTCTGTATGGCAGAGAAACACATGCAATTTGAAAATCAGATGTACTGGGGGGTTTGAGCATGTGTCACCAAGCATTAAAGAAAAGTATCTCTCACTAATTTGCTACAAGCTCTGCTAGGCAGTTATAAAATAACTTTATAATCATCTGTTTGTGGTGACTGCTCCTTTTCTCTTTGATGTTGCATCCCAGATAGCACCCGACAGCACAACACCTAGTGGGAGCGGTCTGCTGCATACCTAGGGTTCATCTGCTTGCTTTTCCCTAACAAGCAGCAAGCCAAGCCTTTCTTTCATTCATTTCTTACCCATTTTGTCCATTAATTTTGCTGGCAGCAGAGTAGAAGAGGCAGAAATTACCTTTATTACCACAGAAGACCTGAAAAGACCATCACTCCTTAATGTCTGAATGATAAGTTGAAAAAGGACAAGGATGAGAATGGGCAATGGTGGAGGAATGTTTTGTTCATGATTAAACAAGCACAAATTGAATGGCTAGAGGTTATAAATGTTTGCATTTTTTAACAGGGTGCTTAAAGGCATTTTGAAGATAAATGCAGACATAAACCGCATGCTTTGAGTAGCTTAAAATCCAAACATTCAGTTTTGGGCAACTGTTCAGGATGATGTTGGACCGTCTTTCCCATTTCCTTAGAACAAAAAGATCCTTCTTAGGGATGTAAGTATGTCCAAAAATTAGGAGTTGGTCTCTCGTGTTGGCCCTCTGACCCAAGCTAGTGAATGCAGCACACATTTTCTCTCCTACCCATTTAGGCTTTTTCCTTTTTCCCTTCCAAACACCTTCACGCTGTTTCCCAGTGAACTCAATATGTTTCTGCCCTACTGAATGAGCAGGACCACAACCCTTCTCACTTGTGCTCTAAATGAAAACACAGCAGGAAGAACTCCTCTGGTAATGTTTGTGCAGCTGTGAAAGTCTTCTAGAGGAAGTAGCAGAATTGCTAACACCTGAGTCATTTTATCACCATACCCAAAGAACTGCAGAATGTATGTCCTCCACTACCAGAGTAGAGCTGACCCTGCACTGTAAAAAACTCCAACTCATGTTCCCTTATTTGAAGAATGTAAAATAAATTACAAATTTAAAAAAAAAAATCGAAGTTGTGCATCAATTCCTCTTACTAGGCAATAAATGCTTTGTTAAGCTTCTGATTCTTGTCCCTTTCCAATCCATGTTGCATGGAAATGTGCAAGTTTGTCTTTCCTCTTGATGAGGTGACTGTGCAGTAGATGGACACTCTGGAGTACAGATACTTAAGAAATGTCTCAGGATAATTGATTGCAATTTAACAGCTTAATCCTCCAACACACTTCCCCTCTAAGTTATTAGTTATAATAACTTGGTAAACTACTTTCCCTTCCATTTTCAGGATGTCAGGCCAGTGTTTAACACCTTTACTCACTTCATTGGCACACACATGTATCCACAGGGAACAAGGCACACACAGCAGAAGCAATCATAGTCCTAGCACTCATTTACTGTAGGGCTTCTGCTGTACCACAGCTCTTCAACCTGGAGCAGAAGTAGAGATAAAAGATGGCAGATAAGGAATCCAGTTCACATGGCTCCAAAATGTCCCTTGCCTAACATTTTCCCATGTTCCCACCCATTTTCCACACACTCATGACAGTAATCCAAAGGAGGGTGCACTTACTGACTGCTCACCCTTTGGAAGTGTTACTGGTCCTGTTACTGGATTGCTAGCACTGCAGTGACACAGTTTAATGACCTCTACAGTAAATCTTTTTTATTCATTTTATGTTGGTGTGAATGCAGAAAGTTTAGATTATCTCTATTTTTTTGTTTGTTTGTTTGAATCTTCAGAGGCAGAAACATCATCCCAATTTGCACTTGCTGAACTAATTCAGGCTCCAAATGGTTAAACTCTTACAGAAAAAAAAAAATAAAAGAAAAAAATGGCATTCTTTTCTTCTGGGCTTCCTCACTACAGTTCAAACTGAAAACAGAAAGGCCAGAATACCACAATAAAGGCTGCTCTTACCGTATTTTTGAACTGACTAGAAGAGACAGGAAGATCAAGAAATCCTGTGAGAGATAATAAAAGACAAACACTTGAAAACTGAATTGTGATGTGGCCACCAGAAATACCACTCTGAGAAACAAAAATACTTGCAAGTGTATCCCTAGAGGACAGACTGCCAAGCCCTGGCTCAGCAGCTCTGCTGGCTTTTTTAAGTCAGATTATGCAAGAATCTTTTGTGAGCACATGGAAGGGAAAAGCAGAGTGGATTTTGTCAAGCATCAAGCTATCATGAAAATCTAGGAATTACCATATTAGATTAGGGCTATGCCTCCTATCAAATTCCTCTTAGCAGTCATTAGCCCCAGATGCTCCAGAGGAAACTGAGACACTTCTAGTATATCATATTCCCCAGGAGACCTTCTAGCCCTGTTTCTCATAGTCAGTGTTTGGATAAAGCACTGAAGCATCAGGGAAGGACTGCCTCTCTGTGTGCTCCAAAGAGCTCCGAGGAAATGCATGTAACTTGGCCCCTAACTGGTAGGTCTCTGGATCTTTTCAGAGTAATTCAGGGTTAGCTCTAGTCCAAAGAATATTTCATTTGTAAATGTTTTCAATAAAGCAGTGGAAGCCACCCCATCCTGCTGGGACAGTATGAGCTCTTGAACCATTTCAGAAAAAAATGATGCACACTAGTCCTTTTAAATGTCATATCAGGCAGTAAGTGATATTTGGCACAGTGAACAAGTTAAATTTTTAATAAAAATAAGTTACCCAACTAAACTTTTTCTATGAACACACAACAGTAGCCCCAATTCAAATGTTTATGCAAGATGAGTACACCCATTTTTTTTTCCCTATTACCTTTTGAGAGGCAGCAAGGCAGCCTCAGGCAGGCCTCTGTCTCCTTGGGAACATCACTAGGGAGCTGTACCACTTCAGACTCCTTCAATAGGAAAGCATTTCAAAACCAACCACACACTTTAATTACTGGCAATTAGAAATTCTTTGGTTTGTGTGTTTACAGCTGAAAAATGTTAATGTGTGCCAGTTGTGTCAGAAAGTTTGATTAAGCTCTTTAAACTGAATTTGAAAAACTTAAAACACTCCAAAGACTCTGATCAGAGTATCTTGGGGGGCTTTCCAAAGTGACATGTAGAAGTCAGAATTGCTTTAATAGGCTCCTCACTGGTCCCAGTGGACCACAGCTTGCCTTGCAAAGACACCAACATAGCTGGCAGGAGAGGTTTCTATCTGGCAGTTTCACAAATACTAAGCAGCACCTTAATCAAATCTAGGATCACTGTCTGAATGGCAAACTGGAGTTACAACTGAGGTTCCAGTGACTATCTCTCATGTGAATGGGGTTCATAGGAGCAGCTATGAAATGAGATAAAAGTGAGTAAAACCCTTGCATTCCACTGGATGGGTTAGCTGCTTTTTCAGCATACAGCAGAGCTGTGACAGTAGTTTTCTTAGAAACCTAAAGACTGCAAGAAACAGCAACAATAAGAGAGTGATGTTAGACCAAGTTCATAGGCAAAATACAAAGAGAACAAAAGGTAATTTTTCCTAGACTAAAAGAGGTGATATTTCCATAGACATGTAAAGCTGATGATGAATACTTGCTACAGAACCCTCCATGTGTCATAAAATATGAGCAATAAAATAAAGTCAAAGAATTGAAAAGACAAATGACAAGCCTCTGTGCATCATTAATGAAAGATGAGGGCAGAAAGGCAGAAGATAACCCTCCATGCATATAATAATGATGCCTTTGACTGGTGGTGCTTCTCTATGCCTGCACATTTAATAAGATCTGTTAGAATTAAAAATTTAAAAATCAAGTCCAAGTGCTCCATAAAATATGAGGAAAGAAGCAACTCCAGCCTAAGTTAAGATCTTAGCATTGTACATCCTATTAAAGAAGGAGATGTGTTGATTTATGCAAATACTCATAAAAGAAGCATGACAGTATTCTAATTCTGATAAGAAACCAAGTCATACAGTCAGTAATCTCATGTCTCATCAAAGGAAGAATTTTGATACTTAGCAGAGAGTTGGAAATCCACAGGAAACCATCTGTTATTTTATCAAGTGACCTTTCTTCAGCTGCTTTATACCCAAAGCTGCTACAGAACCCGGGCTGACTACTGGGGGTCTGTATTTTTCCCTGAACAACATGCATTAGTGAGAAGACACCGAGAGTTCATGTTTTGCTCATAACATTGTCCATTGCAAAGGGACTGAACACACTATTTAATGAGAGCAAGCCTACATTCTCCAGACCTCTCAATAGGACAGGTACTTCCTATTGAAGAAACCAAAGTTCTACATTAATATTTTTTTCCCCACATCTTTAGGAAATGTCTTTATGCCGTGCTCTCTATTACACTTGAATATAACCTAATGCTATCCAAGGCAACATTCCTTTACCTGGAGTCAAAGCTGTACAACAAACTTTTTCCAGGATTACTGATATAACAGGATTAATAACTGTTGAACTCAACAATCTTAAAGGTCTTTTCCAACATAAATGATTTCATGCTTCTGTGACCCATTATGTTTCCAAAGGAGTCCTCAGCCAAACATCCAGCTGAACCTGATGGCTAAATGGGGCTGACAATTGCTTTGTATTACCAGGCACAAAAAAGCAAGTAACCAAAAAAACACCCCCCAGATCTTCCAGCTCTAGCTCTGCATATTTAGGCTGTTCTGAAAAGCAAAGAAACAGCAGATGTTTCCTGCCATGGTCAGAATATGGGAATGGATCAACTCCCTCAAAATTAGATTATGTATTTTCAGACTCAGGTATTTTGCCAAGCCTGCAGCAATGTCTTCTCGACAGGCCAGAGCCTCCAAGGAATGGGTGCATTTGAGAAAGATGAGAGAAAGCTTTGGAAATGTCACATCTGAATGAAATAGTGACTTGTTCTTTGGAAGCCTGGGATGAGGCTGGAGGGGCAAAAAGAGGAGTGGGTGTGTGCAGCCACATGATGGGGTAGAGCTGAAGACCTGGAGAAGAGGCACATCATAAAACAGGCAACAGAGGAAGATCATGAACAGCTTTTTAAAAGAAAGACCCACAAGCCATCATGATATCTCCATTCCTTGACATATTTTTTTCTACAAACACCATTAACAACCCTCTTTGCTCCCCACCAACTTTGTTTGAAGTTAAAAGTAAGGAAAATATGCTTTAATGAACCATTAGTGTCTCTCAATATCTTCCAGGCTAAATCTACTTGATTTATAAGGCAAGGGACTTTCTTTCCCCCCCTTTTTTTTTCTTTCTTTTTACATGCTGCCAGCTGTGCAAATGCAACCTGGAATCAGAAGTCTGATGCTCAGGGCTCAAATATCATCACCAATAATAAAAATCAGTAACTGAGATTTACCTGAGAGTGATGCTGTTAAAGTGCCAGACAGAGCAGAAAACCAGCTTACTTTCCCACAACTGTACTGTCTCTTAATTGCTAGCAATAATCAAAGCTCAATTCTGTTATGAAAGCAGATATGTCAGACATATGGGGAGCAGGACTAGGGGCAAGTGCCATTGTTTTATAGTAATTTCCCTCACTGTAATGGCATTTAAGAAGTTATTTGCAGCGTGTAAAATAGAAGATGTGCATGTGGGCATTGTGCGAGAGAGACAGATGGGCTAAGAAAAGCATCTGGCTTCTATACAATAGAAATATTAAACCTTAAAGCAATCAAATATATTTAAAGTAAGAAACCCTGCCTTGTGACCCAGCAAATTGAATGACCAACATAAGAGGAAGAATCTACCATCAAAACTGCCAGGAATAAAAGGCCAGCTATTTGGTTTTTACTGCACTTGAAAAGTTCCTTGTGAAAACACATAGGTTGTAAAGAACTCATAACTTTAAGGTTCTTACGCAATTTTCCTTAGGATCTAGAAAATCCAGTTTGCAACATAATGAGAGGAAAATTATTTTTAGTATTTCATTCTATGCAAAAAGGCTATAAATGATTCATTCTCATGATTCACAACTAGCAGAGGACAGCCCAGGGGCTAACAGAGAGAAAAGTACACTGAGTTGTGGGATAAAAAGGTTCTGCCCATGCTGCAGTACATTACACATCTTCTAAATATACATAGCTGCACAGTGCTCCCAATGAGAAGCAAATAACTTCAGATCTAGCATGAAATGCCTGTAGGTGGAAAACAACTTTTTCACACAGCCCTGCCTATTCTCACTTTTATTATAGCAGTGTCCTAACACTGGACAAGGTGACTTGGCCAGCCCAAACTTTTTGTTTGGTGGAAGTGAAAAGCAGAATGAATGCAGTAAACTTTAAATCCAAGGCTTCTTGTCATGGGAGACAAAAAGGCAAATTTCTAATAAAAGGATCTGGGAGAACGGTGAGCAAGAACTGTACTGAAATCATATTTTTAAATTATTTTTATCCAGCTGAATGACAGAGCTTGTCACTTCTATGTAGTATAATTGACTGAATAGTTCATATGAGCAATAATACCATGGCAGACTGAGGCAAGCCAAGATTTGATTCTTAGCTCTGCTACCAATTCATGCAGATAAATCATTCAAAGTCTTTGTGCTTTGACTTTCCCATCTGAGAAAGGAGATATTCAGCTTAGTTCACAGAAGTGTTGAAATGTTGATCATTTTTATGCACACAGCAATGTGAACTCATTGGGTGAAAGATGCTTTGGAAGTATTAAATATTCTCTTTGCTATTGTGCCTGCTTTCCTCTTCATACTGTTCATGAGTTGTTCTATTCTTTTGACTTAACTTCAGCCCATTAGAATTTGACAGTATAGAATTTACATCCTTTGCAATGATAAATGCATTTAATTTTCTTCAACCAAATACATTCCAAACTAGGATTTAAGCATAAAACTAATCTCTTTTGTTTCACATGACTATTGAGTAAAAACAAGTACTCAAGTGTTCTGTCAAAGTGAGGCCATAAGAGTTTTTGCAAGAATAAGCAGCGATTGGCAGTTGAACTCTGTGATTTGAAAAGAAGTTCTCTTCTAAACTATCAATATTTTGGTTGCTATCCCACCAAAATCTATGTGGTATCTCTACATACATGTTTAAAAAACTCAAATAAAGAAGAAAAAAAATATATTAATTTCCCATCATAGACTCAATTCTTCCTTTAGAACTTCAATATTCCCTGTTACACCTTGTTCTGACTTTGGTGGGGAAAGTAACACTAATTGCAAGTCTAAGAAGTTTGAGGGAAGAGGAATATTCTTCCTTTCACCCTCATCACAGGCACCAGGCTGTCTTCTGCAGTTTTATCAGTTGTGCATTTCCTACATCTACAAGAATCAAATGCACCAATAATGTCTCTGACCATTTCTGCTGTCTTCCTGTTTTACTCATCAGTGATAGTTATATTTCTTATATAATTGGGAAGCTGATCCAGGACTTAAGGAGGTTTGTGCAGCCTATGAGCTACAACTCCTGAATTCCTCTGGAGCACACACAGTGTATCCATGCATATTTCCTCAATTTGGATCTGAATGTTCCCCTTAATAACAAACAACTGCTAAAAATCAGTTTTCATGCTACCTGCAATAAACCAGAATGTAACATAAACTGAGCTCACTTAGTCTGATTTTCCTGAGATGGTGCATTAGGTCAGGCTCACTGTGAGAAGGCTGCAGTTTGCAATCTGCAAGGTTACAGATTATTAGCACTTCATCTAACTTCAAAGGCAGAGGATTATCTTCCCTTCTTCATATGGTATCAGGGAGGTTCCTAGAAGGATCTTGCCCAGCTTTATTGTAAAGACAGACCTGATGAACTTTAATGAAACAAATGAAAATGGAAGTTTTTGTGCAAAGGAGCCAACATACCTGTGAAACATCCTCACACAATGTAAGATTGAATTCAAGACCAATATACCTGTAAGTAATTCTTGAAATGGTGAATTCTGAGAGGCAAAACTAGGACTTTTCTGTCTGAAGAAGGAAACTGAAGGACCAATGTATAAAAATCTCCAGTGGACATGAAATGCAAAACCTAATAAAGCTGAGATACCTAAAGAGCCCTCCTTCCCTGAAACTTAGGTATTGTTAAGGTAAGCAAAAATTAAATTCTGCCAAGAGGAAAGGTATTGGATCTGTTCTTGTAGAAATCCAGTTAATCTTAACTTGCAGTTGGCAGCAGCAAATTCTGAGTCTTATTATGCTAAGAGAGGGGTGATGAAGAGTTAGGACAGGATCTTGGACCAAGAGTGTGCAAAGGCTTCTTGATTTATGAGATCTCTGAATTAAATAAATGACAAATCACATCTTTAATTCCCCAAAGAAAGCTAAATATCCTATTTCCCCTTTGGGAACTTAGAGGGTTGGGGGTTTTAAGGTTATAGATTTCTGTTCTGTGAATTACCCATGAAAGATTTTTAGATTGCAGATAGAAACACCACAGAAGTGGACAAAGGCTCAGTAAAAGCAGTAACCAGAATGAAATCACTGGTCTGGGTAAAACATCATCTCAGGTACATGTGGACTGACATTCCAAAGCTACTAAGGAGAACAAGTAGGAAAAAAATAATTAATTACAACTGTTGAGGTTGCAAAGTTCCAAAAACTCTCAATGTGAAGAGCTGAAAGCAAGACAGCTTGATGCATTTTAAAGTACATCTCTTCCTGGAATAGGAAAAGACTACATTAGAGATTGTAATGCTAAAAAAAAATAAAATAAGGTAAACTTAGTAATACTGTTCAGGTGCTGCAGAGCCACAGAAGATGCCATATTTTCAGTAATGCCTGTTAATCCATCATTTTACATGGAAGTCCCCCCTGCTTATCTTACTATCATCAGTGAAAACATGTATTGATCTGCTTATGATCATAATTCCCAATTCAAATCTTTGTCTATTACATCACAGCAGATGGGGGGGGGGGGGGCGGGGGGCGGGAGGAAGTCTAGGAAGTACAGGGATAAAACCAAAATAAATCTTCATTTAAATTTCAGAGTAAAACCATAAGCACTTTACTCTTTGAAACAGAGAAAAAAAATGCATGATCCAGATTTTGCATGCAGCAGCACTCATATTTTTAATTTCATCTTGAAATCAGGAATAAAACCTAGTATAAACTTGTGCAAATGGCCTTAGAATCAGTCTTCCTGTCAGGAAAATGTAGACACACTGTATGGTCCATCAAGCTACCTCTGGAAATAGTTTAGCCATTTATTTGCCCTGTATTAATAATGGTTGAATATAAAAGAAATTAACGGCTCATAAAAAGCAAAGGAAGAGTAATAAAAACGTTGAAAGACAAAAAGCTGGAATTTAATCCCTTTAGAGAAACATTCTCCCTGCCCATTAAAATGCTGCCTTTATTCAGCCATTCCCATTAACAAGAAACTCAGCCTGCTGGAGGACAGGCAGGTGGTGCCACTCACTCCTTCGGGTTTCCAGCTAATGGAAGTTTCCCTTTGAACTCGACACCGACGTAGAAGCTCTGCAGGCCTGTGGGATTTCCTCATTTCTCTCCTGTGGGATTCCCATGGAGCCCTTAGATTTTTCTCCTTTTTTGGCATCTTTGAGGTTGTGATTCTGTTCCTGCCATCTCCGTGATGAAATGATGACCTGGCATGCCTTGTTCAAGAAGAAGCTGACCTCGATAGCTGATTATACCCGCAGGAAGTCCTGAGCCTGATTCCCTGAGCAGCCTTGCTCCAGCAGCCCCTGTGCCACCAGCAGTGCCAGGAGCAGCCTGATCAGTTTGCTGTAGACCCTGAGCATCCTCCTGCATACTGCAGAGGGAAAAGCAGCCAAAGCTTTTCTAGTGTGATGCCACAAAATACTGCTTAACCAGAGAAAAGCCTGCAATTCTATGACATTTACTTTGGCCCAGCATTCTAAAAGTTGAGCCTCTGCTGTCCTAACCATGGTTAGATCTGCAGGAACAGCCCAGGGCTACTAAGACTCACATATAAATATATCTGCCAGCCAAATAGCCTTAAATAATCCAATATGAGTAACAATTTGCTGTAGCAAATTGACAATAAAACAAAAGAAAAAAAACTTCAAATAAAAATCCCCCATGAATGTGACCAGGAATTCCATTTTAACAGTTCACAAATTGTAGTTTTAACAGTTGGTTGCAGTATTACATTAGAAGTTAGTAATATAAAACAAATGAACTTTTTGCAACATTACCAAGAGCAACCACTAAGGAAATCCTTTCCTCCTTTCCAGAAAAGCTATTTTCTATTTATAAGTTATGTTTATAACATAAGATATGTTAAGAAATTATTGTTACTGTAAAGGTAAAGATGGTAACTATAGATGGCTAAATGTTGTTCAATGTTTAGCAAAGACATTTTTCATTCATATTTTCCTACTGTTAAACCACTTACATAGCTACTAAAGAAGACATTTCTGATTTTTTACCAGCCTGCAGTGAATAATTTATTTAAATGAAATTTTTTCCTTTATTCATCTCCCTCTCATGGCAATTTTTTAAAAATATCTTGACGTGACTTATTGACAATTTCCCTCAGCTCTATGAAACGGTAAATTTTGTTTAATTTATTAGTTTTTGTATATGTAGCAGATAGTTATTCTTCTTGGCTGGTTTTGTTTGTTTTTTTGGTTTTTGATGGTAAGATCATAGATTGGCCTCCATGCACACAGGATAAGGAAACTTGGCAACCTCCAACAATCAATTAATTCTACAGAAAAGAAGACCCATCCCTTAGCAGACAAAATGAGATGATAAAATTTAAAATTCAACTCACAACTGTAAAATCAAAGCCACAAATATCTTTTAAATATTTACTCTCAGTAGGCTTAGTAACCAACAAGACCATGAAATCCATCCAAAGAACTCCATGGAAGTCATGACAGTAATGGGACAGCAGTATAAGGCTTCTAGATAAAAAATGTATTTTTTAAGAAATTTAGGTGAATCCAGTAAGACAGTAAGGCCAAATAAAGTGAAATAAATTCAACTGTCATAAGAAAACCATGCTCCCTGGCACAACCGATTTAGTTTACAGGAGTAATTCTGCTGCATATTTGTTTAAGTCCAGTTATCCCAATACAGGCCAGAAAGACAGGTACTTGATGGAATTTTGAAGAGGTACACTCTTCAAAATTCCATTAACTTCTCCTGCACTGTCCAAGTAAAAGCACTGCCTCAGTTTCTCTTTATGTGAAATGAGAATTCTCCTACTGCTTTGACAAGAGTCCTGGAGTGAGTACCTGATCCAGGCACAGCATCTTTTACACACCATCTCTACAAATAATTAAGTATATAAGCATCACACAGAATTGTGTTCTTTATTCTTCCCCTACCAAAAAAGACATTTAAAATACATGAGGATTCTAGAGGAGGAGATGGGGGTAGGAGAGGGAATCAAATGACTGCAGGCCTCTTGACCTTACCATTTTTCCAGTCTATAACTGCAGGGATCTCTCAGTTTCAAAAAACAAACAAACAAACAAACAAACAAACATATTCTGTTCTGAATCTGCAGCAATGAAATAGAATTTGCATTCACCATCCATCACCAGTGGTCAGTGGGAATCACTGTCTTCCTCAAAGATTGTGCACTTTAAGTCCTCTGCTGGTTTAACTGCTATATGTTTGATTTTAATTAAAGTTCTGTCATGATTTATAAAAGACCATATCTTCAAAGTCATTAATTAAGGCTCCTCGGTGTCAGCACACCACCACTACAATGACAAGTGAGGTGTACAGTGACTGGCAACATGCGGCTGGCCAGCACAGCAGCAAAGCAAGCAGAACTTTTATTCTGACATGTTCAGGATTGCACCTGCCCATTGTTCCAGCAGGAGATCTCCCATGAATACAAACAGAACAGCAGTGGGGAATAGTCAGGCACTGTTTGTAAGTAACGTACCTCTTCACAGGATCTGAGAAACGGGTCACTCAGTGCAGAATTCCTTAGGGTCTGTCTCTGGAATCTGAACAGCAGGAATGCCATAGCTCTGTACTAGGGCTTAAGGGCTGATCATGCAATCACATCCATCAGCTCTTGCTCTCACTGTGGGGGTAGGGGTGGCTACCTGGCTAGCAAAGGGGTTGGTCCCATCAGCTTTACTCGTGTTTTACACTGCAAGGTGCCTCATGGAGCTCAACAGGCCCATTCTCAGCATATGGCACAAGGCAACACCAATGTGGAGGCCAGGATCTGTTCCATTGCTACTGAGGATGAGGATTATGCTGAGTTTACCAAGCTTAACCAAGTGCAGCAGCATGGGACTACTGCTTCCGAACCAGCAGTCTGTGGAAGCACCAGTAAGGAACCATCTGTATATTTAAAGATAAATTAGTTCTGCACATTATATCCACAAAATTCAGTTCATTATCAAAATTTAAAAATCATTTCTAATTTAGCAACAAGCTAAGAAATTATATCCACGTGTCAGCAGAAATTCACATCCTTAGGACTTAACTTCCTAAAACAGAAGGAATGAGAGAAACAAAAGGAAAAATATAATTGCTACCTTAAATGCTGAAAAATCACATCTGGTACTAACTGTTGACCCTTTGTACATTGTCCCACTCTCACCCCTCCATGCACACAAACACACAATACTGATTTCCAACAGTTTAAAGACTCCCTCATGTGGTGGTCAGATATGGTGAATAAGATCACTGAAGCCTGAGCCAGCTGCTGAGCAGACAGAGAGCACATCCAGATAATAAATGATGTGGATGTTTAAAGCTTACATTCTGTTAGGATCAACCTTCAACATACAGGGCTTAGATGAGCTCACTTGCCTGTAATATAAATGAGTTCTTGCTGAAGTTATTAATCCTTTTAAACTCAGTGGGGACTGCTGTGAGTAACCATAGCTTCCTGGAGACAGCCTTACTAAAACAGATAAACTGCTGATATCACACCTTCCAGTGTTCCTACAGGGGCAAACATCTTCAGTCAGCTGCAGCAGGCACCCTTTATTTCTGTTACACTGAAGGTACTTGGAGTTGAGTTACTGGCCAGTGTCAGAACCCCAGAATGAATGCAGTCCCTTAGTATGTCACTACTGTTACCTGTACAGACAGTCCACCTTCAGCACAGGTACCACTGAGAGAAAGCAGTGAGAAGATAAATGATTCCTCCACACCTCAGGCTCAGGGGAGCCTCAGTGCAGCATCACACCAGTGGCCTTGCTACTATCAACTACAGTGCCCTACAAGTCAGACATGTGGCAAAAAGCATCAATTTCCCTTTTTTAGCATAATCCAGTCACATGCTTACTTCTGTAAGCTCTTCGGTTTCATGGTACTTATAAAGTTGTCTTCCCCAGACAAGAAAACAGAGGGCTCTGGAATGCTGATCCAGGAGAAATTGCAAAATGGGATCTCTGAAAAGAGCATGAGTCACAAGGCAACCCTGGAAAACCAAAAAGGAGCCAAAGGTCTGGCTAAACTGGACCTTGGGATAGTTTCATTGCCATGTTTCCAGAAGTTCAGGCAAACTTTTCCATCACCTGAGCTTTGGTTTCTCCAGATCCTTAGAAGTTCTGATTGAAACACTCTGAGAACACTACTGTAGTTCTGACAACTTTAATGAGTTATTTATTTTCCACAAATCTTGCTGAAATCAATGCAAGTCCATCTACATTAATAACTTGTTTTGCTTCCTAAACTAGAAGCTATAAACTTCTATACTTTCTAGACAGCACATGACCTAGAAAACACATGAGGTTATATACACGTACTGCAATAGTTCACTTGCAGACACAAATCTCACTGCACCCAGTTAGAACCAGCTGAGTTGGTAATCACAGGATCAGCTTTTTCTTAAGACCTTAATTGTCCTGATGATTATTTATTTCTTCAGCCTAGCAACAGGTTTCAATTTAAAACATGAAACCCCACCAGGAATAAATCCATCATCCTCCCATGGCCTGTGCTCACAACTCCGCCTGACACACGCCTCTGGAACCACAAGGAAATCATCAGCTTTTGATAGAATTTTGGAATTAGTGACAGTAGGAGTGCATTTCTGGAGGGATGAGTACTCTAAGAGCAAATTACCTAGGACACCCTCTGAAGTCCAATCTTGAAACTGCTGAGGGCCTCTGAATCATTTCAAAAATAATTTTCTGAAACAGAAAATCCTTTGATAAAAACAGCATGTTAATGCATGTTCATATTTCTCTTACCCCAGTCAGATCTACTGAGATATGTAGCTTACAGTTCAAAAGACATCATGATTCCCTTTTAACTGTTATTATTGAAGTATGTCCTCAAAAGCGGTATTTGCCTTCTCAGACTGTGTGGTGTCTGCCCTACAGTAACTATTAATTATGAAAGCAGACACTTAAAAAGTAAATTTGGCATCTTACTCACGAATTTTCAATGTGGAGTGGTTCTAACCTGAAAAAAACTCAATAACTATATAGGAGCTTTTTATGACTCAGGAGAGATAAATCAATGTGTATATCACATAAATACCTAATATAAAAATTATACGCAAAAGCGAAACTACTTTTTTCCACAAATACATAAAGGCAGTAGAGTAGGAAATATAACTCTGTTCATTTTCTGTAGCTAATCCAGAGGTAGCATCTGTTTACATAGAAAAAGTATCTTATAGAGGATTAAGGTAAGAGAAAGGACATCTGTATTATTGCTTCAGCTCTTCCAAAAAATTGGTAGAGAGCCTTAGGTTCTCTTCTCAGCAGGGCATTTTCTTCTTGGGCTGTGTTTTGTATTGCCTCTTTCCTTAATGTTTAACTTGTAGGGAGTATACCCAGAAGTCAGTAATTACTGTCAGAGGTAATCTCTTCAGAGTATGGAGGGCTGAGGAATGTCCCTGCACCAAACACAAACAGCAGTTAACCCATCAATCTGTCAGTCTCAGAATGCATCGCTTCAGATCCTTCAGTGTGTGTGTCCCTGATTTCAAGTTTATCTAGTCTGAGAGAAGAAAACACATCATACCATGTCTTGAAATTCAGCAAGAGTGGCAGGGTGTGGGGTAATTTGGGCTGTAACAGATCTCAGGAGTCATTTAGCCCAGCATTTGACTCAAAGCAGAGGCCAGCCCACAGCAGCATGTCCCTTCTGCCAGCACCACTGCATTCCCAGCCTGTAAAAGCAGCACCTCTGTAGCATACTAAGGACAAGACGATGGCATAGACCTTAAAGACAAATATAAGGAGATAACAAAAATTTTACCCCACGTATAGTCTCAGATATAGGACTTCTACTCTCACAAAGCGTCACCAGCATTTTGCTTTGCCAATCTGAAAGAGGGCAGCTCAGCCAGGGTCTCTGATGTCATGTGCTAATGAAAGAGAATGCTTTTCACTGACTGCTCAGAAACTCAGTCTGGATGGGTTCATCCAACACCCATAAATCCAATATTCCATTATGTATTATGTTTCCTAATTGAACATAACATGCTTAACTGCTCACTCACTGACGTAGTACCAGCAAAGCAATTTACCAGCAAAAATGCAAAGGTGAGAAGCAATGCTTCACTGCAGGTCTGCATGGTTTCTGTTGCTTTGCCAATTTCTTTTACAAAGTGTATTTAGAAGGTGACCTCAATCTACTCTCACAGCCAGCAAAGATAAGAAACAAAATACAGTGAGATTTTCAAACTGCACAGACCTCACAGTCCATTCAAAGTTTCCTCATCCATTTCTGATCCGATATTCATTAGGACAGACAGAGAACAGAGCATTCATTAGTTTTCAATGAGGCTTATGAGTGCAACTGGAATGTGCCAGGACACATTTGGCTTTAAACAGCTTCACCACAGTACCCTTCTAAATGAGAGCTGCTAAGCTGTCATCAATTACATTAAAATTCTTATGAAAATTACATGGTTCTCATGCCTTAAGATTTGCACCAGTCCTTGACCTAACACAGAGCACAGAGATAACTGCAGAATTTGCAACACAATACATAACATAAAATGTTAACTTGCTCAGTTAAGGAGACCTAAGAGTAACTTGGCACACGTATGGAAGGCTTTCTTGGCCTTTGTTTTTTTACAGTGTCACATGGCCAGATACAAATATCAGCTATCATCACAAACAAAGCAGAAGAGTCATTCCCCAAAACCAAGTACCGGGCTCTGGAAAAACTGGATCATATTTTCAGAACTGCTTTTTATTAAGGCAACACTTTAAATTACCATGGATTTTTGCTGATGGGGAAAAGCTAAAAAGGAATGTGTCATTTCAAAGCTGAACCATTAGGGGAAAGCTGTTCACTGCAACTCAAGTCACATCAGATTTGTTCCTGAAAGGATGAGTGGGGATAAATACAAAGCCACTTGCTGACAAAGACAGCTCCATTCAAGCATGAAGTTCCTGTAAGTCCTCTTTCTCTCCTGAGCCTCAAGTGTCATTTCCCATGGCTGATTCACCCAGCAGCCCTGCATACAGCTGCTGTGTTGGGCTCTCACTGGAAGTGTATGGGCAGCAAAATCCCCTGCAAATGCTTTCTCTCTGAGTTCCTCACCCCCCCCCCACTTTGAAATCCTTGACTTTTTGTAAGACTATTCACTTCATGGATGATGGGGTGCAGTTAGCAAAATAGCTTGATATGAGCATAAATCAAATATTAGCCAATATTAACTATTTACAATAAATTATCAAATATCATCAGTGAACACCAAACACCTGCAAAGTGTTTTAATTGACAGCCCTATTTGTTAACAGGCATCATATCTGGAAAACTTTCATTTAGCACCCATTGGAAAGATGTGGAAATCCTTACGGTCAGAGGAATTTTCATAGCTGGACTTGTGTTTAGTAGAAACTGTAGACCCTTGGCTGGACAGAACACAGTTTACAATCACAAAGAATTGCCAGCCTCCCATCTTGAAACATCATGAGCCAAACCCCTAGATCAGGGATATTCAGCTAAAATAATATTCCATTTATAATAGCACTTCAAAGCCAGCAATATTATGAATGACACAATAAATGGAGTGTCCATGACAATGGCCATGTTTCCACCAAAATTTCAGATTAAGGCAGCTGCAGCAGGCAGTCAAACCCCCATTACAAGCAAACACTGAATTTTGCACAGTTTTCCTGACATCCTTTATTCAAGTTCATTTCTATTGCTGAATTTGCCTAATTACCTTTTACCCTTTAGGGGTAAGGTCATACCCTGTGTCTGTTGGTGGCAAAGCCTCAAGCTGGTTCTGAAACCAACAGGCCACAATGACCCTACTGAGGGCTCTGCATGTTGTGGGGAACTGCAGAGCAGGGAGGGAGCGAGGCTCACACAGAGCACGGTGAGCCCTGGGTACAGACCCACACTCTGTGTAGCCTCAGCAGGAGAGGGACAAGAAGCCTCACTAACTGCCCTGTGAGCCCTGTGCATGGTCTGTCTCAAAATCCATAATCAAAATGTTTGCTGCAAGGCACTTTGTAGGAGCATAACCACACATGACTAAAGCATATCAATATGTCTGTGACATAAAAACAGGCTAAAAAATAGTGAAAATGTTTAGCCAGGAAAATAATGTTTAGTAATTTCTTTCTCCTTTTTTATTTTTTTTTCATTTAAAATACATGAGGGACCCTTTGTCTGCAAGATAAAGTCAGACTTTGTTGTTTCCTCTTCTCTAGCATAAATAAATGCTTTCATATATGCAAAGGAGCAGAAAATGTGGCCTCTTTCAGCAATAATAACTATCTGCCTGTTGCTACCTTAAAATCACAGCAATCACATCTGGTAACTGCCCTTTTCTCATGTTTCCACTAGTTTTCAGACTTCCTCTTGTGGTAGCTTGAGACTGCGCATCTGGATGTTTAAAACATACAAAGGAATTGCTAGAGCAAGCAAAAGGGAAAACGGTACTGAGAGTTAAGATGTGTAGATAAGCAACTGGTGCACTTTGCAGCTAAAGTAACAGAGAGACAGGGGGGAAAAGCTTTTTCCAAAGAGGAGAGCACAAGTTTAGGCAGAATGAAGACTCACATCGGCTGTGGCTTCGCTTTTAAAGTACTATTCATCCAAGTATATCTTTTTACCAAAACTTTAGCAGCACCATCACCAATCATTAAGTTTCCTGGAGACAGCACTCCCAAAACAGACAAGGAACTAGCAGTGGTAAGTGTTGGTTTCATCTTTGCTTCGGATTTCTATTGTTGTTTCATAAGCAGATGTTTCTTTCTTGTTTCAGCTGAGGCTAAGGAATGACTGTAGCATTCTTTCCCTGGAGTCTCTGGAAGTGCTAGCTAGCTAGCAAAGGTATCAGCTTTCAAAAGTTAAAACTGCAGCCAAGTAATGTTTCCTCTCTTAAAATTTTTAAAGCCAGTAAATAAAGTCGTTTTTTGTGGGTTTTTCCCTTAAGTCGCAAGATACAAAATATTTTCATCAAATCATCACAACTATAATCAAAAGATTACAATGGTAAGAGGGGAGAAGGACAAATAAGAGACATCTAATTTTTTTACTTAAATCAAGTAGAAGTGAGGGCAGTCAGGACTCCCTTAATGCATGTATCACAGCTCTCAGAAGTGTGTTTTCCAGACTGTTTACTGTGCGTTGCATAAACACAACTTTAAGGGACCCTGCAACTGAAAGCTGGCTTGCATTTCAGAAGCCATTGTGACTAGTTTTGACTTTGGAAAACAATCTTATAAAAGGTTTAAAGACTTTTACCCAAATGCAATCTGGAACAAAAATAGTAGTTTGGATTTCTGTGATATTAGCAAATTATATATAACTCTACAGCATTTTATTCTAACCTTTTTTCAGCCCTGTGGACGTTCATAAAAGTGACATTATGGGGAAGTCCATTTAAAGGGAGATTGAGATGGATTATCCTTATTTTAGCATGTAAATTATAGACATTTCTCTTCTTCAGCAGTAAATCCATTTTAAGGATGATTGAGATAAATTATTCTTATTTTAGGACATAGAGATTTGAAAGTTGGTCACTTTTTTCAGGAGTTTGTGTGCATCTTGGGAAAGCTTGCCAGGTTAATGGTCTGGGGGAGGGTAGAGAGAGAATTTCCAGTTGGGAGCTGTGTTGGAAAGTTTAAGAAAAACAGACAAACTGACCCAAATAGGGCATTCTTCAGTTGTTAACAAAACAAATTCACCCAAGGTTTTGCCTCAGCAGCACAGTAGCCAAGGGCTGGGGGCAGGGGCAGTGCATTTGAGAGAGGAGAGTGGGGTCCCACATGTCTAAGAGCTCTTAACCACTCTTAGAGAATCTATTTTCTCAGCCACAGCCAGGCTTTTATTCAATAACTGAAATCCACATCTCCCCTCATCTCTGGTTCTTTCAAACAACCTATTTATTATGTGTACTCAGAGGAAAATTACAAGCTGGTTTCACACTGCAGCTCTTCTTTGTCTTTCTTGGGGTATTCTTGGGCAATGCTAACTGGCTGCCTTTCCTCATACCTTCTGTCAGAACAGCCCCAACACAGCATCAGAACACAAATTGCTGTGTTGCAGCTGGACCCTGTTTCATTAATGGGCTGGATCAAAATTCCAGATCACCACAGCTCCCTGCTGAGTCTGGGGAAACTGCATTTCACAGCCTAGGCCAAGATGTGGTTTGCAAAGACATTACATTTTCTTCAAGATTCTCTCCTCATGGTCATTTCTCATCTTCAATAAAATCTCCATTTTAGGAAAAAATTGAAAGGGGTTAGCTTTCTATTTAGAATCCTAGCAAGTAAATTTTTTTACCATGCCTCAGTTTATATTTTCGATTGTATAGCTTGCTCCCAAACCTAAAATGGCAAGAGCAGCAGCCTGGTTCTTCAGTAAACATCAGTCCTGATGTACAGTTTGTGGTATACCATGCTACGTTGTTAGGGGAGGCAAGCAGAGGCACAGGAAAATCCATCAAACTACATGAAAGAGAAAATTAGGATAAGAACCAAACTGGTTTGTTTGATTATGTTACTAATACATTTCACATAACCTCCACCAGGCCCCATTAACGATGTGTAGAGAGCAGCTCAGTGGAAGCCAAGATGAAACCACTCTGTGTCCTTTATTTGCCAGTGCCACAGTCCCCACTGGAGAAATACCACATTAGAAGTTACAGAAATCACAAAAACCAGCCATAGTTTGTGTTTAATCATGATGGATGGAGCACCTTCTGAGGGAAATGGTGTAACATCTTGATTAAATCCATTTTTGAGTAATCCCTGAACCATTTCCTATGCTGGGCAGATGAGGTTAGCCTGGACTTTTTGAGGAGGGTGGTGAAATCTAGACTTGACCAACTGCAGTTATCAAATACACTCTGCTTTATTTTGCTTACGTTGTGGTTTTATCCCCAGTCTCCTGGGGGAACTTAAGCAATTAATTAGACACATGAAGCAAGCTTCCTCTTGGGAATACTTGCTGGCACAAGAACTTGTGTAGTCATTTTGTAGGCTTCTTGTAATCCTCAGTTTGAAATAGTTGCCACTGATATTCCTCATATATTTTCAGCAAATATACTTTACCTTATTCAGGTGTTTTCCTCCCTTGGACTTGTAGTTAACATTTGGGATACAATACCTGAAGGGTGTTTCTTCCTCATCTGCAGACTGTTTTTATCAGAAGGATCAGTAATTTGGAACCTTCCTGTATCACAGCACCATTGGCAAGGGCATCTCTCAGCTCTGTGAAGTGCCAAGCCCCCATTTGGGTACAGTTTGGGAATACCTGCCATTTCACATGGCTGTAGCTTTTCTTTCAGAGAGGAGCATAAAATACTGTAAACCCATCCTTAAGAGAAGGGGAGGGGTTTTTGATGGGTATTATTTTAGGTAGGAAATGAAAATAATGGGATTTGTGCCATCTTTTTCATTCCTTATGACCACTCTTTTTTAATGAGAAAGAACTTTGTGAACTGCCACCATGGCTGTATCAGAAACATCTGGTCATAATGTGCTGAAGCAAATACTGATTGGTTGCAGCACCCAAGCAATTGAGATGTTACCAAATACTTTCTTCCTCAGGTCTTTGCAATGTCTGACTCAAAAGCAAATACATCCAACATTCAAACTACCCTTTGTGATTTGAATAAAGAATGGGGTTTTTCTTTGCAATCAACGTGATTTCATTTGTTGGCTTGCTTTGATTTCTTGAGAAGTTTCTCAATAATACAGATTCTTCCAAGAAAATATTATACAAAATCTAAAACTGCTAACAGATTTATACATTATAAAGAAACCAAAAGAAGACAAAATAATTTTACTTTGTAGCTCTATATTAAAGCTCTACATTCTAATAATTGACAGCAATTAATTAAGTAAAAGTGATAGCTAATATTGGAAATGATTGTTGAAGCAGCAACATCATGTGATCAAGGATGCTTTGTGTCAATTAAGGAGATTCTGCTGGTCTCTCACTTACTAGTAATAGTAATTTTGGAAAGAAAGCTTGCAAAATATAGGTGAAAAACTAACATGGAATTATAGTATTTATTTATTTCAATTAACTATTTATTTTATGAACTTTAAAGTCTTTGTTCTGTGTTTTTTATCCCCAAGCAATACCTGAATAAATACTATGGGTGCCCAAAAGACAGCTGCAATTTATTTGTCCTGAAAGATACTCTGAAGAAAATGCAGAAATTTTTTGGGCTGCCTGAAACAGGAGATCTGGATCAAAATACTATTGAGACAATGAAGAAACCCCGCTGTGGTAACCCTGATGTAGCCAATTACAACTTCTTTGCAAGAAAGCCAAAATGGGAAAAGAATCATATAACATACAGGTACAGACTGGTAATGGTGGGTTCTGTTCTCATATGCCCATAACACTTCCAAGAATCAAAGAAGGCACCTAGAAATGCAGTAGCTGTTTAGAGGTTCCTTAAGTTGGAATCCCAGGGTGTTTGGATAACTACCAGATGCTTTAATAAATACCTTTATCACTTCAAATTGCAATATAACAGGAAGAATTATCTAAAAATTAACTTTCTGCTTATAGCTGAAAGAAAAGAGATTTTGGATTTACTCTTTGCTCTGCAGGAAGCATCCTAAGGGGGCTGGAGCAGGAGTATCTCACCTGCCCAACTGCTCCAGGAGGCTGCAGTACTTATTTATTGCAGAGGCCAAACTCCTCTTCATCCTGCAATCCTAAAAAGGAAATATTACATAAATTTTAAAAACAGATTATTTTATTTCAGATATATAAAAGCATGACTTAAAATAAGTTTACTGCAATAAGTTTGGCATGTTTTAATTTCATCTTCTTCTGAAGAGTTAGAGACCAATACAGCTCTCATTGAGGTAAAAACCTCATTACCTCAAGTGGTCCATAAACAAACATTTACCAGCAATGTGAAAAAACAGCAGATTTGTCTTAGCTGCTTGATTTAGTCTGCTATTCCCTCACAAATTTGGACTCAAAATGGCCCTTGGGCCG
This sequence comes from Petroica traversi, assembly GCA_025920805.1. Taxonomy (NCBI): domain Eukaryota; kingdom Metazoa; phylum Chordata; class Aves; order Passeriformes; family Petroicidae; genus Petroica; species Petroica traversi. Next base: position 7,119,100 of record JAHLSL010000036.1, on the reverse strand, counting down.
TGACTAACCTAATAAAGACTGAAAAACGTGTGGCAGCTCTCACAGCCCCTAATTCCTGATACGCTTCCTCTGAATCTTCCTCATCCTCCTTAGGAAACAGAGTAGTTTCCCTCACTATGCACAGCCCCGGCAGCAAAGAATTGGAAACTCATCTTTACATGGATGATAGCAGGCTATAATTTAAGGCACTAAGAAGTCCAATTAAAATAAATGAAGAAGAAGAAAGTAACACATGTAAGAGTTTATCCCTTTCTTGGGTCAGGCCTTCAGCTTTATCTCATATGCTTTTTCCTCCTATTTCCCCATGTATCCTATTTCCCCATCCTATTGCCAATGTATCCCACACAAAGGTAAAGGATTAGTGCTCCACAGGGATGAAACAATATACAGACAGCAACACAGGTGAGAGAGAAGGGCTGCTTTTCTGTTCTTATTAAAGGAAAAAACAATCTAAACTTGAAACTTCCAGAATGTTACTGGGCTCCTTTTCTGGTGTCAGTGCTGATGCAAACCCCAGAACGTTTCGTGCGAGGCCCACTGCCATCCAGGCTTTACAGCCTCTGGATTTATCATTTTCTCCTTGCTGCTGCATCAATTCCAAAAGAAAATAAACAGCAAGTGCCACATCTAGAGATATCTCTGAATCAAAGGGAGGTGTTTAGATCTCTTGTGCAGCAGTGTTACCTCTTAGCTGGTTTCACTGCTGAGTCTACTCAGCATGTTGAGCAGTAAACAACTAATCCAGGGAGGATGTTTGTGTGGTACTTAACTGTTGCTTTTATCTCAGGATTATAGGATATACCCCGGATTTGGATCCTGAGACAGTAGACGATGCCTTTGCTCGAGCCTTTCAAGTCTGGAGCGATGTCACACCACTGAGATTTAACCGAATAAATGATGGAGAAGCAGACATTATGATTAATTTTGGCCGATGGGGTATATTCTTCTATTTTTACTTATGTTTTTGGTCTTGTTCCTTTTATTAAACCTCAGTATTAGAATGATCCACCCTCAATAAGTAGCACCCATGAGTCCTTCTGGCAAACCTTGTCCTAGTCACTCTTGGCTCATATAAGCAAAGATCTAATTTCACTATGACTTTTTCTTATACATGAGAGAGAGAGAGAGAGAGAGAGAGAGAGAGAGAAGTATTTATACAATATCCTTACACTGTATTTATCTTTCCAAAAGAGAATTGCTAGAGGCAACATTTTATTTTTAAATTTAGAAATCAGAAATAGAACTGAGACATATTGGTATAGATCTTCAGATGCTGCAAGCTGGCTTCCTTCCACAGAAGAGAATGGAATCCATCACAGCACTTACTTATAGCTGTGTGCACTGTTTTCCAGTGATAGTGCTGAGGGTTCTAACATATTAGAGCTTAAAAATGGATTTGTGGCTTCCAATTTTGACTCCATAGCTGGTTTCCATTCATAAGCATGGCAGAATGCAATCTTTCAATGCAGTCTTTGGTCTTGAAATTTAAAAATATGGATCATAAGCTGAACTATGGTTTGAATACAGCTGATGATGGGTGACTTGATTATTTTCATTGTGCACATCTTCTCAATTAATTTTGGTTTCCCCTGAAATAATGTTTTTGGCTTTTTAGTGCAAACATGGGGCATTTAAACTTCTTCTGGACAGTCACAGAATTTTTAATACTAACGAAGATACTTGAGCAGCCAATTTCTTGGGAGGTAGACTTTGGAAGTTAAGCGAACAGTTCAAGGAATAACTGAACCCTTTGTAAAAGCCTTCATTTCAAGCTGATTTTCTTTGCTTCAGCTACTGATGAGTTGACCTGAAAAGCTACAGAGATTCAGTACACTCAGGACTTCAGATCCTCATCCAGACTGGCTTGGTTTGCAAATTAAAAAAAAAAAAAAAAGAAGTCTTACAAAAGCAGAAGTGTTTCTGCTTTTAGTACTTGCTGGCTATAGCCAGCTCAGAAACTGTGGGCAGAGAGAGAGCTCCTTCCACATTCAGTCATTCCTATCACTTCACTGCATGTCAGATTCACAGGGGCTGAGATATCCATAAGGTTTCTTCATTTTTAACCTTTCTCTTAAGTAAAGGGTCTACTTTGAAATAAATGGGAGTAAAGCACCTAATGTATGTGAAAATCTTCTCCTTCACAACTGACACCCTGGTCTCCTAAAGGGAATGAACAGAACTAGTATTAAGAGTGACACCAGCCTGAAATCAGTGTAACAGAGGAAAGAGTCAGGCCTGTGTATTTAGGGCTTCTCTTAAATGGCAAGACATCAGACCAAAAGAGCAGAAATGATGCAACTGGAGGTGCTGGCAGCCAGCTTTGATGCACAGGTCAGCGTGGTGGGAGAGCTGTGAATACCAGGGCTATGCCCGTGCCAGCCTGCCTTACCCACAAGCGGTGTACTTCCAAGAAAAGCCTACAGTGTAATAACAGAGCTGCTTAATCTGCTGCTGCCCTGTGAGCTGCCTGAGAGTGCTTGACGTGGAAAGGAACAGGCTCCTTCAGGGCTCAGAGTAGCAAGAGCAAGCTGGCTTTCCAGAGATCACTGCTGAGGCACCCAGCTGTGCCTTCCTGCTGGGGTGGTGGGTATCCTGCAAAAAGGAAAGAGCACAGCAGTCTGAGGTGCAGCAGAAAAGAGCAGCCTGCAAAGTGATATCTGCCTTTACTTTCCAATCTCTGTGTTGGAGAGTGATAGGAATTTCCTGAAAATCTACAATATTTAAGTTACAGCTCCCTATCAGCCTCCATTGAGAAATAGCACTGTGTATGCCGTCATACATCATTTGTACACCACTTCACTGTTCTTCACAATTTTTTATTTCTTTCAACTGTACTTACAAGATACAAAATACCATGCTTTGACAACTGCAGAACTGACACAATGTTCTTTGTAAGAACTGGCTGTTTCTCTTCTGGTTCAGTCTTGCCAGCACAACCTAAACCAGTAAATTCACTCACTAAAGTATTCTGCTGCTGTCTTGGATGGGGAAGTACGCATGATAATCATAATCCATGTATAGACTCTGCCTGAGGTCATTAGAAACTGCTCTTTTTTGTCTGCTCCCTCCTGCAGAACATGGAGATGGCTACCCCTTTGATGGCAAGGACGGTCTCCTGGCTCACGCCTTTGCACCAGGGCCAGGAATTGGAGGAGACTCCCATTTTGATGATGATGAACTGTGGACTCTTGGAGAGGGACAAGGTACCAGAATTTCTCATGTTTCAGAACATATGGCCTGCTGGCTGCCCTATTTTAATGCTGCATTAAATGCTTTCATTGACTGTCAGTAAATATTAGGAGGTGAAAATTCATTCAAACAGTTTAAAATTTCTGCCATTGAAAAGATGCTACAGATAAGTGACTTATCCATGCATTAACATATATTCCAGCACCAATACTGTACTCATAAGACTACACATGACAAAGTGAAATAAACCCTAGGATCTGGGTGTGTCTGTGTTTCCACCCTGTCCCCTCATGCCACAGCAAATGTCATGCAAGGCCCACTGGAAATACAAAAGTGGTTTATGAGGCACAAGGCATGTTCAGCCCATATTCAGCTGCTGCCTGGAACCTTTGAAAAGATTCTGAACATTTTAGACTATATTACTAAAGAAACTAAATTACTAAATGTATTAGCAGCATGTTTATAACTTTGCCTTGCCATAGTAACAATATATATATTTTTCTGGGCTGATTCTAACACTTCACCATGAGTAATTTCCATGTAGTTATTTTTAAATTACCAGTTTATATTTCAGCTATGATCATCTTGCCAGTAGAGAGACCAGCAGCATATTGAATTTCAAAGTGGAAATTCAGACTGCATTTCTATATCAGTACCTTCCAGGGAAAGAAGATGTCGAGAAACTGTATTTTTTGTATCAGTTGGTGGCTAATTTCACCACTGCATTTGTTCTCCTTATAGTGGTCAGAGTGAAGTATGGAAATGCAGATGGTGAATATTGCAAATTTCCCTTCTGGTTCAATGGCAAGGAATACAACAGCTGCACAGATGCAGGACGCAGCGATGGATTCCTCTGGTGTTCCACAACCAAAGACTTCGATGCAGATGGGAAATATGGCTTTTGTCCCCATGAGTGTAAGTAGACCAATGTTTGTACTGGCTTTTTCCTGGCAGACTGTTCCCTTTTTCTTTGCTCATCCACTTCTTCTTGTGCTTTTCCCACTTCCTTCCCTTTCAGATAAAGGAATGAATGTCTTTCATAACCTAACAAAATTTCAATATCTGTACAAAACTATTAGAAGCTTAGGAAAACTAAAACTGTACTTAATTTTTACCTTTTTGGAATATCAGCAGAACTCTCTTTCACATGAATTTTACTTCATATTTGGAAACATTCATTTGCAGATTCAACAAAGTGCGTAATGTCTTCATGTAGCCATAACTTCTTAAAATTATACACAAGATCATTATTATTCTCTTTCAGATTAATATATGATGATATGTTTCCTGTTAAAACAACAGGAACATATATTTCTGTGCTTGAAAATCTTGATAAGTCTTTACAGCTTGAAGATATAACATTTCAGACAATTTATTGGTATGAGTGTTAATTTCATCTCCTGTACATCACACAGCAGGAAACCTTTAGAGAAGCAATTAAGTAAAATTGGCTGTCGCCTACTGAGGTGATTTATCAGCAGTGAGAGGAGTAGAGAAGGTAAGGAGCACTCAGCCACTCGTTCCACCTCCTGCTTGCCAGTTCCTTGCACATACATTAACAGCCATTCCCAGTTCTGCAGTTTCCCACATTCATTTATTTGCCTTTGTACATAACTATTAGCTTTTTGAAGAGCAGCTTTCATCGCTCTTTTTATCTTTCATATCAAGCCATAGGTCACTAAAACTCCTGCCTACCACTCCTGTGTCATAAAAAATAGTAAGAGAGTTTTGAAAGGAAAAAAACAGAAAGCAATGGTGCATTTTTCAGATTCATGCTTATCCTACTTGAAACTAAATTATTTACGATATTATGGCTACATGCAGTCAAGGAAAGAGAATGCAGGTTGCTGAAAGAAAATTAATGGTGCTTAAACCTCAAGCTAACAAAATATTGCCAGCCCAAGAATGCACAAGTAGAGCCCAACATGTCCCAGCACACAAGTACTGTCACAGATGCACGTGTATTAATGTGTACATGTCCGAGAAGAATGCATTTTTCAGATGTTTGCAGGCATGTGAACATAGAAAAAGTTCAAAATAGGATTCTCTGGAATCCTATTGTAGCCAAACATGGAATGGATTCCTGCTTGACAGATTTTGGGGCTGTACAAGCTCATTTGCAAGACCATACAGTTTTAAATACAAGATTACAGATTTTCTCCATCAGGATGCTAGTGGTTTCCAAAGATAATTTGTTGTTGAACATATCAGTCTTTTAGCCCTAATGTGGTAAAAAGTTCTTCTTTAATTTCCAAACCCTGATTACCAGTTATAGATCACCTCTAGAGCTGGGATCTACCCTGGTGACAGCTATTTATACAGCTATAGAGGATGAACAAGCAGGAATATGAATTATACACAGACTACAATTAGGTTTTTTTTAAAGTTATTGTTAGTGGTATGACTTTCAGAATATTTACTTCAGCAGACTAGAAGCATGCACATGCACATGCACATAACTGAACAATCATTTTTTGGTGGAACTTTGCGGTCTCCTTCCTTTTCCCACCTTTTCCCAAATCTCCCCTTCCTCAGGTAAATTCATTCAGACAGAAAAGAGAAAAAAAAAGGTTAATTTCTTTAAAATATTTCAAGCACTCAAATACAGTCAGATCATAGGCAGCTGGAGAAATAGAGATCCACATACCCTGACTACTACACCTTTGTAAAATCCTAAAGTCATGCAAGGCTGAAAACGTAAGCAGTGAAGCACTGTCAGGGAGAGCTGCTTCTGAAAGTGAAGTTCCTGGAAATGTCAGTGTCAAGGTTTCTGAAATAGGACAGAAGGGCTTCGACCTTTTGTTTCTCATGCCATTGTTTTGCAAGATCCATGAACAGTTATGCACAGATGCTTCTTATTAAATGCAGAGTGGCATTGTTCACTCATTATTCCAAGGCACCATTTGCTAAACCCCAGCTAATAAATTCAGATAGGGGAGGATTTACATCAGACAGTCTGTGTTGGGGCAACATTCCTGGTTGTTGGCCTTTGTTGCTCTCATGTTTAACTCACTGAAGTTAGTTTCAATTCTTATTATAGAGCTACATAGGGAAATATATGGAAGTTACATATATATCTTAATGCTATAGTGCTATACCAGGATTTCTCAAAGTTAATCCCAGATCTCTACCCTAATTTTGTAACTTATTGAACTATAGTTTGTCAAAGCAGAAGGTAAAGCAGAAAGTTATCTACCTGCTACACAAATCTAACACAGGAGTGCTGAACTTCTCCTTTGACATGTGGGTTCAAGGGATCTTGATATCTCTCATTTCCAAACTCCACTACACTAGAGGCAGTTTAGGCTCCTAACTTTTGTCCTCCAAGTTCTGTTCTCTGCCTGTCCCTTCCCTCACACTTGTCACAGTTCTTCCAGGCTGCTGCCTGACTGCTCTCCCAGGCAGAACCCCCCTGAAGCTGCAGCTACCTCCACCTTGGATCTGTGCCACAGGGGTTTAGCAGCCTTCCAGCCTGAGGTTTCCTGACATCACAACTGGTTGATTTTTCTAGGAAGAGCTAAAAGTGAAATTCACATATTAGTAATGTCCAGTCTGAATTTGCTCTCACTTCAGCATATCTTCACCAGTTTTTAAATGGCTGAGCTTACCATGATGCAGAACGAGACCTTTTAAGATCCCCTTATAAGTAAATTAGGTTTTTGTTTTGGGGAAACTGCCCCAGTCTCTAATCTTCATTTATATTAAAGAAAGTTTATAGTTGGGGGGGGGGATTGAAAATGTAATAAATCGTTGTTACCATCACATGATGTAGCCTCAAGCTAAATGAAAAACTGCATTCTGACTATGACTCAGAAAGGCTGCATGCAAAGTAAGAATCTGTCTTTCCATATGGTTTTTGCAATTTAGCCACATGTAAACCAATATAAAAAAGGCTATAAAAATGCAGAGTTTGCCAGACCTAGAGCTGGAAGCAGCTCATGGTAAGTGAGTCATCTAAACAACTCAGTTTAACTTTGCTCTCCAATTCTATCATAACTTTGTTTAAAAAATAAAATCCTTCTCAAATCACAACAGCCACTACCCTAGTTAATGCAACTTTCCTATCTTAGTACAGCATCTAAGACAAAACCAAAGATTCACAGCTTGCTTTTGGGGAGGCTCAGTGTTTGTTGGACCCCTATGTGGCTGCTTCCATGCCCAGGATGCAGAAGGACAGAATCACTCTCACAGGCAGAACAGAAGTTCAGCAAACTTGTGTTTGTGACCCAGGCCTGCAAAGCCCCAAGTCCTCTCATTAGTGGGACTGGAACTTCTATAACTCACTCGTCCATGTCCCTGATGCTGTGGCCAATTCCTGGTTTATGGTAAAAGGCAAAATGGACCCATTGTTAGAACCCTTTCCCAGTCACCCTTAAGCCAGAAGAGGCCTGCGGGGTTTATTTAGTGCTACTCTAAAGAGAAGCACACACATAAACAATGCCTCTTCCCACTGATGGATCAGACTAAGCAAAGGCAAACCCCCCCCAAATCCCACGCAAACACTGAGGCTGTAATTGCTGTTTAGTCATCAAAAACAACAGCAAAGTTAGAACTAACCTGCCAAGCCTTTCTGGGTTTTAGCTGCAGATTTGGTTTAAAGAGTGAGAGAGAGGGGAAAGGGTGCCTTTGGGCACCTTATAAAGGCCAGATCATGCAGGCTTTACACTGAGAATTCTAACAGATAAGTCATTCTGCAGTGCTGTTCTTTAATCTCATGGGGAATTAGCATATGAATGCAAGAAGGATTTTTTATCTCTGTTCAGTGCAAGGCCTAGAGCAGTTTGTTGCTTTCACAGTTTCCTCTCACCAGCACACGGCACAGCACATTGTCTTACCACAGAGGATTCCCACTGACAGAGCAGCCAGGAGAAGACACAATCAGAGTCACAAGATGTTTGTCTCCAAGCCACTTTCATTTTCATGGAATTCAATTTTGACACACATTTTTTAAATATCAGCATGTGAGGTCACATCTGTCTTCCTCTAGATATTCCAGAAAGTTCAGTAGAATCCTAAAACCAATCCCAGAACTCAAATCATTTTAATCTGAATAATTTTAATTGTTGAATCATTTTCTGGTTGTCAGGGTTGAGCCATGGGGCCTTGTTTGTGCATATGGACAGACAATAAACACTTTTCATCCCCTCCCCTCACCTGGAAGACCAATACACAACCTTCAGGAACACTGACCAAGCAAAGGACAGGAGAAGCCTCCAGTGTTCAGCTTTCTCGGAGCAGTCATATTTGTCCTCTCCTGCTTCTCTGTTGAGTGGCTGAGAAGGGATTCTCAGAAATGAGAAGCAAATAGAGGAAGAATCTACAGGTTATTATCCTGTTTTATTGTACACCGGCATTTTAGTGAAAGTCTGCCATTCTAGCTAACATGTCTGACACAAGAAGAATGAATCAGCACAGAGCTAAGGAACATGAGTGACTTGCCCAGAACCCTCTTTCTAAATGCTATTTTAAGATGGAATATCAAGTTTATGTTATGAGTTTGTGTTAAGATCAATCAGCCATTCCCTTCTATGCACCTGTGAGATTGTAACAGCCCTGGTCCATCTTGCCAAAGCATTTCAATGCTGGGGTAAAACAGAGGTTCTGTGTGTGAAGTGCATCACACCTGAAGGGTGTCCAATGTCTGTCCAGACCCAGGCACAAGCCCACAGGCACACACTGATTCCTTGTTGATACTGAGCTTTGTGTATTAACATTATTCCTCTCTCATTCTCCCTACAGCACTTTTTACAATGGGTGGCAATGGTGATGGGCAACCTTGCAAATTTCCCTTCAAATTCCAAGGCCAGTCCTATGACCAGTGCACAACAGAAGGCAGGACAGATGGATACCGATGGTGTGGAACCACTGAAGACTATGACAGAGATAAGAAATATGGATTCTGTCCAGAGACTGGTATGAGGAGTGTTGTTTGCATAACACGGTCTAATTGGTCATTGTTTTAACAAGTCTCCTTTGGCACACTTTCACCAGAGCACACAAAAGTTAATGGGCTAGATGCAATTTCAACAGAGGTGGCCAAGGATGTAACTGGAACAGGAGCAGTTTGTATAAACAATGAAGTGTGTCACAGCATAGGTGTGTCAGGAATACACAAATGGCATTGAACCTACAAATACATGGCTACCACTGCAGGATAATTACAAGCAGATTACAATTTGTTAGTGGTCCTGGAAGAGAAGTCTCATGTGACAGAAGGAAGTATGAATAATATTTTAGCTTAATACTTACCATTTACACTTGTAAAAAGAAATCCTCTTTAGTATGTTAAGCTCATGTTAATAGATCTTTTCAGCAATTCAAAAGAACTAAGTGAAATGGTTTAGCCATGAAAATAGATTTCAGCTTTCTTCACACTTTTTTATACTTTTTGAGTTTTACTACATAAAGGAACAAAAATTAATTTATAGCCTTGAATAGCTTCAAAGGTGTTCATTTTTAGGATATACACTAGAGCCATAAGCATAGAGATGAAGTGAACCATGGCAGTTCTAAAATCTTTGGCTTTTAACAGAGCCAAACATTCAAACCTACATGCATCCTGCTTTTTCATTTTTTGGGGTCTCTTGAAAATGGCCTAACCACTTGCAATACAGCTTTGATGTACTTGTGTTTGGCTTTCTTTACTTTTGATAACCATATGTAGCCCTTCTATTTTACATTACGGATGTAAAAAAAAAATTAAAGAATGGATCAAATCTATTATATCTTATCTTCACATTTCTAGAATGATTGCAGTATTTCTGCTTCCTTCCTGGTTTTAGTGCATAATTTAGAAGATACAAATGGGATCCCCTTCTCAATGTGTTCTGTCATTTTCCACAGCCATGTCAACAGTTGGTGGAAATTCCGAGGGAGCTCCTTGTGTGTTCCCCTTCATCTTCCTGGGGAACAAATACGAGTCGTGCACGAGCGCAGGGCGCAATGATGGCAAGCTCTGGTGCGCCTCCACCAGCAGCTACGACGATGACCGCAAATGGGGCTTCTGTCCAGACCAAGGTAACACCTCCTGTCAGGGCAATGCAGGGTGGCTGAGCAGAGCCCACCCAAAGGCAGCAGTGATTTCACTCCTGTTGGTTACAGCACTTCTGCCCAGCCTGAAATCTGAACAAAATCCCTATAATGAAATGTGAGACTACAGCTAGAGTCGCACCCAGAGCCCATCTGTCTGAAATATCCAGATTTTGTAAAGCTGTAATGATGCAGGATCCTTCCAGAATACAAAACTATTAAATAAAATAATAAATAAATAGATGTTTTTCTCCCCACCAGTTTTTCCATCCAAGGCTAAAAGGCACAAGAATTGTAGTATTTCACTAGTATGCAATAAATTATACAGTGATACAAATTAGGAACAAACACTAAATGTAAAAAATTAATATATTGTGACTGATATTGTGAAGGGTGAAAAACATGTTTTAAAAGTGAGTGAGACCATATAAAGTTTATGAGGTGATTATCACAATTTAAAATTATTTTGGTTAATGTTTTAATATGGGCAAAAGGCTTTTTACATATTTATAAATAAATGCTAGATTTGATGGGTTATTTTAGGAAGAAAAAAATCTGCCAAATTTCAGAGACTATTCAGGCAAAATTGATAAAATGTCATCCTATGATAAAAGGTTATTTCTAACCTAACAATATTTGGTACACCAGTTCTGATTCAGTCTGTTCTCAGAGACACAGATTTACGGACCTCTTTATCACTTACAAACCATTTCATGGTGAAAAGGAGGATTTGATATCTAGATTGCAAGTTTAATTCTTCTGTACCTAAAAGGGATGTCCATTGTTATTTGCTACACTTCCTTTTCTCACACAAGTATTAGTCAGAGTAACTTGGATGGAAGACAATGGCAAAGATCACCTACAAAGGAGGGGTTTAGAATCTCTCCAGTGAAATTTCATCACTGGCAGTAGGTGTGATGTTCACCGTGGGGGAGGCTGTAAATACTAATAATTATTAATTATTGTGAATATGTGTGGTACAATTCTATTCAAACGCAAGCAGCTAACACTATTCTACTGTGTTACTCAGGGTACAGTCTCTTCTTGGTTGCTGCCCATGAATTTGGCCATGCTATGGGATTAGAGCATTCTGAGGACCCGGGAGCTCTCATGGCCCCTATCTACACCTACACCAAGAACTTTCGACTTTCTCAGGATGACATTAAAGGGATCCAGGAGCTCTATGGTAAAGTCCTCCCCTGTCAGAAGAACTCATCAGAAAAGCAGGCAGCACAGGTTGAAATCCAGGACTCAGAATCTGCAGTAAATTACAAGCAGCACAATCCCACCAGTGCCAGAAACATCCTCTGCTCCTTTCCCCCTGCTTTCTTCATATTACCAGGCCTCCTATTTCAATCAAATATCACAACTGAAGGAAGAGGGGTCACTAAATTTACTGAATGGAAAGGAGCATCAAAACACTCCACAAACAACATTTTAGATGAAAACTTCTAGTGCCTTTACTGGGACAATGAACATTTGTCTCTAGCTTAAAATACCTGATCTGGGTGGGTTTGGATGTTACTTTCTGCAACACTCTGAGCTTCCCAGACTCTGACCCTCTGCAAGAGGGGTAAGGACACTGTTTCCTGTGTCCCAGCTTGAAAACAGTTCACATTGCCTTCCCACAATTAAAGCTGTACCATCACCATAACATTTGCAGAAAGTGTGTGGGAGCGAAACTTTAACAGAAATGTATTTGACAGTCTCCTAGAGAAAAAAAATTGATTTAAGTATTTTTATGTAGCTACATCTTTAACATTTGTTATTTACTTCACATATAGTCCTAGTAAAATGCGTTAGTATCATGATTAAAATTCCTTTCCTGTATACATTTTCTACCTTGCAGACGCACGACAATACTACAGTCAATTAAGCAGTCATTCCTATATTCCATTTCTCTTTCTGTGCTTTTCACTTTTCTTCTGAGAGATCTTTTTAACTGTGACTATATTCTAGAGCATTCCACACCTTAGAAATTTAATAAGAATATGCCAAAAATATTATCACATGAGACAAAAATCGGATTTGAATCTTCATTATTCCTTGTTCTTAGCTGCTTTAATTAAGAATGGGAATTGAGACATGGTCAAGGTTAAGTGAGTTTTCTGAGCCCATACTGTGTATCTTTGATAAGAGTTCAGAACTTAAAACAGCTGTCTTAAAGCATGCTTCAAGATCCGAGACAAAACTATCTTTCTTCCTGTTTTTAATTGATATAACCCTTTACAAACTTCTTTCTATGTAAGACAAGTATTAAAAAAAACCCCTTGTTTTCTCCCATTACTGCTATCACAGAAGAGCTATACTCCATTTTTTTTCTTATCCAGTAAATTAACCCAATGTCTGAGAAAAAAAGGCAAATGCCTCAAGACAAGCAGCAGCCAAACAATAAAACCAAATAAAATAAACCAGATGGCAATGTGCATGCTCTGAAAAGCACATTTTGATTCTTGGTGAAGGAAGAAAGATCATACAAATGGCTCAAAATGCATCTTTGTAACTTGCCAAATATTTGCACTTCTTTAAAAAAGAAAAATCCACTTTGACGTCCTTCTCAGCAGAGCTGAAGATATTTTTGAGTACAAGGACATTGAAATGTATTTCTCTTCTTCTTAGAAGCCAGCGCAATAAAAATTGTAATGTTTACTTCTGAACCTAGTATAGTCACTTCTAATTATCTCTCAGGTTAAACAGGCAGTTCAGCCCAGGTAGACAGACAAAGGCACCACGTCTTAAATGAGGCCATGCAGAGGTTAAAGCAGGACTGAAAGTCAAGGCTTCCTCAGCTGTGCTCCACCACCCTCCTTCTGAAGCGATTTTATTGTCAGTTTCTCCTCCTTCAAGAACTCACTCCAAATGATAACCTTTTTAGAAACCATGGCAGGTCATGCTCTCCATGTAACCTGTGTAACAGGATATCTCTGTTCTCCGTCACAGAAGTGTCACCCGACGTCGAACCAGGGCCAGGGCCAGGCCCACGTCCGACCCTTGGACCTGTCACTCCAGAGCTCTGCAAGCATGACATTGTGTTTGATGGAGTTGCACAAATTAGAGGAGAAACGTTTTTCTTCAAAGATAGGTAAGTGAGATAAATTGCTTACCAAGAGAGTCTCAAGCGAAGGAATCTGTGAGACCTATTCACCAAAATCTAGAAATTTATTATCAGGCACAACATCCACCCTTTGTTCTGTGAGTTCAGAGATGACAAAGTGTCTTAATAAACTCCTAAGGGAAATGGAATTTTTTTCATTCAGGTTGAGTCCAAAGTCATTAAATAACAGCATTTATGTGACTATGGCTGCTGCAATAACACAAGGACCCTGGTGATTGGGATAGGCTACAAGTGTGCAAAGCCTCCAAGACAGAAGGCACCAAAGGCATTTTTGCTGCAAAAGCAGAGACTCCTCATAAAATGAGGTGGCTGCACAGCTGCAGCTCCCATTGCCTTTGCCAGGGCCTGAATTACCCAGCTGCTCAGCAATGAAGAGCATCTCCTAAGGAGTATGGGACTTGGCAGCACCTTTGTGAGAGACACTAAAGCTCCATTTTTCCCTCTCATAAATCATTGCCAAATTTGGAATCATTTGTCCTCAGCTACCCTGAACATTCTCTCAAAACCACTGACGATCTGTGTCCACACACATTCAAGGAGCATACTTAAATCAAACACTGCCTCCTATCATAAAAAAACATATAAAAACCTATATCAAGCTAAGGAAATACTGCAACCCACTTGTTCATTGCTCTTTGCCAGTTTTCAGTTGAAATTTAAAAGAAGACAGGAACTAGCAAACAAGTTCCCCTCACAAAATAGCAATTTAATTTTTATTATCTCATAGTGATATACCTGAGCCTGGCCATCTACACCAGATTCAAATTTTCAGCTAGACATATTATTACTATGTATTTATTACTATGCTTCATGGTTTAACTCTACTCACCAGCTTTTAGTAATAAAAAAATATGGTGAGTTAGGTGATTTTAAAGGGTAAATACAACAATTCCTTCAGTGCATTTCCTTCTAGATATAATCTATATGATATCCACAATAACAGTTCTTTAGTTTTGAAGTTGGAATTAATCTTTGTGGCAGGCTTACTGTTTTAGCAATGCAGAAATGGAATTTAAACCTTTTGCTTGTAAGAACATATTAATCCCTATTTATATTGCTGCTTGGGGCTAAAAGGGTTCATTTGATCTGGTCTGCGGGGATACCTCTGATACCTATTGTATTTTTCCTCTTGGCCCCATCAGCAGTAGGCTAAGATTCCAGTGATCCCTACTGGCAAAGGAACAGTCATTCCTTGGCCAACAACAGCCCCACAGTACAGACGGATCAGCCTCACACAAAGCCACACAGGGCTGGCCCAAGACCCCTTAGCGGTGTCAAAACCAGTGCCCACTTTTGCTAATTTAGTTATCAGAAAGCTGAAGTGTTCTCCTGAGCTCAGCACCTTCAAAGGAAAAACATTCTCACAGCAGTAAAACCCCTATCAAGTTCCAGCTACTGCTCCTCCTCTGCTCACTCATGGCCCTTGGTTTTCAGCCAGACCTCCACTTTGCTTCTGCTCTTGTAAACCAGAAGTCAAGCAAAGGAACAATGTAAAATCTACTCCTAAACCAGCAGAGTGATCCAATACTCTATATAATCCCAACAAAATAAAGAAGTATTTTGCATTTAGATACAGTTGGTCTATGAACTATGCAAATACCAAAACAATCTGTTCAGACTGGCTCAGGCTTTATCCAGCATGCAGCAAAAGCAGACAACTGTTGAATTGTTTTGCTCTGCAATGGCTTTGCCTGTCAGTCCTGCAGTTTTCCAAGTATCAGGCAAACAGCATTGTGACTCACTTTCGGAATTCAAGAAACAACTGTCTATCATGTGTCGTGTGACTTTTATGATTCATGAAAACGACCATAGAATCCAAGTGTCACATGGCACAGGCTAAAAGAGTGAATAGCAAAAAGGAGGTCAGATTTGATAAATTCTTTCCAAAAAATAAAGTATTTTCCCTCCCTCATCAAATCAAGGAAAGGAAATTACTGGGAAAAGGGAATTAGTGAAGTATTGTTAGCCATAGAGAACAGCTGAGCTTTTCCATTGGGCACAGAATGCCCAATAACAGCATTTCCACAGCTGGTTTTGTTCTGAGAGTGAACAAAAGTTCACACTTTGAAATATATCAGGACACTAAAAAAGATCCACTGATTCAGGTGTTTTTAATAACTGCATATCATAGTAGTAGCAATAATAATAATAATAGCAAATATTGATTATGTTAAAATATTATGTAAAGTACCTACTGTAAATTATTAAATCTGTCTATAAATGTAATATTAAGATTTAATATGGATGAGTTAAAACATTTTATTGTGTTCAAACTGAAATGAGAAAGCAAAATAATTAATTACACCATTTCATCAGTAAGATGTGTAGAAATAAAAACACCTTCTACCCAATTCAAAAAGAAAATAAAATTCAGCTTTGACAAAGTTTCCTTTTCCAAAAGAAAACCTCACCAATTTAACAAGTCCCTTGAAATGTGTGGTTTATTAAAAACCTGGTGTTAAGTCTCTGTTGGCTCTGGAGAGTTTGAAATTCATGCAGATAGCAATTACTGGAGCTGATTCAGTCATAAATCAGGTCCAAACTTGACTGAGAATTCTGTAACTTGGATTTTTAAAGGAACTGCTTTTATGAATGCAGTGCTATGAGGATTTTCTATAGGTATTTCCATTCCATATTACATTGGATCTGCTTTTCTGTCTAAAAAGAGATGCATGAAATGAATGGTACTACCTCTTAGAGAATTCCATATATATTTTAACACTTTCAAGAGAAGTAATTAGCCAAATGGCTTATTCTTAGCCCCTTTTTTAAAATTGAAATTATGAATCATGCTCAGAGGTTTTTCTGTACATGTCAAAAATACATCTATTTATGCAAAACAAGGATACAATAACATATTGGTATCTTCACTATTGATAAAAATACAGCAATTTGTTAAATTAATTTAAGACTGCTCCTCCAAATTTTAGGCAAAACAAAAATGCATTTTAAGAACCTGGGCTTCTCAAAGGTATAATTATTCTAGGCAGGAATGGGTAATGACAATTTATACTCTGCAAAAAATAAAATGCAGGTAGCAACTTGAGCTTCAGAAAATTATTAATGGTAAAAGCAGTTTGACCTCAGAATTTAAAGACTATATCTTGGTGCAAGAGCAATTCCACCAGCCTGCTGATTTTTCATTTTATAACCATGTCAAAACTTTTGTTCTGTTGGCAGAATAAGTTCCTTGTTCCATGGAGGAGGAAATAGCAGTGCCATTTTTAATACCAAAAACTCTCAGCACAAGGATCTGCCATTTAAAGATAATTAGAGCTTTTTAAAGCTTAAATCAAATTATCATCCTACTTATACATAAAATAGCCAATAAATTACCTTTTGCATTTCTCTAATGAACATTTTTAGTGTCAGCAGTTTCTTTTACAGCCAAACTCACTTCCAAGCACTATGATATACAGCTATTAAATTTGAACTTTTAGTCACTACAACAGTAATTGCAAGAGCAGTTCATGGAATACTAAACTCTGCTTTTGTCAAATGCTCATCCATCTGCTCCATACAGGAGGGCTCTAACAGTTTAAATGCTGTGTAAATGAGTTTATTTGTATACTCAAAGCATTTGATTTGTATACTCGAAGCACAGGATAAATTTTGCCCCAGTGCAAAAAGCAAAGGAAGCAATCAGCACAGCAATTTCAGCTGCAGTCCAGCATGCAG
This sequence comes from Petroica traversi, assembly GCA_025920805.1. NCBI lineage: Eukaryota > Metazoa > Chordata > Aves > Passeriformes > Petroicidae > Petroica > Petroica traversi. The sequence goes on along the minus strand of JAHLSL010000036.1, from coordinate 7,102,089 downwards.
CTTATGGTGCAGCTCCTCAGCAACATGCCTCCAAATAAATGAGTTTGCTTTTCAGTCGGTGAAGAGAATAGTTACAAGTGTGTGTTGCTGCTAATGCGTGTGTGCGTGCTCATGTGGCCTGTGCCAGAAGTGATGAGAAACAGATGTGCTGCTGAATTAGTTCATTGTAAATCCTGTACAATTTTCTGTTCTGCTCAGATTCATGTGGAGGACTATAAACCCCCGAGGAAAACCCACAGGTCCTCTTCTTGTTGCTACATTCTGGCCTGATCTGCCAGAGAAAATTGATGCTGTCTATGAGGCCCCTCAGGACGAGAAGGCTGTATTTTTTTCAGGTACTGGTTTTAAAGGCTATATTCTTTTTACAGGTATGGGTTTTAAGTTTCAAAATGTAAGCAGCCATTTGCATAATGTTGCATTCAAGCTCACTTTCCTCTGAGCTGTACCTGGGACAGGGAGCAGCCTGCCTAAGAGCCAGCAGAGCCTATTCCCATCCTGAGGATTTTAGGACAAAGGCTGGATCTGAAAGATTAAAAAGCATTCAACCTCCAGTAAAACAAAAGGGGAGCTATAAGCACCCAGAAAGAGACATTCTACAATAAGCAAAATCAAACAACAATCATTATTTAAAGTGCAAAGCAACAACAGCAGTGGGATCTCTCTTTCCTCATCACTGATCTGTTTTTCTTGTTTCCTTCCATTCTAAGCTATTATCTCAGCATACATTGCTTAAGACTACATATTCTTTTTCCTCCTTATGCCTCTCCTTGTGTCCTTCCCTTTTGCCAAAGACTGACTTCCACTTTGGCTTCCGAGCATCTTCCTTGGTGGCTCATCAGGCAGAGATACCGGCGGCCGTGCATGCTGCCTCCAGGGGAGAGGAGGAGGACAGGAAGCTCTGCTCTGTCTGTCACATTTGGTTCAGCTGCAGTGGCCAAATGAGCAGAGCTGTGAGACTGTTTTCAACATGAAGAACTGAGCCAGCAAAACCTAGGCCCCAGTATCTACTAAAAACATGACTAAACATATCCAGTCATGTAAAAACCATATGGCAAAGGCTGCTGTACATTTTCTGTAGAGGAAAGAAAAAAGTAATGATAATCTATTCCACATGGCTCAGAGGCCATTTGCTTTAGTTTACATGGATGGGGGGGAAAAAACTGAGTTCAGGCAAACAAAATACTTCAAATATTAAATATATGTAATCCTATCGCATCTAAACCTCTCCTTTTCTTTATAAATTTCAGGAAAAAGTAGCTAAACCACTTTTTAAAAAAATAAATAAGAACTATCAAAAAACAAAGATTCGTTTGGAAATAACACAAGTGTCTTAAAATACTTACTAGTTAGTCCCACCCTTTGCTCTTGAACCAGTAACTCCCAAGAATCTCAAATGCTACACTTAACTTTTCTCACATTAATACTTTATTTACTTTCTTTCCCACTGGCACAGAATCAAATAAATTTCCTTTCATGAATAAAATTTTCCATGACTTTCAGTGAATCCAGTGAGGGGATTTACTAAGCAAATTATAATTCCATGTAAAGAACACAGAACATTACTGTGTAGTCCATTAGTACATATCTGGGGAGACATAGAAAATGTGTGACAAAGGACAACAGGAACTCTGAGAAAAAAAAACTTCATATTAATCACTCAATATTGGTTCAACAAAAAAATAAAGGGTGAATATGAGCTGCTGCATTTGAACATCAGGTGTCCCTGCCGAGTTTCATTACAAAAAAAAAAATCCATGTATAAACTATTTATTGTAGCATAACCCCAATGTACCAAGCAAGACAGTCTCTGCCTTAAAAGTGCATCGGGGACGAAGCAAGAGAAAAGAGGTGTTGTCTTTTTCTGAGGCAAGGGGCACTTCAATAACAAAAACAGTGGTAATCACAGTCCATAGCATTGTAATCTAGTGCTTCAGAGATGGTAAAATAGTAGAAAGACCAGTGGTACAGCTAGTGCAACAAATGGTCACATAGCAAAGCAAAAAAAGAATAAATACCCTTTTGTTAGTGATTAATAACCAGTGTTTGTTTGCTTTATTTTTCCCCCCTGCTTAGGAAATGAGTACTGGGTTTATTCAGCCAGCAACTTGGACAGGGGTTACCCAAAGAAACTCAGCAGCCTGGGACTGCCCCCTGATGTGCAGCGCGTTGATGCAGCTTTTAACTGGGGCAGGAACAAGAAGACATACATTTTTGCTGGAGACAGATACTGGAAGTAAGTGAGATGCATTGAGTGGTGCTGGCCAAGTTGTGTCCCCAGGGCTGAATGCAGGCTGAGCTTCAGGAGGCAGGGACCAAACACAGGGCACATCCTTTGGGAACACAAAACAAGGGCTGCCAGGACAGAGCTGACAGCAGGAAAGTGCTTCAGTACAACAGCAGGATACTGGCAGGTATTTGAGAAAATAGCCTTGAAAACAGCCTCAAAAACAGCAATGAAAGAGGGTACCTGGGAGTGTCTGTCAGGCTGCCCACCACTAACAAATCATGCCTCTGCTCCCATGTACCAGCAACTGCTCCTCATCAGTCCCTGGCTCTTAAGAGGGGCAAGTTGTCCTTACTGTCAGCTCACAAATGCTGGGAGAAAGCTTTGCAAGGAATTCTTTTAAAATACACTGAGCTCCTGATCGAAGCTCAGTGAATCACTTGAATCCAGATTACCTAAGAAATACTTTCACTAAGCCAACAGGTTTAGAGGCACTGGATTTAAAGGAAACAGCAGTGTGACTACCAAAGCATGTGGGGGATGATTGTAAATCCTTTCAGCAGCTGATCTACCATCGCTTACACCTTTGCTCTAGTAACAGAGTTGGCACCGAGAAAATCTGAACAAACCACAAGTGTATCTGTAAGTACTTTGAGGAAAATCTCAGCTCCAATTCATTTTGACAGTCTCTCAATCCTTTTCTTGTTTCCAGTGAAACTCAGGTGACCTGCTACCATGCTCTTATCATTTTAGATTAAGAAAGAAATGTCCTTAAAAATGTCTCCAAGCTATTATTGTGGTAGAAATAAATATCCTACATTACACCTGAAGAGGCTACTAATTGTATAATGGTATTTAACAGAATTTCATTATCGTGATTACCAGGAAGATCTGGCATGAAAGACCATATTAAAAAGCTGAGGAGGAACTTTGTGAGTTACCTGTGTGCTATCAAAATGGCATCAGAACAAAACAGAGGTTCTGACTCCTGCAGTCACTGTCAGAGGTCTGTTCCAGGAATAGGACTTTATGTCAGGAATGCAGACATTGCACAACAGGCTGAAAGCGTTAATTAACTGATAGAAGTTAAACATCAGAGATAACCACCAGAAATCTAAAAGATTCTCCAGCCTATAAAGGTTCATTCTGAGAGATGTTCCATACAAGATACCAAAGGAGGTCTCAGTATAATTGAGTCCATTTTACGTGAACATTCATTTCATGTTATGATTAAACTCATGACTTTCTTTATTATATCTTAATGTCTGTGGATTCCTGTAAGTAAATAAAACACCCTTTCACAATTGCCACTTGATCATAACTTTCAATTATTTTAAGGATTGTAATCTATCCATTATCTAAAGAAAAAAAGAACTAAAAATCTAAAGAATGTTATTCATTCTTTAATGCCGTATTGTGAAGGCCTTTTAAACATTTGAAGTAGTTCTAGTGGAGTCATTTGCAACACTTCAAACTCCTACTAAAACCTACAGACTATGAGTTAAAAAGCTGCTGCTCTCCTTTGTACCAACCTTTGTTTTGTTGAACTGTACTGCAGAGCGTCCAAGTAATTCATCACTCTATCCACAGACAGTATTTCTATCGAAGTAGCTTATCAAGTGCAGTCACTGCAGAATGCATTATTTATTATTAAGGAAACAAAATAGGATTAAGTGATTTCTATCTGGGTAAAGAAGAAAGCGAGCAGCTGACAAATATTTCAGAAAAAAATGCATTTCTGTTGAACAGACGCTACAACCCTTAAGTATGTAGCTGTTACATTTTATACAAGGACTCTGTCAATGGAATCAAAATAGTTACATAGCATAGTCCTTCCTGTGCCATTATCACACTTACTTTAAATGGATTTTTTGGAAGCCTTCTCCCTCCTTCATTCCAGCCACAAGCTATTTTAGTGTTATTATAACAAGACTGTTGAGCATAGCAAAGTTTTGTGAGGGAGGGGAAAAGGAGCTGGCTCAGATTCTCCAGCTGAAGTTTTAAAGCTACCCAGCAAGGTACCAGATTTTCTTTAAATAGCCCAGAAAAAAAATAGTAAAGAATTTAAATAAATCATTTAAATTTATTTTGACCAACCTACTGCTCATTAGTACTGGTGTAACTTTGAATATAATCCAAGTAGTTCCACAGAGCAATGAGGGAAAGGTAACCTGAGATACCTACAGACATGGATAAATAGAAATTTGGAACACAAATGCTTTTAGTCCTCCAGTACTAGTCAAAGACAACCTCTCTGAAGTCTCCTGCTCCTGAAGAAGTGCTTGAGCACCTGAAGTGTGTCTGAGGCCTCATGTGCTGTACTTGAAGCTTGATTCAAATTCTATTCCATGTCACTGTGCTCAGGACACCTCCACACCTCCTGCTCAGCACCGATTCCCATCCAAATTACATTTCTGGAAAGAATTTTCAGTAGAAAGTGTATCTTCAATTCAGCTAGAATGGGTTTTTCAAAGGAAAGATGTAAAATTTCACAGGGTTTTAAATGAAACAGGAATAATTATAATGATATAGAAACCATGTTACAATCTCAGTTATTATATCTCTGTTGGTTTTTTATAGTCACATTTGCTGAGGACTCCCTGAAAAATTATATTACACTTTAACATTAAATGCAGATTTGTAATATAGAGATATAATTTCCTTCAGGTACAATGAAGAAAAGAAGAAAATGGAGCTTGCATCCCCTAAATTCATTGCTGACTCTTGGAATGGTGTTCCAGATAACCTCGATGCTGTCCTGGGCCTTGGGGACAGTGGTAAGTTGTAATTCTGATTTAAGTCACTAGCAAGCTCTCTTATTTGTTTGCTGCAAATCTTATCAGAGACTTTACTTTCTTGTGATCCACGAGAAGGAGCCAAATGGAGCCACCCAGTGCCTGATGCACAGGATGTCCTAACACCAGGGTGCATGACCGAGCCAGTCCTTGTGGCTTGGACATTTCCCAGCTCCTTGATTCTCCCCAGGTTCCTCCACACCAGCACACAGCCCCAGCACCATTTCAGCACCTCCCTGCGCTAGCACAGCCAGAACTCAAGTACGATAATCTCCCTGACCACAGGCATGAATGGGTTAATGCTCCAATTTTTCTTAACTTGCTACCAACTCCAGCTGAGATCCTGGCCTGTGGTTTTAGAGGGCCTTAAATTTTGCACAGATATGCACTAAAGTCTGAAAGCAACACTGGTGTCACATGAGTCTTGACTCAGTCACATTTTCAACATCTATTTTGCCAGCAAGCATTTCATCCCAGAAAATTCTGGCTCACCAAGAGTAACCTTATTAAGGCTCCATTTAACAAGAGCTCTCTTCTACAGGATGGGGATTTTAATGTAGTTTTAAAATATATCTTTTTTATAATACAAATACATATGAATATTTTGGGAAATAAGTTGTTCAGTTCATTAAGCTTCATGAAATCACAAAGACAAAAAATCTTTGATCAAGAATTTTGTGCTCTATAATCTGAGCATGTTTTTTTATTTATTTTAACAGGATATACCTACTTTTTCAAAGATCAGTACTATCTACAAATGGAAGACAAGAATTTGAAGATTGTTAAAATTGGCAAGATAAGCTCTGACTGGTTGGGTTGCTGAACCATATGAGATACCAATAACCAAATATTTACCTTTTTTTTATATGCCTTATCTGTAATTAGAAATAGATCTGAATGCTAATTACTGGACCAGTCTGGTACTGGCACCAAAACACTAAGTACCAGTACTGTAGAGATCAGATAATTTAATGTTTGCCTCCTCAGTATACAAAAGATGTTTACGTATATATTCTGGTACAATTGTTCCGTTGTCATGCTAGTCATAGTAGTGCTATGAACAGAACAGCCATCATTCTTTATTCCCTTGGTGCTTAAACAAAGCCTTGGAACCTTTGGAGACTGGAGCATGTCCCTCTGTTTTACACACACCAGATAGGCTCAAATGAGATGTACCAGCAGTGCACTTTGATTTTTATTTTTTTTAAATACAACTCTGTTTTAAATGGATGGTTTGTCTTGATGTTTTTCACCCTCTTACGAGTTTGACCATTACTTCCATTTATTTACATATTAATGCAGAAAGACTGTCAAAGGCACAGGTTGCCTCGGGATCTGCTTTGTGTTGATGCATGATAGAATCATGGCAAAAAACTGTGTTAAAGTATTGTTTTAAAGTACTTTTTATTTTAATACTTTAGTTAAATTTAGCAATTTGCTTCATGCACTTTGTTACTACTATATAACTTGTTTATATGGATGGAAACGACTCAGATTTTTGAAGGCAATGCATTATACATAAAAGTCAAGTATTGTTTAATGTGTTTTATTTTTCTGTTCTTTATAATATTGGGGGGTTTGCTCAATTAGGCTTTTTGCTTACACATTGGACAACAGAAAATGTTCTTTTCTGATAGAATGTTTCTCATTAAAATAAACCAGAAAAGAATGTCCCACACATGAAGTGCCAACAATACCAATAAAATCAAATTACATTGTCAACACCACTCATGGACAGGCTCCCTTGTATCACTTGAAATTATAAATTCAGTAGCATGTTTCAGTGCATACCTGTCAAAGAAAAAAAACATTACCCAGTATATAAGTGCATAGCGGGTTTACTTAGAAACCTAGGTTATTGTCTCTGTTGGTTCTAAGGGGCAACTGCAGCAATTTTATTTAAGAGATGATATAGCCCCCTGTCTCTGCAAAGACTGCTACTCTCCCTGAAGAGTTTATGCTCCTGTCTGTCATCCACACTCTTTACCAGGCTACCTCACCCCACCTCAGGCAGGGATGTATCCTATGGGGATGTAGCTTGACAAAGAGAGCTACACATCCTTATCCTGCCCATTACAGCAGACACTACCTGGCCAAGGATCTTATCCAGCTCCGTGCACATGAAACACTTCAAAATGCTCTAGGGATTGCATCAGGCAAGGGGTCAACCCAGGTGCTTCTCAAAATATCTCTCATTTTGAGTCCATGATTCACAAATCGACCAGTAACTAATACCTGAGCCCATGATCCATTGGTTTCTTCCCATGTCCTCTACAACTTCATGTTTGTTTACACTCAGTGCTTTCATTTTCTAAGCAGAGCTTTTTCACTATGATATTCTGCAAAGATGCTTCTTCTAAAATGGCTGTATTTGTCAAATAACCTTTCCATTCCGCTCATCCAGCTATGACTCCACTTTAAGAAGCTGTCAATTAATACAGACAATCCTCACCTGAATGAGCCAGCACTATTTTTACTTATAACAAAAGATGTCTTATCTACTCCTGAGAATACTCATTCTCTTTAGAAATCATTAGTCGCCTTCACAATTAGTCTTGCAAAAGAGCCAACAAAATAAAGCACAAAACAAAGGAGCTGTAATTGCAAAATGTTATTGTTGAGGTTTTTACAAACACCTGGCAACCTTCTCACAATAGCAGGACCTGTTTCAGGGCTGTATGAACTGTCCTGATCATAAACATCTTCCTGCTGGAAATATTCTCTAGCTTTAATGACTGACAGGCATTCCTTTTGAGTGCTGCAATAATTTAAGCTCTGTTTTAAGAGTCCTCAGTAACCATCCCCTAAAGATTTTTATATTCGTATGTAAATACTGCCCCAACGTGCCTACTCCAGCATCTGTATTTAATATGGTAGCGGTTTGAGACACAGATATAGTAGAACATTTGCAATGCGCCTTCCAGCTCTGAACTTACTAAATCACATTTCTACTGATTACTGAAATAGTTTCCTTTTCGTCTACAACTTACGCATGTTCTGTAACATTGGCAAATCTACCATCTTACGTTCTGTAGTAATAACACCATAATCCTACAAAACTCTGCACATCTGGTGAGTGTAAGGAGCTCTGCTCAGCTTCTCCTTTTGTTCTTGCCTATGTAAACCCATTCTCCAATGACTAAATCACTGGCAGAAAACCAGAAATAATTTTTTTATCCTTAACCCAATGCACACTTCTTTGGGTTCAGTTTCAGACTGGCGACTTTAAGATTAACACAGGTCATTTATAAACACATCTGTTTCTGTTCATCAGCTGTAACATTTGCCAGGTTATCACTTACGTATGTCAGACAAGCTGGAGGAGCATACTGACCTTCTCATTAGCCTTTCACATCTGACCTAGGAAACACTAAGTCACAAAATATGTCCTGTAAAAGTCTTTGGTCTAATTCCACTTATTGAGAGCCACTTCTAAAACCTGCCCATTCTTTTCTGTTTGTAATGAGTTAACCATGAGATGGAAAGTCCTTATCTGAGCAGCACTGCAGCTCAGCCTGTATGTGGCCATGTCCCATGCAAATCTGTCCTACTCACTTGCTTCCCTGTTTAGCTCTGTCATAACCGTATGGACTTTTTTGATGATCCTTAGAACCTTGGCTGAACTGGATTACTCTTCCCAAGCCTCTTTTTTCAATTCTCTTGGGCCTTTGAGACTGTGCCCTTGCCAAGGAGGACACCGCCCTTGCCTTTCCTGCCTCACATTTCTCCCAAGATATTTTCATAGTGGAACCAAAAGTTTTTACCTACCTTCTTTAAAGAGGAAGAAAAAATGGGAAAAAGCATAAGTGTTTACCTCAAAGACATACAAAATCCAGCACAAACATTTATCGAACTTCTTCTTCTTCTAGAGTTTTATTAAATTGAAGTCAGGTTCACTTAGGACTTTTTGGTGTCAGGGTAGAGTTGCACACATACGGCACTGAAGCTGCAACATGGAGAGAGTTCAGACACTCTTGCTCCTTGAGCTGAAGGAAATCTTCTACCAGTTGTGAGCAGGATGGGCTGCAGGTTCCTAGCAGGGCAGCTGCAGTCCAGTAGGGCAAAGGGCAGTGGTTTAGCAACTGCTCCATCACAATACTAAAAAACAGCCAAGGCTATAATGAAATGCCACAGCTTAAACACTCAATAGACAGAGAAGCCTGAACTGTGAATCATGCTCAAGAGGTTGTGTCTCACTAACACTTTGTATTTGCTAAAAATACATTTTCTTCCTGCTACTCAGGTTACCTGCTAAGCAGCAGTTACCCATACATTTAAGCAATTGACTGTGACCATGCTGTTCTTAAAATCAGGAGGAAGCAGGTCCTTTGGGTCCATTTTGGACAAATTATTTCTATTTACAAACTCAGACATGCATGTTTTTAGCAGCAAAGACTAAGTGAATGAACATACTTCTGCTTTTGGGAGAGCTGAAATCAGCAAGCAAGCAGGCATTGGGCTCTGTGGAATCACAGAAATTGGTACATGCAAGGGGAAACACTTCTTACATACTGGTTACGTAAAACATTCAGAAGTATTAAGGTATTTCCTGGTAGGGAACTGTAGTAAGAACAAAAAATCAGAACAAGTCCTCAAAACAACAACAAAGTCAACAACTATGTTTTCGGATCAAGACTCCTTGCCTTTTCAGAGAATAACCTTCATCAGACATGTTATTTCTGGAGTTATTTAGAAAAACTAATTCCTAGCCTAGACTAAGTAGTGAATGGATTAAGTGAACCAATAGTCTCTTCTAGTCTTGAACTGCCCTAGGGCATGAAATTAATTTGTATCATTTAAGAAATAGATAGAATAGCTTTTTCTAAATTATGTATTACAAATACAGGTGCACACACACATGCATATGCACATACAAATAAATAGCTATATTAGAATACCTTATTTAATACAGATGTCAGAATAGAATATTTGGGTTTGAAGGGACCTATGACAATCATCTAGTCCAGCTGTCTGAGGGCTAATTGACCTAAACCTTCTTAGCACACAAAGCCAGTTTTTCCTTTCTCCAGAAAATATTTCATAGTCTGACTAAACACAGCGAGATGAAGTACAAGTGTTCAGCCTGCATGGGTATCCTTCCCTGGTAGCATTACTGGAGATAACAGCCAATCAACCCAAGATAATCAGTAGTTCATTTGTTTTATTGCTCAAACACTTTTTCCATAGCTGCAGTAGGTGCAGTAGGCCACACCAACACTTGTAGGTTGGTCAGCTTAACCAGCACTGGGAAGGCTGTATCCACACTGCCTGCTTATGTCATCACTGGATCATTTTTTCACCTCATTTTGCAAATCCTCGAACTTTCAGAAGGCTTCTAAAGTTCAGCTTCAGCCAGATACTCATATTCAGAATCTTCCAGACAACCAATGACCCAGCCTGGAGGAGGAATACAAGAATAAAAGGTCTCATGACACTACTGGTCTGACTTTTCTCTGCAAACCCTGCTGCAGATGCTCTGCACAATGAGCCAGAGAGTGACAAAACAGAATCTGCTGAACTTTCAGCTGTCTTTTACTGCCCAGTCCTTTCCTGAAGGACTTCTCAGAATTACTCTCAAATGACTGGCTTGCTTTGCTGTTAAGAATTTGTTAGTATTGCCAAAATAAACTAAAATTGTAAGAGGATAATTGTTTTAATTTAGATTAGCCTGGAGTTTGGCAGTCTGTCTCTGGATCATGTGGAGGTGGTCTCCACTTTCTAAAAACAGGAATTCACAATATTAAGCTATCCAAGTGGGCTTATTTTCCATGTCTCTTACCACTGCTTCAACGTTGGACTGTTTCAGAGCTTTATTCTGCCCTGCCTATGCCTCTTACAGCACAATACTGCTGCTAAAAGGGCTGAAGCTTGAAAGCAGCTTCACACTCTGCAGTTGGGTGGCAGGCAATGATGTAGATCCAGCACCTTCACTGCACAAAGTCTCTAATCACCACCAGCCAAGGAATTGGGAAATTCAACCACAAGTCTCCCATCCAGTGTCACATCATTGCTACTTCAGTCATGGAGACATCATTTCTACTGTGGTTACATCTAAACCCTTCAGGCCACAGCCGCTCTCCACTGCTGTGCTTTTTAATTCCCTGAATCTGACTCAGTGGAACCCCTCCTCAGCAGAGTTCACTGCCTCAGGACAGAGTGAATAAGGCAAACCAAGCCAAAGCCCTCTACCAGAGAGGCAAGTCCTGCATGCAAAAGGAAGACAAGGGCTGTGCTTCCTCTCTCTGTTTAATGCCCTGACTACTGAAAAGAGAGTCATTTCTCACAAGCTGAAGACATGGCAAGGCTCATTAAATTCTAGCATTTGCCTGCTTTTCTTTTCCATTAACAAAATGTACTTTTCAAGGCCCCTGACAATTCTATTCTTCAGCAGCTTAAAAGAATGAAGTCGGAGGACCTACACTGAAAATCCTTTTTCTGTTGTTTCCCCTGCTGTCAAAGGGGCTTCTAAAACCCTCATTTGTAGGACTTTCATCCATTCTCACATTTAGATGCCTTTCTACATAGCACTGCACAGCATTGTCTCAGTCCTCAAGCTCTTGCCTTGTATCACTGGTTATGTGTGTAGAATTTTGGCTTGATGATATGCTCAAATAGGTAAATTCCAGTTCCTCTCACTTTCAGTCTGTGAACACCCTGAAACTAAAAGGGAATAAGTATCCAACCCAAAAGGCAGGGCACGTGCCTATACAGATCTTCAGCTTTTAGGTTTTGCTTTGGCTTTTGCTTCAGGCAAGTCCTTTGAAAAAATGCACAACATATCAAAGTACTCATGGCCTTTACAGATTTTGTCTTGGTTTCGCTCATTTTATCACCTCTTTACTCTTTTGTTCCTTCAGCTTTGTTTTTTACATAAACAACTAGACACTTGGATCAAAACAAAAGAAATCATCAGAGAGGAGTTAGGCATCACCTGTAAAGGGTCAGGTCAAACCTACTCCAGGAAACAAGAACATTTCCCCTTCAGATATTTTTTCTATAGACACTGTTCACTTTTGCATGGAAATTCTGTACTATGGAGAGAAAAACTGGGAAATATCAGACACCAGAAGTTCAGACAGGTCCTGTACTTAATTAATTGTGGTTTTCATAGTGAAATCATGAGCTTAAATAGAGCTTTTCCATTTGAATCTCAGTACCTCCTCAGCAGTTACACGTCTGCTACTCAGACCTTTCACTTCTATTTTTGATTTCAAGTTCAGAAGAAAGGAGCTTCATCTATATGTATTTGAGTCAGAGAGGCCACAAAAGATTTTTAATGGCGACAATTTTATTATATATTTCTCCTAATAAATGTGTAGGTATTTATTTATTTTTATATTTGCATAAAATACTGCATACCTGCATTAAGCAGAAGTTCACAGTTGAGAATGGACATTTATTATGCAGTGCATTTCAAACTGGCAGCAAGACACATCCTTATGTCAGAGGTCCTAACATCTAAAATAAACAACCAGGGAAAGGAGGTAGAATAGGGTGAGACATTTTCTCTGTCTAGATCTCACATAAAATCTGTCACAGGCATAGGAAATCAAGGGTATATTAGGATTTAGCTCGTATTTTCTACAATATTTAGGAGGTATAAGATTGCAGATGGGCCTAAACTAGCCCAGGACAATCACCTCCTGCTTAACCTCATAAAGCACATGTAAGAAGGCTCATCAGGTGCTGTCGACATCATTTGGCCATGGTGTTTTTGGCAAGTTCTGTCCATAATCACACACACTGGGCTTGCATTAATGTGAAGACTTCAAAACAGTGTTACTTTATATCCTTTAAAAAAATATTTTCTCTTCATGGTAAACTGATGCTTATTGCAGTAGGGTCATGCTCTCAGCAAATACTCTCGCTTTGTCCACTATTACCACAGACCATCTTGCCACATGGCAAACATGCTTTTCTGAAAGATAAACAAGCAGTTGTTTGGGGTTTTTTTTAATTAGCAAACCCAAACCCTTACAATTTGCAAAGTCTTTGCATGAAAACCGCAAACAAATGAAGTTGTTAAAGGCAACAGCTCGAGAGCTTCACATTTCATCTTTACTAATCCCTCCTAAAAAAACGTGTAACTAATTCCTCTGCTTGACCACCATCAGAAAAGCACCCTGAACATCAACTGACTGGTACTGCTCGATTATCTTTCCCAATGGATAGATTTTCTCCTGTTTGCCAAACCTAAAACTCTTAGGAATTCTATTTAAATAACGGATCTGATTAATGATCTGATTAACTGTGACATGAGCTAGGCTGCTGCAGACACCACATGGCATACTGTGAAAAGGCAAAAGGAGGCTCTGCAAAAACTGTGGTGGAAATAATACAACCAAAGTTTGTGAGCCTTACTTTCTCCTAGGTTTGGAATGAGGCTGCCTCCTCACTAGCCCTACATACAGTCCCAAAGTAGGCTAATTCAGAAGGACACTGCTGAAATGTGGATGTAAACTAGAACCATTCGTGGAGTTCAAGGGGGCAAAAGCCTCTACAGAGCCAAGAAGCAGCTTTACAATAACTGACGGCTTTAAAGCAAACCGAGGGAGAGTTATTGCAGTTGACACAGCATTGCTTCCAGTTTGATTTCCCTTCCAGGGTCAGCAGACAGGCTGTCACAGATAAACACTGGGGAAGGGGCGTTCTTTCGAAGTTCCTCGCGGTGGGTGCGCTCCGCGCTGCCCGGGCTCGGAGCGGCCCCTGCGGGCAGCGCGGCC
>JAHLSL010000036.1:7071411-7087947 GCA_025920805.1 Petroica traversi | reverse complement strand
GCGGGCAGCGCGGCCGCACCGCACCCGCACCCGCACCGCCACACGGCGTGCTACCGAGCTGTTTAAATAACATAAAGGGTGCTTCAACATCAAAAGGAAAGCGCATTTTGTTGGGAATAAGTGTGACAATTCTTTGATATAAGCATTTCCGTAAAGAGAGAGAGAGGAGTCATATCATGTTCCACAACTCTCGTATACACTCTGTACACTCCGTACTCATTTAGGGGAAACTTCTTCCCTGAGTTTGTCTGTCTCTCCTTCCTCATGTCCCTCAGGCTCTGCATTTTAGTCACCATCCTTTCAAGCCAAAGGGGAAAGTCATCCAAAGCCGCACAGCCTTCGGCCAGGGCAGGGCGGGAAATGACTGAGCCAGGTTGAAGGCATTTCCCCCTTGTAGGAGGTGAGTCCCCCACAGCAATTCCTGCCAGTCTGAAGTCCAAATATTGACGTTACAACAGCACAGAGTGCTGCCAGTCGACCTCTGGCCACGTCTCAGCACTATCTCTGCTACGCACTGTGGGCATTCCAACCTATTATCTGTATTTTTCCCAGACTTGTTAAACTCTTTGTTCTCTAAACTGATACCACCTGAATGTAATTTTAACGGGTCACCTTAGTGCAATTCTCTGCTATAATTCAACACCTGAAACTGTTTATTTAAGTCTAAAATTTTCGTTTTAAAGTAATGTTTTTTAGATCTTGGCATGTGACTAGTACGTCAACTTCCCCACTTGAAGAATGGGCAATTAGGCAGGTCTTGTCCAAAAATTATTCTTCTTGACCAGACAGCTGTTACAGCTGCTGCTGCTCTTAGGCAGATACCAAAGATTCAGGCATCATGGAAATATTAACAAAGTATTGACAGTACAAAATAATTATGCAAGCAGCTCAGAATTCTGAGATGAACTACCTTGTCTTTAGAGGGGCAATGCAGAAGTCTTCCTTCTGCTATTATTTACAGGGGGGAAGGAGAGGGATCACCAGAAGAGGAATAATCATAAGAAAGGTGACAGATAAATTAATACTAGAGACAGAACTATTGAATTCCATTTCAGCACCTGGGCATGTTTCACACAACTATGGAGAGTTATCAGGATATAAAATCAATTCAAAATATAGACCATGCTCCTGGCAGGCTCTTTACTGCAGTAGATGTCTGTCAATAAACAGAAATTTAACTGTGCCTCGATGGCACTTCATTATCTGGAGCTGAAGAATACTACTAAATACTTCACATTTATATAGATTAATCTATGCTCACTTACTGCCTAATATCCATCACAATCTAATCTATGTTGGCAAGATCTCTTCATTTCCCTGATGGGATGGGTGTGTTCATTAACATGAACAGGTTTTATCTGTATCACAGTACTGGTGGCTATTCACAAAAACACTTTCAGTTTACCAAAATGCAAGACATTATAATCATTATTTAAAAACAAAACAAAACAAAACAACATTGACCTGGAGCTAAACAAAACAACATTGCATTGTGGATAAAGGAGGAATGGTTTTTTCTTCCTATTTGCATTCATGCTGAGTTTGGGGGAGGGAGGGTTTAAGTCAAGGCCCCTCCTCCCCCCTCAGACCACTTTAGAACAGTAGATACTCATTTCAACATAAATGTGATACAAAAAATTCTGATTGTGTTCTTCGTTTTACTTTTGAAGGAACATTGTGATAATTTAGCCTGACCTCCTTAAATGTTCCTTCAAATTCAACCACTGATTACTACATTGATCAGTCACTTTTACCCTTGATTTAAGGGCTATAAACAACGGAAAGTTTACCACTTACAGTGACTGTCTGCTTAAGTAGTTCAGTTTCCACAATGCCATGAACGACAGCTTATTTTTCATCCAACATGAAGGATATGAGGAAACCACAGGACATGACTGGGCTCCAAATCATGCTGTTTATGAACTATGTCAAACATACAAACCCTGCTAGCTAAGTCTCTCCAAAGCCCTATATCAGACCTCCAGAGCCCAGGAATTGTGCTGTTTATCCATGTGCACAAAATTTCATATCCAATATAGAATATGCTTTCAACGAATTTGTCCATAACACTTTTTACTCTTCAAAATCATTGACTACAGATGTGTTTTTGAAAACATGCTTCAGGTTAGTTCATTGATGGAAACTTTGTTTTATGATATTCACTAACTCAGACTAACCCTGGTGCCTTAAGCAGAAGGAAGAACTACTCTGTCTTCCCAGAAGCAAATTATTTAAGGTTAAATTCACATTTCCAGAAGTTAAATTAGAATAAATTAAAAATTTTAAGTGCTTCCATGATACTACTGCGTTCCTCTTTCCAGGACACATTTGCGGTCTGGACTTGTTAAGCTGCAGTAAGACTCAAAGCAATGAAATTATTCCTCATTAGAGGAAGAAGGAAAAAGCTCTTGTTTTTGTCAACTCGCGTGTTGCATGGAATCAACAGATTGTGGAACTTTAAAACAGACAGACTATAAATTACTCCATAGTAACACATGTTCATTTTGCCAGTTACATCATTTGCTCACAGCAAAAACTTCTTCTAACCTGTCCAATGCTTCTGACACAAAGCAAGCCAATGAATGAGAAATAATATATAAAAGTTGATTTATACTTCCTTTCTCTTAGAATTATTTATGAAGGTAGCAGCATTTTCTTTCCAAATTTTCTCTACCACATTTACTCTAAAAAACAACAAAAATCATTTTCATTAAGTGCATTATAGCCAAGCAACAGAGACAGCCAAGGAATTTCCTGAAGAGCTGAGCACAAATACAAATACAGCCTATTGGCACAGGTTTCCTCAGTCTAAATATTTTCAATCAAAGCAGCTCTGTATGCAATTAAAAATAAAATCAGAATAAATCTAAATATTTGAATGTCAGGCAACTTCCATTCTGAACTTAAAAAAAAAAAAATATATATGTTCTTAAAAGTTAACTGAATGGTAACAGGAAACCACGAAGAAAAAGTCACTGGAATTCAGACAATGGGATTGTTATTCTCAGAATACACATTTTTTGTTATTAAAAGTCTTCTATCTCTTTACTACTTTACTCAAGAGTTTTAAGTAATAATAACACTTTCTACACATTATAAGTATGAACTAATTAACCTGTGGGACATTTCTGTAAGCTAAGGCATTTGTTGTGGAGCTGGGGAGTCAGAGCTGGCACAGGAAGAGGCATCAGATCCAGAACTTTACCTTCTCTGAAGAACTGCAGATCAACCACAGGCATCTGCTAATCCCTCCCCTTGGAAGATTTCTATGGCCAATAGCAGGAAGGGCAGAGTAGAAGAAAGCACGGCTGTACTGTTAATTATGGAGCTTCTTAATTTTGGTGTAATTATGGGCTGCTAGTGGTTCACTCCTAATGCCAGCCCAAAAGCCAGCAGCACCAAAGGACCTCACTGGGGTCCTGACTGCCTCTGTAGAAGGTGCAGGAACAACAGAACACAGCCTCCCTTCCAGAAAGACAAGATCAGAGTAGTCAGCATACAGCCTAATTGATAGAAATCTCTCAATTCTTTCTTGGACTTCTGTCCAGGAAGCCCAGTAGGAACTTCTGCACCTGAGGCAATATGTTCTACCCAATTACATAAGACATTCCCAAATGGATAAGTCAATTACCCAGCGTGCAACTGCGCAGCCCAAAATTGCAATTTGTTTTGTCTGTATTTCACTAAGACTTCAGCAATTGCTGCAGCAAGGCGGGTTAGACCACCATATCACAGGACACCCTTTATATTGCTTTAACAAAGCACAACAAGCTCCATGCACAATTGTGCATGCTAAAATCCCTGACCTTTCACCTCAAAGTTCCTTAAACATGTTTATTGTCCCCTCAGGTACTTCTAAATTCAGCCACAAACTTTGTGCTCAACCACGCTAAGGCATTGCCTGTTTGTTTTAAGCTGTCCAAGGAGGTCTTGACATCCAATTCAGCTTGCCCGTGCAAAGACAGAAAATTTACTTTGGGACAAAGGACAGGAAGATGAAATCTCAAAAAATCCACATGACTCTCCAGTTTTTCCATTCTTCCATCATTAAACTACTTTGTTCCATGGCATTATCTCCATGGGAGATGTGCCCTAGGTATGTGTTAAAGGAAGCAACTTTGTTTTCATGGATAAGCATTTTAATTGCCAGTTTTAGCCACAGAGAAACAGATCTAAACCAGCTTGAGAACCAATCCAACTTCACTAAATAAACCATGAGCAGATTTAAGAATGCTGCAACTCCAGCCTTCTGTCAGTCCATGCAAAGCTGAACAACAACAACATCACTTAAGGTAATACAGATAGCACTGCTGTTATTGTACAAGTCCCTTACAGTGATCCACTTTGGAAAAAAGGAGGCGAGAAAGAGAAAGCTCTGCATGACAGATAACAGTTGTCTTGCCTGAAAAACTGCACAAAAGCCCTCCAATTGTATGTGGGAAAGAGTAGTACAAAAGAATAAGCAGAATATAAAACTGGAGACTCTGCCTTTCATTCTGAAAATATTCAAGTGATATTTCTGAATAGGATGGTGTCACAAACTGGTGCTGTTACAATCTACCCTTTTCAGTTGTTTCCTGCTTGGTTCCTAAATTGGCCCTTAAGGGATGCAAAGAACACTTGCTGAAAGGACTACTCAGGAAAATATTATATTTGCAGACATATGTAAAAACAGTTACAGATACATCTTCAAACTTTCAAGATTTTAATACTGGTATCTTGGGAAACTAAAAGCGGTAACTGGGAGAGTTGGTGGAGTTACTGAGGAAGACTTCAGACAAGGACAGTGCTGGACTGACATTTAGGAAAGGAGGTCCTTTAACACAAGAGACAGCAGCTCTGAAACAAAACTGCCAGCAAAGCATTAACACCTCCAGCAACCAACTTTAATGCATTAATGGTTACACTAACCCCTGCCAATCCTCTGAGCAGCATTCTAAGTGATACCTCAGGGTAAAGTAAGTGGATAAAAATTGCTATCAAGGAAGATATGAATAGAAAAAATTCTTACGGAAAAACGTAAATGCTTTCTACTAAGGAGTAATAAGCGCTCAGAAATAAATCCTGTGCCATACCATCTCTGTTGAGTGAAGCTATAAAATCTGGGGCAAGGCATAAAACAACGATGAGGCAAAATGAGCTTGTTAGCACCCTTTCATGGGTTTTGGCTTCCTCCCTTCTCTCTTATTTTCAAAACTTGAACATACATAAAAGCATTGTGAAAATCAGTTCTCTAAGGCATTCTTGCCCTATGGCCGCAACTGGCAACCCAACAAGCACAGAGAGATGTTTCAGAGATTTTATTCCATATCTCATGGCCTAAACTCTTTTAGTTTGCTTATAGGATTTACTACTGCAGTGGAATACAGTTTTTAAAGAAAAGGCAAACAGTGGTATTTACATAGAAAACACATCTCTCTGTCTATTGAAGCACAAGTTCTTAAGGAAAGTGTTTACTGAAATTAAAGCATAATAAAAGCAGTGGTTCAGTAGATTTCAGATATTCATGGTAGTACATTTTCTTTCAGAGGTTCTTGGGTTTGCTTTATCATTCCTGACATTTCATATAGCACCTCATAAGATTTTGCAGGGGAACAGCACTTTTACCGGAGCAGCAAATTGCACAGGTAGGAGAGGTTGATGCTAAACATTATTAAAAGATCTTCCCTTCCAAAACAAGAAATGAATGCAAAAGCATAAAATCATCTGGGAGCACAAAATCTTTAGAAAAACATCAGCAATAAATATGAGATAGTCAGGTTTTTAATAAGAAAGTCACCTGTGCATCTGTTAACTCTGTATTCTATACATGTCTTCAATGGTCAGATGAAACACTGTACTGTGATTTAACAAGACAGTACATGTAGTTTAGAAAACTTTCCAGATTTCTGTCATTTATATGTCAAAAGACTCCAGCTGACATGGCTACAGCACAATTTTCCAAGACCATTTCTGAGGAATTCTAAGGCCCCATAATAAAATCAAAATCAGACTTTATTTAAAATACAGACATTAATATTCACTTTTGTAACAACACCGAGATTACCACTACTTATAAATTCTGATAATGACAGTTTCTGGAAATGATTTGTTGTTCTGCCTCTCCAGCCCATTTGGTGACTGCTTTGATATATAAATTGTTTGCAGATCTATACACTCTGAAATTCTTCAGAGAAATATCCATCCTTCTTGTTTAAGTTCATAACTGTCAGAGGCATCTCCCAAATATCAATACATTTTCAGTGTGATTTACATTGGGGTAAATCTCCCCAAAGTCTTTTTTAGTTTGTGTTTGTGGAGATTTTTCTATTTCTTTTCCTGTTGGTCTGTTGGTTTCTCCCCATCTTTGTCACTTTTCAGTTTCCACAACAGTGGTGCACTGTGTTTATTTCTCAGTTCTTTCATGGATCCTATGATCCATTTTAATGGCACACATACTCTGTTCAATTCACACATATGATGCTCATTTTCTGCCAAAATGCCTAGGGTATAAGAACCTCCTTCGCTCTGCATGTTTTGTTTGCAGACAGCAGTGAAGCTAGCAGCTTGCTTTAAATTTCACATTAATAAATCTCTGAGTAGTTGACATAAAGTGTCTGCACTATACCATTGAACTCCCAAGGCAAGGACTGGCACTGCACAATTTAGCCTTCCAAAAACCCCAGATCCACAGTCTTGGAAAGTCTTGTGTTTACCTAATGCCTCTTGATAAAGCGGCCTGATCCTCTTCCTGCTGAAATCAGTGATGGAATTGCCAATGACCTCAATAAGAATAAGGTTCCAACACAACTACCCCAAGGCTTTATTATTTCCAGTGGTCTCAGTACACATCACAGGCATTAAGAAATGTGTCTCCACCTCAAAAGCAAATCCTTTGGGTGTGCAGCATAGATAAAACCACTTTGCACTGAGATAGTACTTTCTGTTTCAATACATTTTACAACTGATTATGCCCTTCAATCCCTCCAGTAAGATAACCACTCCACACAACAGACTGGAAAACCAGCACAGAGTTGCTGCTGTTTGCCCAGTGAAGCCTGGATGATATTCCAACACCCAGCCCCTTTGGGTCCATGCCCCTCTGCTGCTGGGAAGGAAGGAAGCTCACAAGTCTCTGTAACTAATCACCATTTCTCTCTATGAGAACTGAGCTACAGCTCCATAATACTTTGTTAACATCCACATCTGTGATCTGATTGCACAGAAGAAAACGAGGTTATTTTACTGTTCAAGGCCCAATCTCAGTTTGTTGAACCTGCCTCACATATTAGTGTCCAAAAGCTTCTCCAAGCCAGCTGGGTAATGCTTAGGCAGTGTTTCTAATCTCACAGCACATTTCCAGACTCAAACCTTCTTTGAAATATGGAATGAAAAGCTTGGGCAAAGCACCTGTAATCACCATCTGAAATGTCCCTGTTACACGCACGCACTTCCTCAGAGCTTCCCCTGCCTTTTGGCTGGCCACAAACTTTGGCTACAGTCAGCAGAAAAGCAGAATGTTTATTCTTCAGGCACAACTAGCAGCACATCTCTGAAAACTGCCAAGTTTAGCAAGCCCGTTTCCTAGCATTCACTCATTTTTTGTAAGACTTATTGTTTCCACCCTTCCTGCCTCTAGAAAATATTTCTCTATTTTTCCTCTAGTATTCCAAAGCTTATAACAGATCTCTGCTTTGGGCTTCATAGTAAATGTCTAGGCTGATCCCTGTGTCAGATCAAGCTTATCTCTGAGTACCTGTGCAGAAGAGACACTGCTGTGGTCTTCAAGGGTCCTGACTGCTAAACAGTAGAAATACTTGGTCTTGCTTTAAATCAGCCAGAATCCTCATCTTCAGTATCTGAAAATGCAGTGTGACTCAGGGCAGATTATATTAGCATTACTGAGCTCACACACCTGAATTTTGCTGGTCTCCTACCAAACCTGCAGCCACATCTGTCATATTAATAGCAGGAGGACGACTTCAGTGTTAGCACTTAAAAAAGCAGAAACTATTTTGAGCAAAGAAGATACCTGTTAACACTACAGAAGGAATAGGGAGGAGAACTCTTCCTCCAGTTGCTAAATAAGAAAGGTCTATTGCATGCCTTCTACTCTCCCCTTAATTCTAGCTACCAAGATACCTCAGGGGAATCACAGTTTGTGGATCAGTTGGAAATACCTCATTTACTTGTGTTTGTTCACTCTCAACTCTTATTTCTTGAAATGATACAAAAATAATTGACCCATCTGCATACTTACTCTCCTACTATTGTGGTGTACTTAAAACTCTAAATAATATGACAAAAATATGCCTTAAGTATCTTTCTGACATACAGATGGAGTTCTGGAGGGCACATTTTTGTGGTAAGAAGAGTTTGTTTTCCTTAGCTGGAAACACACGAGTTATACATTACTGTGAGCCAGATAATATTTACAATTGAATGTGCCTATTAAGAATTTCTTACCCCCAGACGCACAGCAGAGCCGGGGCTGCATCTGCCAAGGCAGTCAGGAGACATTAATGAAGCACACAGAACTCTGCTGCTGTCCCAAGGAAAGCTGATAGTAAACCAACAGACGCAGTCACATGGGTTTGTTATATAATTTTGGTCTTTACTAAAATAGCCAAAATGCCTGGCTGTACTGAGAGAATCTCTGTGAAGGAGCTTGTGTTTACAGTGGCACTCCCAGCCTGGGAACTACTGACTGTAGGTCACCCATTAAAACACTCCACTTTCAGAATTGACAAAAAACAGCGAAGAGGCCATAGACCTCATCTGGTGATTATGAAAGGCACAGGGCAGACTCAATTTCCTTTAAACCGGGTAATTTTTTCTTCTCAAAGCTCCAATCTGCATCTCTCCCCAGCTGTGCCTGTTGCCCAGTCCTGCTCCTGTTTGCATCACAGTTGCCAGAGCACACAACCAGCGCTGCACTCAAGGACAGCCCAGCCCTTGCGCTGGTGCAGCCCCTGCAGGCACCACTGGAGGAGTGGTGGTGAACTGTGAAGGTTGTTACAGGCAAGATAACATCAAAATAAATAAGCTATTGGTAGCCCTGATTTCTAACAGCTTCCTCGTACTGCAGGCCTGAGGTAATCAACAACAGGGCAAGGGGCCAGGCAAGGCTGAGTCTCTGCAACCAAAGACAGCTGAAGTTGTTGAAAGACAATATAAAGGTGTTTTTGTCTCAGCTATCTAAGAAAGCCCCAGAACTCCACTGAGACTGCAAAATGAACCACAAGAATCATGATCTTGTCTTATTATTTAAGGAAGTCACATCAGTTGTGGCCCTTAAACTCAGTTGGACACTGTACTAACATATTGAGCAAAATCCTCAGTGCATTGCTAGAGACTTTTGGCATTTATTTATTTTTTGTATTAAGATACCGAGTAAAAACATTCTTCAGAGGCCATGCTACACTGCAAATTATTAAGAATTTGTTCTAATACTGACAGCTTAAAGACTGCATGGGTTGGGTCATGGAGCTTTAGAGCTGGAAGAAATCCAGTTACTTCAAACACAGGAGCTGGAATGAACTCAGATAACATCAACAGAGACGTAAAATTTAGTACACTGAACCAGTTGTTCTTTTGTCTTTCCCTTATTCCATGTAAGACTCCTGAAAGGATTCTTATTATAGAGTGTGAAAGAGAAACTATTTAAAAGTGATAGTGGATGAGAAAGTGGATAAATATAAATATTGGAAATATAATAGCATGTTAAAAAATTACAAAACTGTCAATACAAATAGAGAAATCGCAGCTCTTAGGGCAGCTCTCCATACTGATATCACCATGAAAAGGCTTGTTTTTAGATGAAACAACATTATATTTAAAGGGAAGGTTCAAGAGAAAAGATGCTTTAATTTAAGAAAAAGATTAATGTTAAGAAACAGACGGTTCTGATTACCAAAGAAAGTTTGACTAGGAGGAAGAAATAAACATACACAACAATGCTTAGGCTATGGGAAATACTCCTGAATGCTGTGCTCAAAATCGCTTTTTTATTATGTGCTTGACATTCATCTGAATTTAATACCTGTATGTGTACCATGAAGAAAACATTTGCAGTGTGTGGTGGGGGAATATTATAAATAACTTTTCCACATTTGGTTTCTCCTCATAGTAGGATCTGCAGTGGGATGAAATAAACAGAGCACAGCTTAAACACCCCATAAACCAAAACAAAAAGCATCACAATATTTCACACATATCTATCAGATCATATGCATATCTATCAGCTTTCTGACAGCAAGCTGGTCTTTATGGCATTTTGCAGAGAGCTACTGAACACTTCCTAAAGGCTGCATAAACATGACTGGGGATTTATCGCCCTCTTGTGAATAAGGGAAAAGTTACAATCTTCCTGAAAGTGAACATGCTGCTGTTGCTGCTACTAAAGAATCCTGTAGTAAAAATACATCTGTACAATTAATAAAAAAAATTCAGATTACCAAAAATGTAGGATTGGTGGTTATTGTAACAATCTGTAAGAAATTTATCAGAAAAGGATAAATTGCAAAATTAAAAATAATTCTAATTCAAATCAGAATGAGCAAGATATTTTTCTATTTAAGCAAAAAGACAGTAAGCCAAATTCCACAAAATCATTTCCTAAAGCACTGATGTCAAATGCACAGACTAGCTCAAAGGTGATCAGGGTTAACCCTCCCTGATTGCAGCCCCAAAACATCCTTCAATTTCAAACCGAGCAGGAGGCACCCATTTTTGCCATGCAGAAGATGTGGCCTTTTAACTGCAAAGAATAATTGTGGGTGTAAATCCAAATTTGTTTGCAGATGCCAGTGAAGTTTTCAGTCAGGACTGTGTGTCTTGGTCCAGCACTCCAAATGAAACAGGCTAACTCAACACTGGGACATCATCAGACTTCTACTGACTTATTTTTACAGACCTTCCTCTTTGTGGCACTCCTTTCTTCCCTTCTGCTCTGCACCCACGCAGAACGTCACTGCTCCTTTCCTTCTCCTTCTCTGCCTACTGCCCCTCTCCTTTACCAAGGGACCACTGAAATCAAGGCAAAAGCCATAAAATGTTCACCACCCCTCATCTGATAAAACTCCAAGGTCAAGGAGCTGTGGACACCAGCATTTCCATTTCATACCTTGCCCCAAGTAGGGGCAGCTACAAAATCCCATCGTTTTACCCTTCCCTTCATGCACCCTTTACTAACCAAAGGATCTAAAAGAACACTTCCAACCTAAACAACTCTGCAGCTGCTCCCTCCCACATGCTTACCCCTGTCCCTCAGCAGAGTGCTCACCACGCCCTACCCGTTTCCTCTCAGGCTCAGCCAGGATGTCCCCACACAACCACGGGCTCTCCTGAGCAGGCACGGGCCCTTCCAGGGTGTGTGTACAGCACACCCAGTGTGTTATACAAATTCATTCTGGCCTTCTGTCACCACACCTGATAACAAGATGGCTCTCTCCTGTACATCTGCAACAAAGAAACCTCACCAACACTCTCTCCTGAGATTACTATCAAGGCATCATATCAAGAAGCCAGGTGTCATTTGATCACAAGCAACAGAGGACTCCCATTCTGAGAAGGAATAATAACACTGCCTTAGTGGAATCTGACAGCTAATGCTTGTTTGTGCTGCCTTCCCTAATTTTAAATAAATAAAGCATAAATCCTATCCAAATGAAGGCATCACAGAGTCCTACTAGCACAACATAATAACCATTTCCCTGAAAAACTATGTATTAATACCACTTAGCATAATAAATATTTAAAACTATACTGCAGTAAAGAATATAAATTCACCTATGTCTTTCCTCTTCTTAGTAGTGACTGTTAATAAACAGCTTTATAGCTACTATATTTAAATGCAATTAGTTCCATACATTTCCAGCTTAATAAGAAATAATACATATTCATTTCTGCTCATTAACAGTCAGTATATAACTCTTAGCTAATGAACATTCAATTACGTTCTCTGAATACATTGTGGGATAAATTCTCTTTTTCTTGCTCATATCAGTTCACTTCAATTCAGTTGCTGCTAATTAAAATTCTTCTGCCTCATGTAGACAAACCTGGGTTTTTTGGAATCCCTGGAGACTTTTTTAAGAGTTCTGTTTTATCTTTATGTACAGTCAGCTCCCTAATTAATGCTTTAAATAGGGTAAACTTTACTGAGGCTCCTGGGTTCAGTTCAAAGGAAAAAAAAAACCCCAACTGGTAATTTTATATCTCATTCTCACACAAATCACTGGAGTCTCTCTTTTTCTTGTAAATCTACTTTTTTCTTTTGTTTTCAAGTGAATTCAATAATCAGGGAAGGTGTCAGTTTGAGGCCAAGCACTGGGAGTTGAAGATGCCCCATTATCCGTCTAGAGCCTTCCTTACCCAGAGGAACAGAAGAGAAATTATTGTCAAGTTGTTCAGTTCAGCAGCCAGCTCAGGTGAGGAAGGAGGAATCTCCAAGGGGACATACCCAGTGGACTCCCTGAGATAATACCATCTCTATTTTCATTCTCCATCAGCAAGAGCCAATGCCATTTTTTCTAAGCTGTTAAGAGAGCTGGCTCAGCAATCTATCTGCCTGCCTAGGACCAAAAATCTAACCAAGTCCTACTTACTCCACCGAGTAAATGCACGCAATCTAAGCATTTACTGCAGTACCTCCCTTTGCAGAGGTCATTATCAGGTATGACTTGCTAAATGAAGTGATTAGGTTCTTGCCTCTGATCTATTTGCCTTATGTCCATTAAGCATTGCAAAGAGAAGGGAATTCAGCAGAAGAATCTTCAGGCAACTTTCAGCATGAAGTTTTCCTCTTTGGTGCAGCACGCTGGGACTCTTTCACCTGCACTTATGGACTGGCATGACTAACACATTGGGGACAGCAAATTCTCTCTGATAAAAACACCTAGAAACAACACTCAAATTGAATGAAGCATCTGAAAACTTACCAAGGAAACACTGTGAACCTTATGTGCATCAATATAAGGAATATAATACAAACACAGAAAGTCTAACATTTAGGGAAGGAGGGACAGAGGGAGAAAAACAAATGTCTGTTAGAGAAAACATCTAGGAATACCCAAGAGAAAGATTAGATTTAGGGGTGTTTCAATTCTATTTAACATTAAATGAAAAACCCCAAGATATATCTATCTCAGCACCTGTCTTAGAAGAAAAGAAAGGTCTGCCTGGGTTTGTGTACACATGCATCCCCATGGGTGGGTGGGTGCATGCATGCAAGTCAGCCCCTCCTCCAGTCCCCAAGTACCTTAGCACTGTGAAATGAACAGTCCAGAACTGCTTTCCTTGCTTGAAGTCTCACTAAACCAGTGAATTCTACTGAGGGACATGCAGAACTGGATTCCCAGGAGACTGCAACTGACTGACAGGACCCTAACAAATTACAGCCTATGTTATCCAGCCTGCCACAGTGCCACTTACATGGCATGAGACTGAGGTTGGAGGGTGCATGGCCAGAGCATAAAGACCTTTGAGGACACACAGAATACCGGGATAACGTTGGAAGACTGCCCCAGGTGGAGAAAGACAAACTTCATGTCACTTGGATTACACTTTCTGGCTGCCCTGATGGCTGGAGAGAAGATGCTGTCACTGGGCCTAGATGGGAACTCAGAAGGCATTAGCAGGAATCTTCCAGGAGGGAGACACAAACTCAACCAGCATTGGGGGACCATGACCTAGACATCAAGCAAGAAAGAAAGTCAGAAAGCAAGCCAGAAAGCCAGAAAACCAGAAAGCCAAAAAGCCAGAAAGCAAGAAAGCCAGAAAGCCAGAAAGCAAGAAGATGTTGAATTGACAATAGAAACACATGAAAATCTAGTGCTGTCCTCATACCTATTTCTCACGAATAGTTCACATTTAGTACCACAGAAAGAAACCAGAAAATCAGGATGGCACTTTGCATGAGAAGGTTTTTAGCTAGTCCTTGAGAGGAGTTGTTTTTCTTACAAGCAGTGAACAGATGCTCCCCAACTGCTTTGTGCAGCAGTGTTACACGGCTGGGCCAGGAGATGGCAGATTTTTGCCAGACACCAGCAGGGAGCAGGTCAAACATTACCAGGTTTTCAATTTCTGTATCAAAAATGCCTTTGTACACATGTTTTATGAGGGTAAAACAACATCCCTGATCAAAAGAATTAAACAGACAAATGTTAAGAATGTTATTTTAGCCTCTGGTTCATATTAGGAATTACTGACAGAAGGGTTAAAAAAAAAGAAGTTTGAAAATATGTCATATTCTGCAGCATATGCTGTTGCCTACCACACATTTTATGACAAGAAGATAAGTTACAGTATTTTTACAAAAATTAAGAAGAGCACAAACTGTCCCAAAGTCAGCTACAATAAGGCAGATATCTTAGTCCATTTTTTACTGTATATATACAATTTATATTAAACACTATAAAACTGCATACACTTTTTAAAAAGCTGTGTCTGTTTATGAGAGAAATTCCTCTCTTATAATATGGAAATTTGGGCTGGGTTTTCATGTATCACTAATATGATTCATTTGGATTGTATTCAGAAGCTACACCTGCTCCAGAGCCATTTTTCTACAGTTTCTAGGCAGAATCAAGGTATAGGGTAACCTCTTCAGGAAAAAGATACACTGTGCTAGTGACCTGTAGAACTAAAGTTGTAGCTTCAATCTAGAAAAATAATGAGTACCACGCTAATACTACTATTCCCTTGATGTCCATCTTTAGCACCATTTGCAGCTTTTGGTGAAAGATTCCAGATACCGGCTTTGCAAAAGTGCATTCGATTGAAATTCAATTTACCATAGATTCATAGACAAAAAAAGGAATTATTATTCAAAAGAGACACTGACCCTAATTTAGCCAAAGAATTATATATGATCACACCATTTCACGTGTTCTGAACATTAAATGCTTTTTTGCAAAGTGCTTGTATTTTGATACTTGTGATGTCAAGCCTTTTCAAATTAGAAAGTAGAAGCCCTTAGAAAAGTAAAAAGTTTATAATCAATATTATTGTTTTTAACAAATGTACAAGTCACCAGAAATGTTAATATACATATGAAAAGCATCATGTCCACAAAGCCACAGTGTGAGTCACAGGATCAGGCTAGTGGCAAAAAAGAGCAGACACTATAGTGATATAATAATATAATTTGTCAGACACAAATTAATCCTTCCTGCCCACTCAATTGCACTGGTCAGGCCTCCCAGCAGTGGTATTTCCCGTTTGGGTACCTCAGGAAAGATGTGGACTCACTGGAGCTAAGCCAGAGGAAAGCTTTAAGAATGCTCAGATATGTAGAAACTATGACCTGGGAAGGAAAATCTGGAAATATTAGTCTGGTGAAAACATAAGAGATCATAACACTACAAAAGTGTGCAAAAACTAGCTGCAGAGAGGAAAGGGAACAGTTACTGCATCCATTGATAATGGATACCATCTGCAATGGGAGAGATTCTTCTCAGATACAGAAAAGAAATCATTTCAAGACATCACCAGAGAAATGCTGGAAATTGATCAGGTACGGAAGTCATGGGCTCTTAAAAAGAGCTTGTGAAATCATCTGCCAAGAGTGATGGAGGTAGAATTGATCTTTCTCCTCTGGAGTTCCCCCCAACCTTACTTCTGTGACGATTGTGCTGATCCAGTTCGTTCACAGCTCTTGGCTTTTTCAGAGGACAATGCTGCTTTCAAGGACTGGCAATCACAGGGAAATCCTGGAAATCAGCCAAGGGAAATCCTACACTCACCAAGATCCATTATAGGCAGGCTTCAGTTAGCCCAAATACATCATTATGACTACTCCTTAAACACCTGCAGTTGCAAAACACAAATAATAATTTTATAATAATTAAGTTTTATGAATGCTGATGGTATCTTTGTGGAAGCAGGGACGTCAAAGTGGGAACTGAACTATGAGACGTTTATAATTGGTTTCATTACAGCAACACAAACAGTCTGGAAACATATGGACTGCTGTTGTGCCAGGAAGTAACAATATTTTCGTGTGAAGGAGAAATAGAAAAGCACCATAGCAAAACCAAGTGTTTGATACAATGTCACACAAGAGGCCAGCGGCATGAGCCGAGCACTCTGCACAGACTGACCGGAGGCCAGCCCCACCACTGGACCGGATTCCTAAAGCCAAAAGCTGCTTCCTAAGTGTGTTCAGGGTGGAACTTCCTCTTGGGTTGAACCAGCAGCAGCCATGCAGGCTGGCAGAAGGTGCCGGTGTTTTACCGGAGGTCGGTGTTTTACCGCACCGCCGGCCCTGCACAGCCGCTCCTGGCGCATCCCTCAGGGCAGGCGTGCGGGCGGGGATCCCAAGGCATCCAGCACGGAAGGAAAGGCTGCAGCGGATCTGTGGCCTCCACGTGCTCAAGAACCAGATCATTGCACCAGCCTTAAGCAGTGGTGAAAATGCACCATTCTCCTAGAAAGGACCTCTGCCGTGTGCCACGGCCGCGCTTGTCCCTCTCCTCTCTCACATAAGACCCGCGTCGCTCCCAGTGCTTGTGACCCCCGCCCTGCGATCGCAGCCAGAGAGCGCGGCTCAGCGCG
>JAHLSL010000036.1:7020934-7071011 GCA_025920805.1 Petroica traversi | reverse complement strand
CGGGGAGCGGAGCAGCCCCGGCGCTGTTTGACATCTACAGCTCCTGCCTAGTGAGAACATTTGCTCCCCCCGTATGGCATAGTTTGCTTCCCTGTCTAATCTCGAGAGCAGACACTCGAAGAAGTTATGCAAACGGTCGAAGATGTAAAGGGTGATCGGAATAAAAAAGTCACTGCTTTTTGAAATTAACTTCTTCAGTCTTTCAGTGTCTACAAGCTGCATGCTTGCTCAACGCACACACAGGGGCTTACTGACTTCAAGCTTAAGACTTTTAATACAAGATTTAAAACAAGCTCTTGGAAATACTTGGCAATCATAGCTGATAACACATTTCCAAGAATTTAGTTCTACCCATCAACCAGTCATGTCAGATGCCTCAGCTCTGGAGTTAAGATGACAATTTCTCTCTGATACAGAAAGCTAAAACAGAAGATAACTTTTTCTGCCATGCTGTTTCAGATGCTTAACTCACTTTAGGCTGATTTTAAGCCCGGGCTGGGGAGGATGGAGTGAATCCCTTGGTTCCATGTTGCAGGGTGTACAAAAAAAATTCCACTGACTGGTGTCACTGGGTGAATGGACTCAGGCCTCTGAGCTGAGTGCTGTCCCAGTATGACTTGTGTACAAGACTTACAGGATACTCCTGCTGCTAAAAACGCTTTGATTTTTAAAAACATTCTTTAAAAATTAGCTGATGAACCAAACATGAATATATGATTGAGGACAATGAGGACATGAATGTGTAGGTAAAATTACAACATTTTCTGCTGATGGTTATAAATATCTGAAGCTGATGTACAATTAAATATTTTATGTTTCATATAAATCTTCCTCAAGTTATAAATAATGTTTGCCCTGAAGGTAGCTGAGTAGAGGAAATGTGAGAAACCTGGTAAATATTTTCAAGTCCTTTTATCCCCTATGTTTTTTCCAGCAGCCTGAAACACATTTCAAGTGCATCTGAAGCAGTAGCTTTAGGCATGAACCCTGAAGAAATCAGTTTCTTAATGAGGTTCCAGAAATGGACAGCTTTCTGTGCTGGCTGTCCTTTCTGGAGGATGCACAGACTGCTTTCAAAAGCTTGCATTTTTAAGTTACTATTACCAATTTAGCTGTAATAAATATATCCTGCTTTTTTCCTTCAGGAGGAGGGGTTGGAAGAATGTGATGTATCTTAAAACAAGATACATTCCATACAAAACTCCATAATGCATCCAGAGGCAAAGAATGCATCTGGGTTAGAGCCTGGTGCTTGTGAGCTAAGGAACAAAAAAGTCACAGAAATGTAAAGCAAAAAACCCACAAGAGAGAACCTTTTTTATGTTGTGGTTTGCTCCCTTCTGTTCTTTCCCCCCCTCTGGTCTTAAGGACTGGGATACTTCCTCCTATTTGCCTTGTCCTGTAAACTACTGTTCCTCTCTTGCTCAGCACTGCCAGTCAGACCTGCTGGGAGTCAAGGCCTTACCAGACAGTGTTACTATAAACTTCAGAAAAGGGAAGTCTGTCTTTCCATTCACGTCAAGTGCAGTGTTTCTCCATCCTTGCATGTTAAAGGGTTGTGACCCCCCATTCTGCACTATTCCTCTGACATGCACTAATACACACATGCAATTTCAAAACCCTCTTTGGGAGTCCACAGCAGGATTTCCAAACGTTGGTGACCTTGAATGTAAGGGCTGCTACGTGCCTGATGAATGGAGCTTGAAAGTGAGCCATGGTAGCTGTATGCATTTCATTCAGTTTCAAATACAAAAACAGCCAGACTGAGAAGATTTTACAATTTCTTGCCAGTCCTTACTAATGCTTTACAAGCCAATGAGATTTTTGTCATTCTTTAGAATGTGCAAAACAAGGATCAGTTAGGCTGTGCTAAACATCCTCATGTGCCAAATGTTATCAACTACTTCTGGATTCCATCCTCTGACTGAAGTTGCCTTCAATTCATTGTTGAGATTTTTCTGGGTTCTCATTCTTTTGTTCCTGACTGCTCACTTGCTGTCCTAACTTCTGATTGCAAAGCACAAATTCTAGTTAAGTCATTGCTGGATTCCAGTTTATCCAGAGGAGATGCTCAGTGGACTTCTGCAATGGTGGGCTATGTAATAGCACACCCAGCATGCTAAAAGCAGTATTTTTAACCCCATGCTTGGAAGCAAGCAGCTGGGCTGCCTTGGCAGAGCTGTGACATCCTCTGCCTGCTCATGGAACACTGTCTTGCCCTGTGTGTCTGCTGTGGGGTACAGTCCATCTGACCACAGCTTCAGATGTCAAAGTATTTCAGTGGGAGTTGGGCTTCACTCTGGTCCCCAGCCTGCTCTGCTGCTGCTTCCTAGGTAACAAAATTTCATATGGAATTCTCTGGCTTTGTGATAGACCTGCTTTTCCACTTTCCAGGTTCCTGCCATCAGGGGAGGTATAATCCCATGTGTTGATCAAGGACCAGTCAGCTATGGGAGTGGGACCACTGCAGGACCACTGCAGTGACAGGATATGGAGCTATTGCAGACACAGTAAACAGAAAGTACACGGGTGATTCAGTGTGTGGGGAAAGGTTCTTTGGATGACTCAGAATAATTCTATCTTGGTGATTACTGTACAGAAGCTGGAATGGCTCTGATCCTACTGAGTAGTTACTAAACTTTGTATTTTCTTTTATACGTAAGCTTTTCTCCTGTATTTTCCCTTTTCTAGTCTACCTTGACCTTTCTCTTTTCTGTCCTTTTCTTACCCTACTCTGCAGCTGATGGAGCAAAAAACAACTCTGCCTCATTACACAGTGACCTGGAAAGCCAGTAGCTTGCATCAGCAAATCAGTACCACCTGTGCATCTGCCTAAACTAGATTAATGAATTTATTAAAGTTTTGAAGAAGGGATTGTTTTGCTTTTGTTATTGCATCCTTTACTTTTTATTTTAGGTCAGTACATATATATTCTTTTTTTTTTCATGAAGAAAAACGTTATTTGAAGTCAAACCACACAGATTTATGCTTATGCTGCCCATTTTGGATAACTGAATGCAGCTGAAATGTTGAATTGGACTATAGATCATAGTAAAAGAGGATGCATATGGAGGAAAAAAATTCCAGATCTAATTTTGGGAGACAAGCAAAGAGTCTTTGTTGGTTTATCTTCCTACCTGACTTTTTCAGATTTGCTGCAACTGGCACTAGAGTGAGTGGGAGCAATAGAGCTGTAGGATTAAATATGTCATACTCAATTCTGTGATCCAGAGAAGTCCTGGACCCGTTGTCCATAAAGTTATGGTTAAAATTTCATAGCTAGTTATATAAAACTGTTAAATAAAATAAATAAATAATCAGACCCAAGTGTTCAGATATCTTCTCTCCTGGAAATACATTGTCTGGCAGTGCTTGCAGAACATAAACACCAACACAGTGTACCTGCTTATCATGCTTATCTTAATTTACTTTGTGTATCCACTGCATGTTTGGGCTGATGTCACTGTGCCTGTGGTAACACAGAAGTGAGTCCTGAAGGCCCCAAATTCATCTTAATCCTCATCCGTGACAGAGGGTTTAGTGGCAGATGGCAGAGCCTCTCCTGAATATTGACAGGAGGAGGGTAAGAGGACGTTACATGAAGATAGAAGGGATTTGGTGGGGAGGGAAAGGACTGTGTTGGTGAAAGGAAAATTAGAAGCAACTGACTGTATCAAAAACTTGGATAAAATATGCACTAAGGTACTTATTTTCAAATATACTATGCTTGTTCCTTTTTGAAGAAAAGAGATAAATTAAAATCCACTGTGGTGTTAATCACAGATCTAGGAGGTTGCAAACTGTTCTGTGAAACAACTGACTTGTAAAAAGCCTTGATTTTTCTGTACAGTAAGGGGCCATTGTTAAAGAGCTGACTAGAAAGGTTGATTTTGAGAGAGGAACATTGTTATTCAGTCGTAGATTCTCTTAAAAAACAGTAAAGCATAAAACAAAGTAAGTTCACAAGAATAAGTTAAACTTGCCTAACTCTCCTTCAGTAACTTCTCCTGTAGACCTGAGCTGGTGGAGCTGTCAGTCTGTGACAAAATCTCAGATAAGTTTTGAGGGACTTGAAGAAATAGCCCAAATAAGTTTTTAAAAATCACTTTTACAATTCTTTCAGGGTGTGTTTTGGTTTGTGCATAGGTTTGCATGGAAACTGATCCTCATCAGCGAGTGGCAGCTGAGCTGGGTTAGTGCCAAAGGGAGTTGAACCTGTACTGGTTTCCCGGGAATGCTCTGAGCTGCTCACACAGCACACCTGCCTCCTAGCCCAGGCCTTGCTCCATCTGCACAGTGCTTGTTGTGCCTTAAAGGCCAACCTTTAGGGCACGGTTTCTAACTTAAGGTGCTGGGGTAAAACAAGAATTTCTTCCTGCCCTGCCCTGTATCAGAGCTGCCTGTGGTACAATATGGTGCCAATACACCTGTTCCTGGAGCCATGCATGAAAATATGCAAGCTGAAGATTCCTTTGGGAGGGCTGGGGATGATGTTTGAGGATTATTCGCAATCAGGGCAACTAAGCTTAGGTCCCAGCTAGGGGAAATGATGTGTTGTGTGTGCCCAGTTCCCTGAAGTGCAGTGAGGATCACTTGCAGCAATATGGTGACTCAGCACAAGATTTGTCATTTGAAAGGGCAAGAATACAATTAGTCATCTTAATGGTCCCACTTGACTTCTTGATAGGCAGCTAGTGATAGAAAACTCTGTAGTGGAGATATGTGTCAGCTGGGCTGGCTGTGTGCTGCAGACCAGGACTAAATATAAACTGGAGCCAGCAAACTTGGTTTACCCTCTGTGTCTAACTACATCCGAGCCAAAAACCTAAATACTCAGATATTCCAGTTCTTCTTGAAATCGGTACTCAAAAGTGAAAATGAAATACCATGAAGGACTTCCCACAAGAGCACTGGAATCATTAAAGCTTTCCTTACTAAATCACAAAGCAATAATGGTGGTACTTCAAAATGCTTGTAAAGTAACTACACAGGTAGCAGTGATATTTCTGTTGATACCATTTGTTAAGATTTTTCACCTACTTTTTTCCAGATTGCTCTCCAGGGGATTATTTTGCTTCCCCTCCGTACCATATGCCTCACATTTATTTTACTGCTAGCTTGGCTGTCTGCATCAATTGCAACTTTCTATCAGCCTGGAAGAGGATTTCTGCCACTGAAAGGATGGAGAAGGTAAAAAAGGGATGAATATTTGCGAAAACTAAGCTTTTTTTTTTTCCTAATCAAACAAAGCCAGGGTGTAAAGCTTTTTTTTTTTTCTTTCACTCCTTTTGATTAAAGAAGATTCCTCCGTTTTACCCATTTATATGAAGCAACTTTTTAATGAATGTGTTTTACAACAATAGAGGAGCTTTTTAAATAGATAGATTTTCAGTAGTCTTGAGCCTAAAAAAATTGTATAAAAATATGTATAGACTATCTGTAAGCCAGGACTTACTTCAGTAATAATACTAACAGGAAAATTTGAGAAAAGAAATTCATTAAGCAAGTATTTTGTAACATGACATCGCTGAGCTCCTGTGTAGCCTTTGTCATTTCTGCTATGCCATGGTTCTATGACAAAATTAGCTTTGACAGCTCCTCTCAGCTGCATTGCCCTTGAAGTGGTATTTCACAGCTGCTTCTGTGGGTTCTGGGTTTCAGTCACTCTCTTCTGACCTCAAAGTACTGAAGTTCCCTTCCAGCCACGATGCACTGCAGCTGCAGGAGGAGGAGGAGGAGGCAGGAGGTGAATTCTAACAAGACCAAAAGTTAGAGTTTGTCCTCTACTGTGGGAACATGTTCCAGTAAGAAAATATTGTTATTTAATCTTTCGTGTTTAAAACTGATAGTGAAACAACAATATCAGTGACCTAAATTCACACAGAAAGGACACTGAGTCTGCTAATTACTCCCCTCACAATAGTGTTATGGTACAATGCTATAAAATATGCCATAGAAATGGTGTCTCTGGGAAGAGGGTTTCACAAGCTGCTGTACATTGCCTTATCTTCCATCAGGAAAAGGTGATGTCCCCTTTTCTGCTTCTCCTTTAGCCCTACTTTCTCCTGGTGAGCGCTTTGCTACCCTGTGTGGGGCCCCAGTGCTGGCTAGAACTAGGAAATCTGTTTAGGGATTTTCTTTTGAAGAAGGAAATAAACACTGACTGTAAGCTGGATTATATTTTTGTGTTTCTGTTTACAAGGAGGCTGATCCAGACAACCCTCTCCGGCCTGACCCGCGCCGCGTACTTCGTGATGGGATTCCAGGTTAAAGTGAAGGGGAAAGTAGCGAGTCTGTCAGAAGCCCCAATCTTTGTTGCAGCTCCTCACTCAAGCTTTTTTGATGCCATTATTTGTGCCCTAACTGGAATGCCATCAATAGTGTCTAGAGCAGAGAATTTGTCAACTCCAATATTTGGCAGTAAGTATTTATTTTAAAAAAAATTTAAAGTTGCAAGTCAACAACTCAACATTGGGCCAAAAATTTTATCTCCTAAAGTGATTTAGGGGCAGACTTTTCACCTCCTTAGGTTCCAAAGATACTGACAAATTATTTCCAGTGAAATTCCTATGACACATTATCTTTCTGATTTGGTAAAAAGGCCCAGAAATTATGCTGTTTCTTCTCAGGTATTAAATACAATATCATTTTGAACCTGTTTTATACTGAAAGCATGTTTTGCAGCTGCTCAGGCTGGAAGCTTTAATTCTCCCAGTAGTAGCTCAAGAAATCTGTTCCACTGCTGTCTTTTAGCAGTGTAGCTCGCAAATGTGAGTGAAGGTTATTTCAAAACAGACCCAAACTGCAGTAGTCTGGGAAACACCACATAACATTAAACTTGCAGTCACCGTTACGGATTCTTTAGTGGGAGCAAGACCAGGAAGGAACAGAAGAGGAGTTACTCAAAAAGGAAATGCAGGGAATGGAAAAGATCAGATGAG
Source organism: Petroica traversi (assembly GCA_025920805.1). NCBI lineage: Eukaryota > Metazoa > Chordata > Aves > Passeriformes > Petroicidae > Petroica > Petroica traversi. Next base: position 7,064,070 of record JAHLSL010000036.1, on the reverse strand, counting down.
TCATGCTTCTATTATTTTCTCCTCCTTTTGGCACCAAAAGAATCCCTGTTAGCATTATTGCTAGAATCAGCTGCAGACTTTCTGCTGGCTATACAGTAACCCAGAACTAAACACAGTAGGCAACAACAGCAAAATGTTTTTGTTAGAAAAGAAATGAACAGAGATATATTGATTTTAGCTTAAAAGCACAGGATTGGGACAGAGAAGATAATTCTTTGCAGGTTTCTCATCACAAAGGTCCACAGATTTTGATGTAGACTTCTGATTAAATGAGGAGTTTTTTTCTGCAATTTACATAGAAGCTGTACATGGTTTGTAACAGAAAAGGGAAGGTTAAAACTACATTTTTGGTGCAGTCTGCATAAGTTAGGCCTGAGTGTGGCCAATGAGCTGACGCAGTCAGGTTACTCTCATATAATTGTGTGGAAATGCTTAGTGAAAAATAACAACAATATTATTAGAATGCGTTTGGGTGAATTTTGCATGTTTATAAATACTGCAAAGCTCCACAGCTGGCAGGCTGGGTATGTCTTTTGTGTCTTACTTCCCATTTTGCAGAAAGAGGAGAATGATAACACTCATATCAATTTAGTCTGAAAGTTGTTTGTGTGGAGTCTGTCTCCTAGTAAATGAATAACAAGATTTTGCTACAAGGAAGCCTTGAACCCATGTGTTTTCTAAGCACTAGAATAAGACAATTTTTTTAAATCTGTTTCATAGCAATTTTAAGTTCCCTTCAGCCTGTAGCAGTTTCTCGTCAGGACCCTGACTCCCGGAAGAACACGGTTACTGAGATTACCAAGCGGGCATTATCAAGAGGCCAGTGGCCACAGGTAATAAATGCACTGCTTACTTCTCTTCTGTCATGTATTCCTATTCCCCATTCATTGTGCACCACAATATCACAAGTGCCCATCTGGATAGGATTCTTAAAATGTACAGAAATGAAGTCAGCTCTCAGGTATTTGACTGGGTTAAGAAAGGCAGAATCTGGTGTTCAGGAGTTTTGTTGTGACAAATGGATCAGTTAAAAACCAGCAGTACCAATTGCTGTTGCAGATGAAGATGCTCTCGACTTTCTCTTTTCCATTTTCAAGTCTTAACAAGGCTTCACTGGAGCAGATGAATTTCACTGGTATGTGTGGAACAGTATTCTGAAGCTAGACCATAGAACTTGTGCTCACACCAGGTAGAGGATGAGCAGGTGTTAAGATGGGTAACCCAGACTGTCCAAGATCAGTACAAAATGTACTTTAGCTCAAAACTTCAGTTGCTCACATAGTTTAGATGAGGTGGAACTCAGCTCACTCTTCAGATTAATACTGCACTAAACCCAGGATTTTTAGATTGATCTGAATTGTGGAAGGACTTTGACATGGAAGCAATTTCCCATGGTCATTGCTCAGCAGCAAGCTGCTGTTCTGCTTCCACGTCCTGGATGGCTTTCCATCTGGAACAGCTAATGGAGCAGGGGCTGATCAGGAGGGAGGAGAGTGTTGAGGCAGCAGCTCTGCTGCTTGTATGAAAAGCAGAGGACTGGGATGGAAATCCACATCCTTTGGAAGAAGAGTAGGAGTAGTTGTGCATCTACTGACATCTCATTTGGGAGTGCCTTCCTGCTTTCTTCCTGTTGCATTGACTCTGGTCTCACACTGCCTTCAGATACTAAAATACGATGTCATTGGCACGCTGCTGTACAAACTCAGTCAGTGATGATATAAGACCTTTCTCCAAACATCTCCTGTGCAGATTTGTGTATAAACTCATGCTCTGTGATTTGAATTACTACTTGACTTATCTTGGGGGTTAATTTACTTAAAACAGAAAGTGACAGGTTCAGTAACTGAAGTCACAAGGTCTCTTTAGTCATAGTTGGATACCCCCTAAATGGCTAAGAAGAGTTAACTTTTCTTTCATTTTGTTCCCCAAGTGGCTTTTGAGGAAAATTAAGAGGCAAGTGAAAATAATAGACTGCAGTAGGAGGTATCTCTGTGACAGCTAGACCTGCTGTTTACTGCTGTACTTTCTCAACAGTCTCTAGAAACAGAGACCATTCAAGTAGGGAAGACCAACACTTGCTAGATTTTTTTTGTAATGGCATTATTTACACATTTAATACATTTTTACTTACTAAAATACATTTTACCTTACTAAAAGCTTTTTTAACATTTAGGCTAATTCAATTTGACTCATAAATTCATTTTTCTAAGCTGCTATAAATAATGTTAGAGCCTCCAGTATTTTTTTAATTTGTCAGTTAAACATGCCCATGCCAATCTTTTTGTTTAACACTGGGCTTACAGACTACACTGCTGCTTATGATTTGCTAAACTGTTATGGATTAATGCCCTGGTAGACCTGATCTCTGCTGAAAGCAGCATGGGGAGAAAAGGCAACTGGGCTTCTGCAGCAGTGCTGCTGTTGGGATGAAACCTAGATATGTATTGTGGCATAAATAGATTATGAGTCAAGTAATCTGGGAATCTCCAAGACTGAGTCAGCAGCACAACTGAGGGTGTCACTGGGTGATTCCTAGTCCTGTGCCCTGGCCACACTTTGTGATTAGAGGAGGTGTCATGGAGAACTGGCTGTGACTCACTGTGTGCAGCTGCCCCTGTCGTACCCTTGAACAGCCTGTGTCCCTTGGGTGTGACCTACTGAGGCCTCTTTCACAGCTAGCCTTGACCTGTTCACTCAAACTGAAGTGGGAGCACACCTTGAACACTTGATCCAGACCACCTTTTGTGCTGGGATGTTTTTAGAATGCTGCTTATGATGCCATCGTGGTATGAGAAATACAAAGTTCGTGTTTCGTAGGGGTCTGGATTCAGTGTGTCACACTGCAGTTCACAGTGCACTTCATGCACTATCTCAGCCACTTGGTGTGTCTGAGTCACTGAGGTTCAGAGGCTGCTGTGGTGTGTTAATGCCTTCAGACCTCTGCCTCACAGCACTTGCCTTCTCTGCCTTTTTCTCTGCTACTCAAGCTGTGATCTCATCACAGCTGGCATCTCACTGATAGCATCTCCGCCTGTAAATGCCCAAGTACCTCAAGCACTTCCTTTCAGCCCAGACTCCTAAATTTATACACCCAGCAGCTCAATAAGGAACTGCTGTCAGAGGAACAATTCTATTATTACCAAAATTACAAGTGAAACAGTTAAAGCCTTTTGGTACTGTATTTCTGAACTGGTAAAGACCTTTCCCCAGAACTGCTTTCTTAGAAAGCATTGGTTTCTAAGAGCATGGACCAGGTTAATAATATTGTGAGCATCCTTCATGAATATGTTTGTTCCCTTTAGAAACAGTAATGATATTCTGGTAATAACAGTGCAACAGGTCACAGAGCTTGCACAATGTCAGCTTGCATAATGTGCATAACAGATACTAAAGTATAATCCTTTCATGAAATAAATGTATATGTATATCTTTTTCTTTCTGTTTAAATCCAAGATACTGATTTTCCCAGAAGGCACCTGCACAAATCGATCTTGCCTGATCACATTTAAACAAGGTGAGAGATTTTATCCCATGGTTGTTGAAAAATAATATGTAATATTAATTTGATAGTTGTAGTAAGCACTGTACTTGTGAAGGTACATCATCCACAACAGCACTGTAGTAATCCCTTACATTATTAAAGTTTCAGTGGCACTAAACCCACTCTTTTAGTCAGCTTGCTTCTCTGGTTTGTGCTATTGTGCCGGATGCAAAATACCTATGACGTACATGGTTAGTTAGTTGGGGGATTTTCTGGGTACAGTTTTCATCTTAACTTATTTACTCAGAAACTCAACTGTGATTCTTATGAGATGAATTTATGAACTTGCTCACATGATGTTCCTTTATCTCAGCTAACAGTTGGCCTGTCTTAGATTCCTGTAAACTTTGCCATGCAATACTCAGCAGCCAGGTTACAAAATGTCTTAGCATAGTGCCTAGCAGCCAGAACAACAAATCATTTTTAAACAGAAATGTACTTCATTGCATTACTGATCATCAGATTGTTGTGCTGCCCTTCAGTTAAGAAAGGAGAGCAACCTGACTTTAGATTGTTTTACAGTGTCTTGGGTAGAAGAGTTACAAAACCACTACTACATGCTCAGATCCATATCACTTGTGATGATTGGAGCATAGAGTGACTCAGGAAATGCTCAAAAGCCTTGTGAGCATCTCATCCTTTGAAATGAATGCCCACCAGGGGGGAGATAATGCACAGAAAATGAGTTTGAACAGTCCAGGAATCTTAGGCAGCTTTCTCCTTGAGATGGAGCTGAACCCGTTTCTGTTCCTGACATCTAGCTAGTTGTGCTGCTGATTGAAAAGCAAATTAAAAAAACAAAAACCCAACCTACAATATACATAAAACCCAAACCAAGCAACAAACAAAAACCTGAAGTAGAACTCTTCCCATTCTCCTTGCATTTTTAAAAATGTCTCCTTCCAGGTACTGTTGTCTGAAATAAATCACTTAAAGCTCCCAATTGCTGTATTAAGCTCAGTTGTAACAATCTGTTCTAATTTATGGCTGCAGGTGCCTTTGTTCCAAAAGTCCCTGTCCAACCTGTGTTACTCCGATACCCCAACAAGCTGGTGAGCAGAACATTGTTTTGTTACTTCCTAATAATAAAGAAGGCAAAAGCCTGACTTAAGTGGTACCTACAATAAATACTTTGCATTGTCACTGAAGAATATATTGTCCTGAGCTTTAGCATTGAAGAGCTCCTGGAAGCAGCCAGGTTTCCCAAGTGTCACCATGGGGTAGTTGCTATTCTGACTGTGAAAAAATGACTGCTGGGCTTCTTAGCTAAAGAGGGGAGACAGGAAAGGACTGCGGCGGAAGTTGGAAACTTCCTGCGCCACAGAGCCTGTGCTTTGAAGTCTAAAATGGACACAAATTCTTTATTAGTCATCATTTTTTGGTTAACCTCAAGATAGCCTTGCTGCAAAGGGACTTGCAAAGTTTCTGAACAGAAGCAAAGCTGAGCCATGCAGTTCATCCAATACCCCTCCTCAGAAGGGCAGCTTTGCAGATGTTCTTTTCATACAGCATTCCTTGTGCAGCTCTACTTCACTCCACTTGTAATGCTGGGACCTTTTGAACTTTTTAAAAATTATCTGGTCATCCCTAAATCCAGAAAAGACCAAACTTTACTTCTTAATGTTTGTTAGGATTAAAAATACGGTTATTACTGTTGTTATTTGCGAAGACTCCTTTGTGTAATCCTTTAACAAATGAATTTCAAAAGTGAACCACTCAAGGGGATTGGTATCACATTTCACTGATAAGATTTAAGGATCTGCCAGTACACACTGTAAAAATATTATATAATAAGTAATACACAGAGACAGAAAAATAAAAAATATCTAAGAAAAAGCATGATAAATTATGCAGAAATGTCTTTAAAAACTAACTGAGACATATTTATGAGAATGCCTCTCTAAAGGGACCTGCTAAGGCCCACTGTAAAAGTCGTAGTAATTTTTTCTTTTCCCTACTTCTGTTGTTTAGATCAGAGAGAGAGATTTTACAACATCTAACTATAAATGTTATTCCCAATTGTTTATAGAAGTCTGCCATGCTTATTTCCAAATTTTTAAGGCAGGGAATCCTATTTGCCTTAACACCTTTATTTATTTTCACTACAGGCCTATAAAATATCATCCACTTTTACTAAACTTGTGCCTGTTTTAAATTGTAACTTCTCTGCTCACTAACTTTCATCTGGTTTTGTCATACATTTCTGTGTTTTATGTTTCCTTAGGATACTGTGACCTGGACATGGCAGGGCTATTCATTGTAAGTTTCTTAATCCTACTGAAAATTACATACAGAATTTTTTCCCCTGTTGCTAAACAGTATGCCAAAGAGATTCCACTAAGCCAAGACACATGTTCTTCTAGATCTGTTTTTGTGAGGGGGAAATAGCTGGGGATAATGTTGTCATGCAGTACGTTTCATATCTGAATGGCCAGAAAAGATTGCAAAGAAAAGTATTTTTTCCAGTTCCGCCACTCTTTTTTTTAAATTTCATTTTCTCCTGTTTTGCACATTACACTAGAACAAAGGAAAGAAAAGTATTAAAAAACCTTCACATCTGGACCGAAAATATGTCTCGAAAATACTTTTCACTTTACAAATATTCATTAAAATGTGCATTTGCAGAAACAATATACCTCTATTTCCATGTGGAATATGTAGCATATCTAAGTACAGTAGTCCTGATTTACTAATTAATATTTGTAAGGCAGCTAAATTTGAAACACATCTGGACTAGTGGAACAGATCATAAGCACCTCTTAAGCTACTATTGTAAATATATATATTTATATATGTACCGTCCTAACATCTGCACACTTAGATAATGGACATTATGAAAATGTACATCTCAGTTTCCCAAGATTTTTTGCTGTTAGTACTATTGCTGTTACATTTATCTGAATACTGAGACTAATGAACATCACAAATTCAGTACATATTACAGATTTCCTCTATGGAGCATTTATGCTGAAAGATTAAAATGGAACTATATCTTCAGTATGATAGATGGAGTAGGAATAGGCAAAGAAAGAATGAAATCAGAGATGGGGGGAGGAGGATGCTCGTTCACTCAGAGTGGAGAAATGCTCTAAGCCTGGTGGCTGGATGGTAAAGGCTCAAATCAAAACGTGTGGGCAGGTGAAAGGAACCACTTAGCAAAATCGAGAGGGGAGGGGAGGAATCCATACATTCTTAACAAAACTAACTGGAACCAGAAGAATATCCCCTGCACAAACACGCAGATCACAAATGCAGAACTGTCTCACTCTTTGTAAAACTTCCTGGATATTGCGGCGAGGATGGGACAGTACCAGTGTCCTTCTCAGAAACCTCCTGACACAGTTCCTGCTTTCAGTTACTACTTCTCTCTTACTTTTGTGTCTTGCTGGGAGAAATACCTAATGTTACGTGTTAGAAAATCAAGCATTAAGAGTGGACTCATGCAGAAGACAGACAGAATCCCATAGGTTCTCTTGCCTTTTCCCTTTTTTAATCTGTCCAAAACAAGAACAGAGAATGACTGCTTGAAGGTTTTCTATTATACCTGATGTAAAGATCAAATGTGCATTTCTGCGTAAAAATCACAGTGAAAAGAGCAAGTCAAGTAGAAGTGACTGTGCTTATCTTCTTTAGCAGTTTCTTCCTCCCTCTAGCTTATCTGTTGATCCTAAAATTTGAGACATTTTAGAAAAGCATCGGTGATCCTGACCATACTGACACTTCAGTAACACATCTGTGTAAATGTCATTATCATTTGCAAAATGACTAGCATGAGGAAGTTACTGGTCCTATTTGCAGCTGAAGGAATAATAAAGTAAAGCTACTTCTCAGAATTAAAGCTCTTAAAGTTTAAAATGCAGTACCCATGGGCCTCTTTAAAGAGAGGGAGGCATTTTACTGGCCAGAGAGCTGTGCAGAATTGTTAATGTGCATGAGAGCAGACAAGGTGCCTGCCCTGTGAGGAAGCAGCAGCTTTATGCAGAAGCCCTGTAGAAAAATATGAAAAGCAACTTTTTGGGGAACTTCACTGCAAGGTATTTAAAAACCTTGCTTAATATTTGCTTTGGATTTTTGTGCTTTAAAAACTGTAATCTACAGACATGCAGGTTTCATCTACTGTCATGCAAATACTTGTTTTAAATAAGCAAAATTTATTTTTCTTCCTCTTACCTTCAGTAAAGAGCTGTGCGTAATGACATTGTGTCAGATCTTCACAAGAGTAGAAGTTGAGGTAAGAATTGATAATATTTTTGTACTAAGATATAGCAACCAGGGAATTTCTGCTTTAATATAAATGCATTATTCACATTATTAGTTACTTTTAGTGAACAATAAACTGATGTCTCAGAAACAAGAACAAGCATCACAATGAGTAACAGATTTAATTTGTTGTCCATATGAATGTATCACTCTGACGAATTTATAAGACAGCTGCCAAAATCTCTTTATTTTTAGAGCATTATAAAATCACTGTTAATTATCACCACATGAATTCTACAGATGATAAAACTAGGAATTAACATACATTCTGTTAAAGGTAAAAGCTTCTTTTTCCTACCTCCCCATTTCTCTGATCCCTTCCAAGTAACCTTCTTTTCCTCACCATCTCCCCAGACTGGACTCTTACAGGTTTCTTCAGCTAAGAGCTCATTCAAGTTCTTGTGCTGAGCCTCGTATAAGGAGCCAATTGCCTTGATCATTAAAATCCACTGCACAGCAGAGACAGTTGAATGACACCTGAAACAACATCCACACTCCTTCATGTGAGCACTCACACTCCAACTCTCCCTGTCAACAAGGCAACATTCAAATACATTCCTTACCCACTACAAAGGATTGTCAGTGTGGACTAAGCTGGTTTAGGAACCTGAGGAAGGGGAGAAAATGACACATTATGCTGTTTATTTGCAAAACACAGAATGCAGCGAACTTGAGCAAGGCTTTGTGAATACAAGCAGTGCTGTCACTGCAAACAATTGGCAATGTAGTCTGTGTTGTGGAGCAATGAAATTCATTTTAAGGAAGCATCATGTTACTGTATAGTGCATGCATAAGACACATATTTGTAGAAGGTGTAATCAAAAGATAATTCTCCTAATAATTTCGTTCAGAAGGGTATAGCTATGTGATTTATAAACATGGGGGCAAGAAATAGTTAATGTAGCCCTTTCCAATAGAAGGAAGAGCTTAATTTTCCATTACTTCAGAACAGAACTCAAAGTTGTTTTTTAGAAAATTAATTTCATGTTCCAAGAGATGAAACTGAAGCATGAAAAAATTTGCAGCTTTCACAGCAGCATGTGTCCCCAAATGAATTAATTTCTTAGCATTAGTGCAAAAGCCTTTCAGTTTCTAAAAAGAGAAGGGATACATTTTCTGGGGAAGGAGGGAATCCAGCTACTTGTTTTAGGAGTGGACATTTCTGTTGCTGTCCCATCCTGTGAGCAAGTAGCCTCTCCACTCCCATCAGTCTTGCACTGCCTCTGCCTGTTGTGCAGGAGCAGTGATGGGCTCCAGGGCTGTACATCCATGTCCAGTCCAGCTCTAACACACTGGGATATTGAACATGAAACTGAGCCCAGCAGTGAGTTTTGCAAAAAAAAATGGATTTGGCAAATTCTGTAAGAAGAAGGTCACAAGCAGATCCAAGAAATATTTTTGCTGCTGAAAGAGCTGTCAAGAATTTTTGTTACAGGACTGAGTTTGGCTGGGAAGGTGTGCTTGCTGCTCTCTAGCAGATAAGCAGCTGAGGGTGTGACCTCATGCTGCCACCACAGGAGGTCAAGAAACCAAATTCTGGCTCCTCAGCTGATGTTTCTGGCAAACAGGTTTTCTGAATAATTGTAGGGAGTTTTTTTGAAGGTGTTGTTTAAGCTGCCAGGAATTTACGTGGCTCTGTGAGCAAGACCTCAGCCTCAATTGAAGTAATGACCACATGGCCCATGACCCTGTTTGCATAGATAAACCTGGAGTTACAACTTCATCTCACCAGTGACCTCAGAGATTTCTGTGTACTGTGCCTGTGCTTTCTCAGTTTAAGAGTTATGTGACTTCTGAAGGGGAGTTGTAATTACCAGGGACCTATTTCAGACCTTGAACAAAGCTGGCAACTGCTTACAGAAGGAATGAAATCTCAAATATTCCTGTGAACAGCTGGACCCCTCCTGTCCTTACAGGGGAGACAACTTTTAATTATAAACAGAAAATTGTTATAGTTATTTGACAGATAACCAATTCCATAAACCCACTTGTTTTAATCATAAAGAGAAAGCAGTCCTTAAAAACAAATTTTAAAAGACTATTCAGGATGAACTGTGTTTATCTGGAGCAGTTAGCACTATTAATGTATCACAGCAATTGCAGTTTAACTGAAGCAACCTACTGACACATAATTAACAACTGTCTTCCACTGAACCATGAACACACTTATTTTGAAATTGTTGTATTCTAGGAATTAAGGGCAGAGTGTGAAGCAGCAGAACTCAGATAAATGATAACCATAGCTGGGAAAAGGCAGAGTAAACAGGGCTGTAAGCAAACACTGTAGACTGAAGTAGAAAGAGCAGGGCACTCCTCCACACACACTAATTTGCAAACAGATGCTGGCTCATGCCACAGTAAATAACAGTTCATCTAGAGGGTATTTTAGGGAAAAGATACTTCCAACTTCTTACATATTGATATTGAATAAATCCTCAATAGTAAATGTTGCCATTTTGGTAACTGGGCTGTTTCCTAGGTGTGAGAGGAAAGGGAGTTCTTGGGATTTTTTTACCCTCTTCTTTGAGTTCCAGAATTGTACACTATTGTATCCAGTTAATGTCCTACTTACAGTTCATAACTATGATTCCTTAATGTTTTTATCATGGAGGAAAAATGTACAGGAAACTTATCAGTCACATGCTGACAATTAAAAGGTACGAGAAGGGACTGCAGTTTGTATTTAAAAACATTAAAACTCTCATATACACTTGTCTAGTATATAACATCACTTATATCTTTGAAAAGAAATGCTATTTCTAGCTCACATTTTTACCATTGCAGCATTTAATTTTCTAACTATGTATTTATTATACTTTCCTTCTTTGAGTGGTTGATGTTTCATATAAAAGGAGCTTCCACCAATTCTTAAGAGGTCGTTTTGCAGTAAATCTCATTTGCATGGGGTGGGCAGAAGAGCCAGAGCAGTTTCTAAGGCGGCTGAGACCTCTAGCGCCCAATCCCTTCATTGCATGGCTGATGTTTCCTTCCTGATTTGCCCCACTCAAACAAAAATAAGAAATTGCTCATGTTCCTAATGAAGTGGTAACTATTGGACTTATTGAATAACTCATCCCTTTCAGTTTCTGCCTGTTCATGTTCCCATTGAGGAAGAAAAGAATGATCCAATTCTTTTTGCCAACAGAGTCCGACAAACCATGGCGAAGTAAGTAATCAATCATCAATAAAACCTTTGAGAACTGCTCTTTTATATCCAGCAATTCCACATATAGCCGAGCCATAAAGTACAAGTTTGTCCAGTCCCAGGTACTGTATATAGGAATTGCTCTAGATTTTCACTAAGACCTGTCAAAATCCTATGCTAGATTACCCTGATTGTTTTTACCTGGAGCATACAGAAGGTTGTCTTACATTAGAACACAGTATGTTCAGTTCATAGAAAACTGGAATTAACTGATCTCTTCTTGCTTGGCAAGGATAAGTGGGTGGTGGTTTGTTCTCCAGCATTACTGGGCTGTATTTACAAGACTGTAAATCTTAAAACTTCATGATGGTGCCATAACGTAGTTTCACAGTGTGGTTTCAGAGTTTCATAAAATAGTCTGAATTGCTTTGTGTAGTGCTTGCAGCAGTGCAAGAATGAATTAACACTTGTTTCACATATTAGAGAAGGGAAACCATCAACAGAAAGTTATTTTCATATAAGAAATTGATTTTGCTTATTTCTTAATTTTATTTCAGTGCTTTGAATGTGCCAGTCACTGATCACACTTTTGAAGATTGCAGATTGATGATTTCAGCAGGGCAGTTGACTTTACCCATGGAAGCTGGACTGGTGGAGTTCACCAAAATTAGCAAGAAACTCAAGTAAGGGTAGTTTTATCTCTTGGTAGCATAATTACTAAACTGCTGCAGGTGTTGATGGCTATCTGCCAGAGGTTAAATAATCAGACAACAGACTTGGCCATGTGTAATATAGTGTATTTATGCATACAATTTATATCAATTACAAGGAAATCAGAGATGAGGAAAATCCCAGTAAGGACTAATCCCAAGTAATTTTTGTCACCAGTGTTGTAGGAGGAAAGATTGTTCTAATCTGTTATGAACTTATCTCACCAAAGGGTGAGAAAAGTAGGTACCTATTTTAAGCACTTGATGGTAATCTTCGTGCAAATTTAAATTGCATTAGTGGTGAGGCACTGGCAGCTTGTGGCAGGAAGTAAAAAGCTTTCTTTCTAGCCTGAAACTTCAACCAGTGGCTTACTGTTATTAGTTTTATTGTGCAGCCATTTTTTGTTAGTGGTGTCAGTTCTTTCTGTCTACAGTGCAATTTGAGGACTGAACCATGTAACCATACACTAACTCCATCAAGTAACCTGGCATGGCCATGATGAAGTCTGAATGTGTGCAGTAAATCCTGACTTATTATTTATGTGCTACATATCCATATAGAACTCCATCTGGAACAATCACATGGCAATCCTAATTACTCTTACCAGGGTGCAGTGGTGTATTTCTGCAGAGATCTGACACTTCTGAGGCTCTAGCAATACTGCTGTTTGGGTAGTTTGCTAACAGAGCTGAGACATGCTCCCTCTGTCAAGGGAATACTTACCCTAGAGCATGATGCAGCAAAATATTGCTACACCTGAATTTATGGTAATGAAAAGCTCTCTGCTGGCATAGCTTAGTAACTGGACAGACAATTCTAGGTCTGGGAAGTTACTCTATGGAAGTCTGACATACCCAGGCATAAAACTGCCTGCTTTTACCAGAGGGTCTGGTTACTGATTTAACGTAAAATATCTGAAGTACAGCATTAGAAATGCTGTACACACATGCCCTGCTGGCTGTTTTTCATCTCTGAACACTGTAATAACTCCTACTGAAATTCCATCTGTCCGAGAACTGCTGTATAGAAATACCTTCTCTCCCTCATGTTTGCATAGCCTAAAATGGAATCATGTCAGAGAGCAGTTGGATACTTTTGCCGCTATTGCAAGTGCTTCCAAAGGGGGAAGAATTGGAATTGAGGAGTTTGCCGAGTACTTGAAGCTGCCTATTTCAGATGTCCTCAAAGAGCTATTTCTACTTTTTGACAGGGTGAGTAATTGGTTAAGTAACTTGTTGACAATATTTTGTTAGAAATCACGTACCTAAAGGATATTTTAATTAATTATGTCCAGCTTAGTAAATGCTTCTTAGTTAGCAGTTTCTGTAAGCAAGGTAGGTGACTGTCACAGTTTTGTTCATGAGTATCAGTGAACAAAACATTCATCAGTTCCTGCCTTGTGAGATGGCAGCCATCCCTTGGACCAAGCTGCAGCACCAGAATCAGACAATAATCATCAGGCTGGTAATGGCTGAATATTTTCTTTTGCTTGCTGCAGATTTTGAGCTTATGTACATTTTGATAGCTTAGTTAGCTGTGGTAATTAAGTGGATACTTTAAGGCAGAGTGAAGCTAACTGAAGTGTTCCTGCTGTGCTTGTGAAAGGTGCTGTTACACTGTACAGGGACTCCTTACAGGGACTCTCCTATCTCCAGCCATAAAGGGGGCTGTGTGTTAACGGGATCATTTAGGCTTTACCCCCGTCAGTGCTAATCTCTCCAGTTTTCTACTTCTCTCTGAGAAGTAGAAAATGGCTGCAGTTCCACCTATACCATAACTACCAGTGACAATAGGTGAGATGGAATTCATCTTACTTCTAGGCCTCCACATGTGCTGCAGTGCACACAGCCTGTTGTCCTGCAAGTGCTTGTGGACTGGAGGTTTCTCTTACCTTAAGAGCTTTCTCAACTCACCATCCCTCTTTCTGATCAGTTAGCCTTAGCAGTTCACCTGTCCCTGGGAGGCCATGGTATATGCTGATTAAAACTGTTTCAGGATTTTTCCACGTGAAAAGTTTTTACAAGCTCTAAAATAGGGAAAGAGTCAAATGTATTTCCTGAACTGCTGTATGCCTTGAAGCACTATCAGAGCTAGGTACTCATCCTTTTGTCAATCCTGCCTCCCCATCTTAGACCACTGGCTCCTGAGGCACGTAGTCTGAGTCCTGAAGCACGGTACCTACATCAGAACTGTGCTGTGGCAACCAGGGTAACTAAGGGCAATCAAGACCCCTTTCACTTTCTTTATATAGCTCAACATCAGTTACTAGAACTAGCAAAGTAATGCTCGATTCACTAAAAGTTTGAGGAAATGAAAGACTGTAAAAACAAACAAGTGCAAGGCTGCATTCACCTTTAGGGAGATCAGCACAACTGAGGAACAGTCACGCCCCTGTAACAGGGCTATTTTCGAATTGCTTCAGGTATGAGCACAGGCATTCTGAAACTTCCGCTTTGTGGCTTTCAACCTCATTATTTCTTTCTCTAAAATGGTTCTTTAAATCACATAAACATAATTATGCAAAGAAGAAAAGAAAAAGAGGCGTATCAACACCTGACAGAAACTAGTAAGACGTAACTGGCAGCCAGAGACATGCACAGGCTTGGTGAAGTCTGAGCATGCAGATAAGCTGTGTTTTGCCCACACCCAAGTCAGACACAAAACAGCTTTGGAGAGCTACAGAACACTGAATCTCCGAGTAACTCTCTTCAAAAAATCTTCACAATGTTCCTTGCTAAAGCTTTGCTGAGCGGAGGAAGTGGTAGTAGTCGTGGAGGAAGCCTTGCACGTGGCCTAGGAGGGCTCCTAACAGGTGGAGGTGGAGGTGCAGGGAATATTGGAGGACTTGTTGGAGGTCTTGTCAACCTTATAAGTGAAGCAGCAGCTCAGTATAATCCAGAGCCACCTCCACCTCCTCGCAATCATTTTACAAACGTGGAAGCTCAGGAGAGTGATGAGGTCAGACAATTTCGTCGCCTGTTTGCCCAGCTGGCTGGAGATGATATGGAAGTGTGTGCCACGGAGCTAAGGGACATCCTGAACAAAGTCCTTTCCAGACACCAAGATCTGAAGACGGAGGGCTTCAGCCTAGACACCTGCCGCAGCATGGTCGCCGTCATGGACAGCGACGCCAGCGGCAAACTGGGCTTTGAAGAGTTCAAGTACCTGTGGAACAACGTCAAGAAGTGGCAGTGTGTGTACAAGCAGCACGACACCGCTCAGGCAGGCACCATTGGGAGAGCGCAGCTGCCACACGCCTTGAAGGCTGCGGGGTTCCAGCTGAGCGAGGAGCTGTGCCGGGTGATCGTGCGCAGGTTCGCTGCTGAGGACGGCAGCATGGATTTCAACAGCTTCATCAGCTGCCTGGTGCGGCTGGACAGCATGTTCCGCGCCTTCAGGGCCCTGGACCGCGATGGCAGCGGGCGCATCAGAGTGACCATCGAAGACTGGCTGCAGCTCACCATGTATTCCTGAAGGCGCGGCAAAGAAGCAGCTTTGGAAGATACACGAGGAGCACTACACTCTTCTGCTGTACAACTGTAGTCTTTCCTTTTAGTGTTTCTGAGGCAGGTGTATCTAGTGGTAGATGGCTCAGCTTCAAGTGTAGTGATTCCTCTTGTGCATGCATTAGTCTGCTTTTCTGAAGGGTTTGTGTAGGTTCTTGATTGGGTTGTTGCATAAGTCTGTCTTCAGAAAAGTAATTCTAGACTCTAAGGTTAGAGGATATATTGGAAAGATCAAAGCTTAATTATTTTTTCATGTGAAGTGGCTTGCATATGAGTATAACTATTATATAAAAAATCTCCTAAGTCTGGTGTTGATGTTGCTGTTCTGATTTGTCAGCAGTCACTAAGCTGGAATAAAGGCTGTTTGCCTGAAGGCAGTCACTGGTAAAGAGTCTTGTGCAGTTATTTCTAACAAGGAGAAAAACATTAGAGTTGCAATAACTGTAATGATTAGTGAACTTACATAATCATTCAATTTCCTTTCTACTTCTGCTTTTTCGTGCTTGGCTGCTGAAGAAAAACATGAGTGGTACTGTCACTTCTATCTGGTGGCCAGGAAAGAATTTTGAAGACTTACACAAGGCTACTTCTGCAATAATCTTTTCCTTCCTGCAGTTCTGTGAACTAGTCTTTTCTCTCTTTCCTTCAAGCCTAAACATAGTTATATAGCAAACAACTTAAAATACTACATTTATATTTAGAGAAAGTTGAAGTAATTATGCAGTCACATAGCAGAGAGACAGCCAAAATCAACCTCTGGCTATCTGAGTTAAATTTCAGATTGCAGCATCCCACTCAAGGTAGTTATGCAGTTCTGACCAAGAGGTGTACTTTTGAGTAAAAAAAAAGAATAACATGAACTGTCAAAGGTACATTTCTTTGAATTAAAGATTACATTGTTGATCAAAACAGCTCTTGCACAAGGCAGATTTCTTGGCAAAGCTCTGCTGCTTTAACAGAAAATTGTCTGGGGTGTGTTCAAGCTGGCTGGAATGTGAAAAGATGAGTTAAATGGGCAGCCGGCACTAGAGCCAGTCTCCAGATGTGAGAGGCCACATGCCCCTGCCCTTCCCCAGGGACACAGCAGTGACTCATTGAGAAATATCACACAATACCTGCAGGCCATCTGCATGTTAATGGGTGCTCTGGTTTGCTTTGGTTTGTAAATTTCCATAGTTTTCATTTCTAAATCTTGCACTTACACTTTGCAAATAGTAGTTTTCAAATTGATGAGATATACTCCCTGGTATACTTGCAGAAACCTTTAACTTGAAACTAACTTGCAGTATTTTCCCAGACTTTTGTCCTCCTGCACTTTGTTTAATAGCACTAGAAAAAATATTCATATTGTCACAGAGAAAAGAGGTCAATTCCTTCCTGATGGCATCCAGCCTCCTCCCCGTTCTTCAGTGGAAAAACACGCAGTTATCCATTGTGCCACAGGGTGCCATTTGGGCTCTGAGTATTAGAAAAGCGAGCAGGAGGTGAAGCGTGATACCTCCTCAAAAGTATCCATGCAGTAGTACTTTAAACTGCATCTGGCTTGCAGTCCCTGTGCAAATCTAAATGGGGAATGCTTGTGACATTTCTTATTTTCCAAAGTCTAAGATTTACTGTATTAAAAAAAAAACAAAAAACAACAAAACTCCAGTTACCATAGGATGCTATAGTGAAAATAGTAGCAGAAAGCTGGCTTCCTTAAAGAAACCAAGAGTTGTTAAGGTTACATTATATTCTGATTGTTTTATGTAGCATAACTACAAATACCCAAATTCTAATCTTCTATTTTGCCATTTAGAGACCTGGAGCTCAGCTCACACGTTGCTTCCTTAAAATATTCCTGAGTTCACAGGCTGCAAACGCAGTTAGAGATTTGTAGAAAGGCAATTGCAGGTGCTTTTTGCTGTGGTGTTACACAAGCACTGAAGGTTTTCCTGCGTTTTCAGTTTAACTTCCATTTCTTTCTCCAGGCAGCACCCCCATCATTTCTCCTTAAGTAGAATGCCAGAGCATTTGAAAGTTAGCCAGCGTCCTAGAGTTTAGTAGAACTAGTTACAACATGATCTTGCAAGCATAGTAACTTTATTTCCTGCTAAAATGGCTGGAGTTCTATCAGACTGCACTCACTTTTGATTACTGAGTTTTAGCATTTTAATGAAAGTAATATGACCCTTATTTTATCTTTTTTCTTGTCATATTTCCATGTGCAGCCACAGCTGTATTAACTTCTTTCAGAAGTACTTTATGTTTGTAAAGTTACACTTCAAAGTTAGAGCTATTATCCCTGAGAACTACAATGCAGACAAAATACTTAAAGTCAAATACTGCTACACCATGAGGAGCACAGATTTGTAAATAAAATTATGGGTATGGGGCAACATTGTCCTTTTCTAATGATTAAAAACTACCAAAAGTTATAACCCTTAGACACACAAGAAAGTAACTTAAAAGTTTGTATCTTAGTCATATCTTTGCTCAAAAGTTTCCCTGAAATTCACGTGTTTCTGAAGTACAAGATATTCTAAGGTTGCATGTCTTCAGAAAAGATTGGTTAGACCATCAATAAAAAGAAAATAACAGTTGTCTATGCAAAAGAGTCCTGCATTGGTTTTGAAGGCTAAATAAGGTTGTATCTTAGAAGTTTTAAATCCTGAGAAATGTATGGCTTGATGATGGCAAGTTAGTAATACTGATTTTATTATATTATTATGCATATTTTGTTAGTCAAGAACTATCTCAAAATCTAAATTCAATTACTAGCATCCCTGTTAAATAGCATCCAAAATTTTCAAAACACTCTTAGAGCAGCCTTAGTATTCTCCCCTGGCATATTGCAGAGTTCAACAGCAGAAAACCAAGAGTAGGAAGGTTAAGGATGGTATGCTTAAGTGAGCATTAGAAGTTAGTGGGAGAGCCAGAAATAGAATCCTGGTCTGGCTCTTTGCTGCAGATTTACCCAGGAGACCACCCCTCTCTCACTTGGCTGAAATAGTTTTGTGTTGTTCTCAGATGTGGGGACTCCCCTTTTTAAGAAAATGTTTTCCTTCTTGAAATGCATAGCACATTATCCACAAAGGGAACTCTGCTTTACACTTCAGTTTGCTTTTAAAACATTTTTGATGGATGCCCTTATTGTGAATATTCAAAACAGTGAACTACTCATCATCTCTGTTATGGTGTCACTAACTTCTCTGTGTCCCAGCACCTATGATTTGCAGATGGCTTTTGCCCAGACAGATATTTCCCAAAACACTCACGAAACTTCCAGTGTGGTGACAGAAACACTACTGACATAAGCATAGATTTCATCAGGCATCTGCCATTCTCACTATCTGCAAATATAATGCAGCTTACACAGAATTAATCACAAATCCCATCAAAGCAAACTTCAAATGTTTTGTAGATGTAGCTTTGTAGTTAACACATTGAAATGTTTGTTCAGATCAAAACTGGAATTATTACAGAGGCTGTTCCAATGAATTCCTTGCCATTCTGGCTTAAAAGGTAGGATAGTGCATTGGCTTGTAAATAGCATGGAGGGCAGTGCATAGGCTTCAAGGGAAGGCTTAAGATAACCCAAGTAGATTTGGTTGTCCTTTCACTGACATATATTTTATTGCTGGATGTTCAAACTCAAAGCAACAGCCTCACTCATGGCCTGTTGATTCTGGATTGTTGCATTGGTCTCTGAACTTCAGCAAGTGCCAGTGCTGCATGCACTGCTACAGTTACCTCAAACACTTGGATTCCAGTTATTCTTAGAGTCTTCCAGAAGGCCATGTACTAAAGAAAAACTTTAAAGTTGTTTTGAAATCTTTTTTGTTTGTGTTTTCTTTGTTTATAAAATAGAAATGGATACCCAGTTTGTAGCTATTGAAAATCTGTATATTTGTACTCTAGCCTTAGTATTACGGATTTAGTGAGCTGGTAGGTTTTTTCTCAGGAAGAACAAAAACCTCTAGTATTGTAAACTGCCTTAGTGCATGTGTTGTGTTTGATTTACAGAATAGCTTTTAAAGTGATTTGCAGTATTAACTGTAACTACTGCTATGCATGTTTGGGTTTCAGAATGGAGATGGCACCATTGACTTCAGAGAGTATGTAATTGGTTTGTCTATTCTTTGTAACCCAGCCAACACAGAGGAGACTATTCGGATGGCATTTAAGGTAAGTTCAATTCAGTGTAAATCTACAAACTTGACAAATCAAGACTGACTGTAAGTCTGTTAGCTTTCAAATCATAAGTTTATAGCTTCAATCTGTTATGCAAATGTGAATAATTCTCTTAAACCAATTGACATTTAGAGTGTGAAAGGGAGGGGAAGAATTGCATAGAAAAGGGTTTCAAAAGCCATCTGAAGGCACTAATGAATATGTAACTTGGCAGGCTAACTCCAAAAATTATTCAGCAGCACTTGTAGGTTTTTAGCCTGAGGTTTTTTTCTGCTTTGATTCTTCAGTGTCACAATAGATGGAGTAATATCCTCTTGTGGGTCAAGCTTCAATAGAGTCATTGTTCTTAACAAAGAGGAGGCAGGAAAAAATCAAGGGCTGTTCAGGACTGGCACATTCAAAACTGAGCTGCATCTAAGAACAGCTGGTTTGGCCTGTGGTGCCCTGATAGTACAAGCAGTCAAGGAGCAGCAGGTCCTTTCACATCTCAGATACATGTAGGCAATAAATGACCAGGGATGCCCATGTTCTGAATCCTTGTGAATCCTTGGTTCTTTTTTTATTCGTTCTGACACAGTTGTTTTACCCATTAATCTGGTGTTATGAACTCTGTTAAAGAATATATAGAGATACTGCTCATGTTCATTGTAATCTGAATGCTTCCTGGTACTGATGCATACTTGGGAATACCAGAGGTTTTGTGGCAATCCATTATATCCACTGGCTTCTTTCAGATAAGTACTAGAGCCTGTTCGAGGTGATCTGTGGATTTTTAGGGATGTATTATCAGTACAGATTCCTATGAAGAAGCAAGGCTAGCAACTATTGTTGCTGTTCCATTGTGTTGTTTCCTAGATTATACTCTCGTCTATATGTATCTTAACAGGTGTGCTGATTATAAAATCAGTAATTTGTTTTAATTTCCAGTTTCAGCACAAAACAACTGGTTCAGCTGGTACAAGCCTGTTTCAGTCTAAAATGGATCTATGGGTTCCTTTTGCTACTTGTTTTCTATGTCTTTTCCTTCACAATGGCAAAGTTTGCCTGTAGCAAGTATTTAAGAATTACAACCATCCATCCCTTGTGTTTCTCCAGGGGTGATTCATAGCAGATGGTTACTGTCACTGCACTGGGAAGGATGGGATGATCAATGTGCATGAGCTGCCTGCATTCCAAGAACCAAAATTCCTTGTTAATGACAATTAATTATTTTGTTGGTGATCAGTCACATACACCAAAATTGAGATATTCTGTGTCAGAGTAAAAACTATGGTAGCAAGTTTAATCTGATAGCAGATGTGCCATAACCTAATGAAAAAATCTAAGATGTTCCAGTATAGACTGGCTGAATCCAGTAGACTCTTAGCATAGCTCATGGTGACAATATACATAAATCTTTGTTTATGTTTTATCAGTTTTGTATTATTTTTATCATTGAACCAACACTGTGAGGTTTGTTTGTTTGGCAGAATGTTCTATTCCAAACTATAGCACAGACATTGCTCTGTGAAGTGTCTGCTTAGTCTTATTCCAGGGAAAATGCATAAAATCTTTTGTGAGATGAAGGAGCTGAGATGCAGCCAGGCTCTTCAAATCCCAGGCATTGTTCACAGAGTTCCTGAATGCCAGAACCCACAATGAGTGGCTGATGTGCACAGCGGCTTCACAGGCGAAGTGATGCCAAAGTGTTTCTACACATTCTGTCTCTTCCAGCTCTTTGACATGGATGAGGATGGCACTATAACAGAGGATGAGTTTGCTTCTATCGTTCAGTCAGCACTGGGGCTGCCTGAGCTTGATGTTTCTTTGCTCTTTAGAGAAATAGATGCAGATGAAACCGGGAAGCTCTCCTACGGTAAGTTATGTCCTTCTGTTAAAAAGAATACTTCGATAGTCATATTGACAAAGAGTTTGCTTTTTTAATTCTCTAAATTGCCTGATTGTTCTCATAACTTGTTTCTGGGGAGAATTTTTGAAGCACAGACCTAGATACTTTGCATGATACTCCTGGGTTCTTTAAGAGGGAAGTAGCAGCTTCAGTGAAAGAAGCAGGCACTTCAATTTTCTTTGATTCTGTTGCTGCCCTGTAGCATCTGTGTTCTTTAATGTTTTTCAGAGGAGTTCAAGAACTTTGCACTCAAGCATCCAGAATATGCCACGTTGTTTACTACGTACATAGATCTACAGAGACACCAGACGGGAATGCTTGAGGAGTCTGACACTGAGCCACCCAAAGGCAAACACAGCCCAGTCAGGAGTGCAGCCCCGGTCTCAGAAACAACACCACTTGCAAGAAATAAAGTCTGTCCTGAAGGCAATGAAGAGGATAGCTCAAGTACCTCTGACAAAAAGGATGACTGAGAAGAGTTAAATAATTCAGCTCTTGAATTCTTCAGGATTTTTTCCCTAGCTGTTCATAAGCACAACTGATGTAGAGATGGAAGTTACAATTTTTTAAAAGTTCCTTTTTTTTTTTTTTTTTTACTTTCATATCAGAAGGAGTTATTTCTGTTTGATTGTAAGGGGAAAAACCACTGTTCAATCTTTAATGTCAGTATCACAGTACTGGGAATGTTGTTCAGTGTCTTCTAAGTTCATGCTTCCACAAAAAGTAACAGGTGTGCTAAGAGGGGTATGAGGCTCCAGCACCGCAGTGACCTCTCAGAATGGAGACTGAGGAGTCCACTTGTCTGAAAACAAGTGGAATTTTTGGTGCTGCTCAATTCCTCTATATCCCCACCAGGACATAAGGGAAAAAAGATTATGCTAGAGTGTTTTAATTTGCAGTATCACTTAGCCATTCTCAAGTTTCTGAGACACACAAATGAGTTACAGGAAACTGAGAGCTGAAAGTATGTTGGCTGTCCTTAGATTGCCCTTAACTCCTTATGAACCAGAAAGCCTAAGCTTCTGAACAAGACATGCTGGTTCTGTGATGTTAACAGAAACCACTTTAGGCCTAAAGGCTGGTGACAGATGGAAATGGCTGCACTTCTAACAACAGAAAACTAATTGAAATTCCAAGATAGTGGGCTACAGTCTAGAGGAAAATGCAGACAGTAAGACCTAAGAATTAATGGACTGTTTCAAAACCAATACGATGTTGTTTACAGTAACAACTGTTCGGGATCACATTGGGAAGAGCATTTCAAACTTCAGCATATTTTTTATTCTTGCAATTATCAACAGAGGAATTTGACCTTGCTCTGCAAAGCTCAAAAGGCAAATACGCTGTCAAGCCATAGTTCTAGTACTTAGTATCTACTCTAAAGTTGTCTCCTAGAAACCATGTTTGCATTACTGTGCCATTGCTCAGTGTTTTCTTGGGGTTAGGTTCAAAACCAAGCTCTTTCTAGTCAATGATTTGAATATATTTTGCCTCGGTCCTCTCTAGTGCACTGGAAATTGGGCCTTTACCTTTTTCCATCCTTCATCTGAATGCACTTTATGCAGTATTTAAAATATATAGATACTTAGGCAAATAGTTCTCAATAAAAACTTGGAAGGGATGAGAGGAGAAGATATTTTCAAATTAAAAGTGAGATAATCAAAGCCTAGACTGTCTAGTAATACCAATAATAACCAACTTTCAGCAGGTTTTCATATGTGAAATGGTAACCTCTGCCTCTAAGTTATTGCTTGCAGTCTGGCCACAAGCTCATTGCTGTGTTTTATCTTTCTCTGTTTATAATTGTGCCTCTCCCTACGTTTCATGTGCTTAAAATAAATCTATATTTTTAAAAGACTACTTGAACAGCTGAGTCTTTTTTAGTAGAGTGGGAAAGGTACTTTGTCTACCCTAAGGGGCTGGGGGGCATTCCGGGAAATCATGCTTAAGATGTCTTACCTTGGTAAACTCAGTGCAACCTGAAATTGGCATTTTTAGTTCTTTGTATGATGGCACTTTCCTTTATGGTAGGCCTGGAAAAGTAGGACCAGACCTTCCAAAGAGTTACCTCTGGTGACTGCCTCAACAGGAGGGGATATGATACAAAGGTCTGCAAATTCATGGAGAAAGAGCTCTGCTTTTTGATAGAAAATAAGGCATTACCATTTACATGTAAAATGAGTGACTGCAGCCACAGTTGACGTGTAACAATTAAGGCTTTGTGTATTGTGAACATTAGGAGAGCATTTTCTCTAATTAGAGAAGAAGAAACAGGAGTACAGTTAACTGTACATATTAATTCTTAGCAAGGGTGCTTTTACCTAGCATGTTGACCAAAGTCTCAGTTTTTCAACCAGCAGTAATGTCCTCAAAGATGACTTCTATTCCAACCCGTAAGGAAAAGATGAGTGGCAAAGATGACAAAAGAAGGCACTTTGAGGTCTCGGGATGCAAAGGCTGCCTTAGACACTCCTGCTGAATGCAGTCACGTTCAGCACCAGGAGCTGTGCTGCCCAATAGCACAGCACGTTTAGAGATTTTATAAAAATCTGCAAGTCACTCAAGGCCTTGCAGTTCAAGATAAAAATATTACATATATAAATCTACCTATCCCAGTAGTTAGAGGAAAGGCCACAAATGCGTTTGGTATGTAGCAGTGATTCAACCATGCTCTGAAGAGAAATTAGCTAAACACTATAGACACTAACTCAATATACACACATCTGCTGGATGTGCGGGAAGGGAATACATTAATTTCTAGGCATCATCGTGCCTCAGGGAGCTTTTAAAAGGACCAAACTAAAAGCAGTCTGCAATAAACAGGCATTACATTAAGTGGCAGAGCAGGAACTAAACAGAAGGAGAAGGTTAAAAATACTAAACAGAAAATGGCTCTCAATCAGGCATTGAGGGATGACACCTTTCTGCCTGAGACTTCCTGAGGTGTGAGTTCCTAAGTCTACAGGCTGCTTTAGGATCATTGTGAGAATGAGCAGAAAGGTTTATTTGGTCCCATGTCACCCTAGGAAACATTTACTTGATCAGCACTTCTCTGTCTTGCTTTGACATGGATTTGATGATAAATCCTTCATGGCTACAAATATAAGACGCTTTGAAGCATGCAGAAACTCCAGCAATCTTAACATGGGTGAGAATCAAACAAGGACAAGTCTATTACAAGAGGAAAACAGCTTTTTCACAAGAACACAGGCCTTACTGGGGTGCTGCTGTTCATGAGGTTTGATAACTATATACACTATGAATAAATCTCATTTACATTTTTTAAACATATTCCTGTTTCTGAACACGTGAAAGGCAATGTCAGGTCACATAGAAAAGTGAACCTTCTTTGTTCACCCTGGAATAAGGAAGACACAAATACTGTAAGTTTAAGGAAGGTGAATCAACAGGGTCTCCACTGGCCACACCAGAGGTTGATTTCTGGGACAAATATCTTTCAATCCAAGAAAATTAAAACTATTTGTACTTCCCTTTGCTGCATCAGTGTTACTATAAGTAGAAACAGAGATGTCACATCCAGGTTTCATGTCAGGTTATACCTCTGTGAGATCTGGTCCTAAACTGCCAGAATCACATCACTCCTGGCTAGTTGCTGTCCATCAGAACTATGAGGAGCAGTAACACTTGGATGGAAAGCATCTGAAAATTGGTCTCCTCACAGTCAACAGCTGTGCAGCACCAGTCAGAAGCACCAAACCATGCAGTGACTGCTGCTCCTGAACTCTCGTGCTCATCTGCATCAGAACAAGTGAGCTGCCAAATCATATTCCCACAATGTTCCTGTGAGCATTACATCCTCTTCATCAGCTTATTCCATGGCATGGGGGATGCAGGAGAGACAAAGTTCAGTGATTCCTAAATGGTATTCAGGGGAAATTCTGCACAACAGTTGTGTGCTCTGCCTGTTCATCCCTTCTCAAGACCCCAGCAGGACTAAGAGCCCCAGGAGTCCAGCCAAGGGTTGTGATGTGTGCCAGCTCTAATGACCATTCATAGAAGAGCTGCAGAGGGTAAGGGCTGCCTGGCCACATCTGCCATCTCCCTCACAATTCCCATCTAAAACAAAGTATTCCCTGGACATCAGAAGTCTGAGAAACATTTGTCAAGACCTTTCTTCTATGGTGGTCAGCCCACCAGGGGCCTATTCCTGGCTAATTCCTCAGGCACCATGCCAGTGCAAAAAAATACACCATTCTGCCTGAGCAGGCTTCTGGTGGTGTCTGCATAGGTGCCAAGAGCTACTCAGAGAGCCCATGGATGTGGAAAATCGGGGCCTGAAGCTTAGAAACTAAATGTAAAAAATGTTCATATACAAACACACCCACACCGGACAGTGCTGTGAACTGTTTGACCACAGCTTTCAACAAGGAATGCAGCCTGGGATTTTGTGCTGAGAATTGCACGGCTCTCACTTTGAGAATGCCACAGGAGAAATTCTACAGAAAGGCTTGGTGGATTGGTAGCTACACACTGTATGATTTTCTGGAAGACTGGGCTCTGGTCAGTGCCCTTTGGCTTACCTTTTTCCTTCTGTTTTGCATCTCTTGAAAAACCCTACCTTTCTCTCCACTTTCTCCCTCCACATTTCCATCTAAAACATAGCTAGTACCATTAAAAGATATATTCCACAATAATTAAAGTTAAATTGTGACATTAAAACATAAAAATTACCAAATCGGGTGGGATTCAGGGGCACATGGAGTATTCAGGTAACTTCTTTTACTGGCCTGCCGTCAGAGCAAACTTGCCAAAGGTTGCAAGGGATTCTAATGATGTTGAATTAATTAATTTTAAATCTTTACTCAATGAAGTAACATTTATTAGACTGGCTAGCAGTAGGGAGACGTTTGTCAGCAGTGCTTAAGTTGGCAGACTCTCTGTTACTATACATAGCCAGAAAGGCAGAAAGTAAACATCTTATAGGATTAGCAGCTATGTTCATAGCTGAGATGAAATTTGAACATTTCATTAGTATAAGATTGATTCTGACATTTCATAAAGCCAAAATGCAAACAATAAAATGTGTCTGATATAAATACAGTATGCAGCACTTACTCAGATAAAGTTCAAGAAGCGCAGCAGGTTTAGTGCCATGACAAAGGAAATACAGAAGGGTCATTTAAGGACCCAACTTCTGCTAAGCACTTCAGTGTATGCTTAATCCTGTATCAACCACATACTCTGTACTTATTAAAAGCAGAAAATAGGAGAAATTTCCATAACTAGTTATTGTAAGGATGCTGAGAACTCATCACCGTCATCAAGGAACACAATACCACAACTGATTAAATTTTATTTATTGTGCCATCCTCTTAGCTTAAGATATTCTGTAATAACTACAGCTTGACTGGTGAGACTTCAGAGACACATGACAATGTTCTAATAGAAAATACCACATTATCTTGGCTAGGCACTACTTTTTAAGCCCCTTTCTGCTGTAACGGGTTGAAAGTAAAGGTATGACACTCATATCAAGATTATTCTAGGTTTTCATGGTATTAGGTGCTCTACCATGCTGATAATAAATCAATATTTGCTTTTTTCATCAGTTAATCTTTATTAGAAGTCTTATTCCAGAAAATAATGTGTTTAAAATCTTCTTTTGGATGTAGAATGAGGTTCAAGCAAGGCTCATCTCTAAAGCTACAGCTGCACATGCATTGCTTTGTTCTATACTGGACATAGCTAAGAGCATTCATTTGAAGGAGTGAGCATTCACTAGATTAAACCTGCTGTTAAAGGCCTCCACAAAGGAACACTGCACAGCCTTGCCAATCTAATCCATTGCTCAACAATTTCTGCTGCTAGAAAAGTTTTTCTTCTGGTCTAGCTTGAGTACTTTTGCAGCTTAAGAGTTGTGTTCACCTTGCTCAAGGAGAATTGATTAATTTCTATTTCTCTACTGGGTAGCTATTTATATCTGCTCATACCTATATGCAGATCTCATCATTACACCTGTTTCACTCTTGTCTCTCTCAGCCTGCCTTTCTTAAGTCAAAATGCAAAACGTCTTTCCTTTTTTCTTCACATGTTGCACTTTCTAGACTACTATTTTCCTTTGGTTTCACCAGAGAGAGAAGCTCTCAGCTTCAGCTCCACATTTACCATCCTCAGTAGACCAGAGGACTTCCTTTCTATAGTTTGTAATCAATGCTCCTGCTCATACACACCCAGTGTAAAGCTTGGCTTTTTTAAAACAACACTATCTAAAGAACTGCTCCCCCCTTTTTCTCTCTTCCTACAGCTGCTGATTCCTGCCTCCTGCAGTATCTTAGTTTTATCCTTATGGAATAAAAGACCAGTTTATCAATAACGTTTTGATCAGCTCAAATTATTGTTAAAAATACTTTTCTTATTTAAAAAACCTTTTATTTCCCTTTTGTTAAGCACATTAACTTCCTAAAACTTCACTAAGCATCTGACAGTGCACTGGAAGCAAAGCACTACAGATTAGAGAGACATGATGAAAGCTTAGAGGCTATAATTGTTCAAAAAGAATAATTTCCTTTTCAAAGGTAAACATCAGCCTTGCAGACAAAGATAAGGCCAAGTGCACAATTAGATACTCAAGTCTGTGTTTCTGCTCATATCTCCTGATATCAAAGATTGCAGGAAAATTCTAAGTGTTTTCTTAAAACGTAAAAAAGAAATGAACAGGAAAAAGTGTAGGAGACTAGAAGGAGTCATACCAGAACTGCCAGCAGCTTTCAGAAAAGCTGTTTTCCTCAGTGCCGGAAGTCTTTGAAACAGGAGATAACCAGCCATGAGCTGCAGCAGCCATTCAAAGCAGAAATCATTTCATTTGTTTACATTTTGTCCACTGGCCTTTTGAATGAAAGCAAGCCAAACCCCATAATGTTATTTAATCACATCTTTAACAGCCCATCTCTTGTAAACAGAAAAGTATATTGTCAATATACACAGTGGGGATAGAAACAGTGGCATTGTCACCTAAATGGTTAGAGTTCACTTCTGAACTATTATTAACTCAAAGCTGCACTAAACCTAAAACAACCTTTGAAACAAACACAAGCAGGAGTCATTTTTTCTACCTTTGCTATTACCAAATTTAAAGGAAAGTCTGTGCTTTATATAGTGCAAACTTATCTTTTAGTAGAAAAGATCCTTAGTGGACCAAAGAGAATCACCTTTGACAAAACTCTCAGTGTTATTCATTTTAATTAAGTGGACTTTGCAGCTTAGCAGAAGAAACTGCCATTGAAGTAAATAATGTATAAAGCACATAAGAAGAGTTTCTACCTTTCCTGGCCATTAACAGTTTATAAATAGACAAAGCAAAAGGAAAGCCACTACTTTGCCAGAAGTTGCACAGGAGGGCACTGGTATAGCAGACATAGGAACACAAGAGTTCTGAATTACCTATGGGTGCTCATAGTGCTCCAAACCCTGTTGTTAAATTTGACATTCTTTGCTTTAACACTCCCACTAATTATTTTTTCATATGCAAGAAGGTGAACTCATCATCAGACCATGAAAAGCCCAGATTAAACAAATCTGATAGTTATGGCAATATGATGCATTTAGACTCTTTTAGCACCTTTTTCCCTATCAAAATACTCATACCTCTTACCTGCAGCTATCTCTGGCTTGCTTGCTTGCCTAGTGAGGCATTTTTGTGATACCAAAATCCTTCCACCATGACTCAGGGCATGCCAAGGTGCAAGCGAAAGAGATCTCAGTTCTCTGTACAGTTACAGGGGTACATCAGCAAGCTCTGGCCCAGCAGACAGGTCAGTGTCTGACCTTCTGGTGGAGTCACTCAGTCTCCATTTACTCTTCTTCCAGCCTAATGTGAACAATTTCACAGTAGACAGAAAACCCCTCCCCTCCACCTAATCTCTTATTATTTTCCCTACATCAAAGAACTGCCCTCGTTAAGCCATTGTTTTATAAATCTGCTCATATTTTTCCTACCCATAATACAGAAGACACTGCTGATAGAAATATGTCAACAGGAAGACAAACAGGCAGCATTTGACATGCTATTAGTCTAAGTCTGGGTGGATAAATAAATCATGGATCACATATTCATCAGGGGGAAAACACTGTTTATTTCCACTGGATTTATTACGCACAGGTCTCCCATACAGCACAGTGACAAAACACACCCCACAAAAAAAGGATGTCACAATGTACCCAAGAAGGGACTGTTGATGCAACCAGGACAATGCATTCTCTCCTTAGAAAGGGCTTCATTCTCTTGGGGATATATCACACTGGTCACACAAGATGAAGCCAGCTGGAAGTGTCCTTTAGTCATATCACTGTATACGGCAGGGTAATTCATCAAGACTGAATCATTCCTAAACACTGGATGTTTCTCTGGAAGCAATTTGTTCTCTAAGTGCAATAAATATTAAGTATTTCATGCCTTTCTTTAAAATATTGCAAATTCCCATGCTATTTTTAGATGAAAAGTATATGCTAATCCTAGTCTGATTCTGAATCAGGCCTACCCATCAGTGTATCCCACCATCTCCTAACTGAGAAAATATAAAATAACTTAATGATGTTGTTAGCCATCTACCTACATTTCAGCTCACCATGCCCTCCATAATTAATGATACTGATACTGCAAAACTGAACCTAATTTATTTTGGTGACACTTCCTAATTACTAACAGCAGTAAAGAAACCGCCTTGGCAATTGTTTCAGATGCAACCTTAACTATAAAAAAAAAGCCAGGATAATAAGGTTAGCATCTCTTCTCTCTTAAAAAGGATGCTTTGCAATGAGGTCACCCAAATTCAAAGGAATAAAACACATCCAGATGTGGAGTCTTCAGTTAAAAGAACTTCATAGCTGGAGACTTTACTGGTGTAATGGACCATCAAAAGAGAATATTTACTATGGGTTAGAAGTTTGTCATTACACAGGTGTCTATAGTACTTTCAGACGGGGGGAATGATTAAAAGAAATCAAGAGCTCTTTTTTTTTATTTTTTACAAAGCAGTTACTTCAGAGGAAGTGTCTCAGCTAGGTAAAAATTTACCTTGATCTCTAGATAAATGCGGTGTGGAAGCATTCAGAGACAGAAGGTCATTTTATTTAAAGGGCAAAGGTGTCTCTGTGCCTAATGAACCACCTTTCAAAAGCTATCCTACAGCTCAGAGGACCAAATATCAATAAAATATATTTTCAGTCTGTTTCTTCAGAAAACACAGCTCAGGGCACAAAGATTGTGCAATAGAAGAGAAGAAAATCCCTATTAAATCTATTTTAATTGTGAAAATAAGCTCTCTGGAGAACCTAAACACAGGATTGGTAAGAAAGCACAAACCTCTCTTCCTCCACTGCTTTCTTAGGGCAAACAAAGACGGATGAGAAGCAGGGCATCCTTCACAGTCGTGGTGGAAGAACAGCTTTCACCCTGGTAATTAGGCAACTGCAAGCAGAGGCACAGCAGAGCAGCACGACACAGACTTGCTGGCTCAAGGAGCAAGCCAAGTAAGCCTTGCAATGGGGGTGATGGAAGGGGTTTTCTCCCAGTGCAGTGAACCCCGAGCATTTCCTGTGCTGAGAGCCTCACTCGTGCCCAGGGAAGCTCATCTCTTTTGTGTGGCACAGCCCCCACCCTGGGCTGGTTTTTGCTGCTGAGGTTCGGGGCTGGCTCACAAGGCAGCTCTGTGTGTGTTGGCTCTTCTCCAACAATGGCAACTTCTGTTCAATTCTTTCATTATCCAGGGCTGGCTGAGGGAGCACTGCCACAGTGCCATATTTTGCTGTGACCTCCTCTTGTTCACAGGCTTCTGCTGTAACTAGTGAGTGTTCATCACCATACTCATTGCAACTTTGGGTTCTCCTTAATTGATAAATGCTCCAAAAGCCAGGGCTGCTGATCTCTGAGTCCACTCATCATGAGAGAACATCTAATGAATAACTTAATGGAACATATTCAGCCCTGGGTTACACCACGGACTGTCTTCCACAGCTTGAGCCTTACTTACCAGTCTTACCATACAGCTGCAATCCCATTTTGTTTCCCAAACTCCTTGACTGAATAAAAATATTTTTAAAGATCCCATGCCATACTCTCACAAAAAAAAAAAAAAAAAAAAAAGAGGAAATACAAGCCACTAACCTAAACCCCAGCCTTCCAGGAAATATTAATGCTTTTCCAGCAATATTAATGCTAAAATCAAGATAACTTTAGTTGCATAATTATTTCACTCAGTGTCTGACCACTAGCAATCTGAGGCTTTTTCAGAAGCAGATGAAATGATATCTCCTCATTTGTTTGTTTTAGCTATCATTAAACAACCCTGAAACTCAACTGCGTCCCTCTAAGGAAAAGTTTAAGATGATTTTTTAAACATATTACAGGCAAATGCTCACCATTACAAACAAATGTGTGGGTTTTTCCTAAAAAACTCTAAATAAAATCATACATTAATTATGTCAGGATCATTCCCTTACTGCAATTCAGTAAAGGCTGCATTCCCAACACAAGAAAACATGGCAGATTTTAACAAATTCAGCAAACTTTAAGGAAGATTCAGAGAGGCTCCTTCATTCCTGCAAAAGGAACCAATTAAAAACCCAACACTAAAAGGAATTTTGAATGTATTGCTCTTGAATGAAACAATGTTTGAAGAAGGAAATGAATTTGTTTATGAGACATATTGTTGGCTTTGCTGAGTTTTACTACCACAGTTTTCCTCCAAGAGGAAATACATTATTAAACAAGAAAGAAGAAAGCGTCCATCAATCCCAGTAAAGCAGCCTAGTGTTAATGTCAGCAATGACATGGCAAGGCTTCTACCAAAGTTTTATTTGGTATTTTAAATTATAAATCCTCTACAGTTTCCAAGATGCAATTTACATCCAAATTCGTTCCAAAAGGTTGGGATTTTGATGTGAGCTTATTACATATTCTTATCTGAATATTTTTTAAACTTGAATTCTTTAGGGTTTGGACTGGCCTTTATTTTGGGCATTTTACAGAGCCTATAACAACAGGGGCCAACCCCCACCAAAATGCAAATAATGATTTATTCAACTGAGAAACCTGACCTTTTCATGCACATTTTTGGAAGCTGCATTATCAGGTTGATCTGCCAAGAAACAGAACCCAGAAAATAGGTCCTAAAAACTGTATACCAGAATCAGAAAATTGCATTGTATGATAATGAACTTGCACAGTTAAGGAAGCATCAGTACTGCTTTAGTGGTTCCTAAAAGTAAAAAACTGAATTAGTGTGCAATCAGAGCTGTGCTATTATACCACAGAAACACAGCATGAAGCTTCCAGCTCTTCTCTGTTCCTGGCCTCTGACTCGTTCCTGTAAGAAGTCTGTGCCCTGCTGCTGCCTCTGTAGCTCTGACCCATTTTCTCCTTCTCCCTGTAGGGTCTGGAACAAAGTTTTGCTGAGATCAACGCAGAAGAGGGAAGAAAGAATGAGGATAAGAGAAAACAGGGAAAAGTATAAGATAAATAATATGGCAGTCATCAGTGGTCAATGTTAATTATTAATTGATTGAGAAAGAATACTGAAGTGCTGTCTCTGCATTAAACCCTGCTTATGCCTCCTTACAGACACACAGATCAAGGGCTGCGGGGGATGAAGCCCATAGGAAAGGGGGATGTGGAAGACAATGCAGCAATTCTGTACCAAAAAAAAGCAGACAAACCAATCACTGACCTAGATGTTGTAAAATAGGGATAGTTTTGCTTTCAGTAGCCCTCTCCCTGATGAATTTATTGACCACACCAACTTCATTTGGTTCTATCTTATTTTTTCTCTTCTAGTCTTGCTAAACCAACATATACTGGCATAACCATGAAAACAATATTCCAATATTCCTAAAATGTAGAAATTGCCTTCCAGTTTTGACCTAGGGTGTCCTAAAAAGCACGGCCCTGATGATGAAAAAAAATGATGTGGAAGAAGCTTCCCACTCTCAAACAACTCATCCTCCCATCCTCAAACTCCACCATGATTTCCTCCCTACTTGTTACTCCCTGTGCTAACTGGAGATCAGAGTCCAGCAAATGCACTCATCTATTCGTTCTACCAGTCTAAACAAACAAGCCAACTCTGAGCTGCCACCATGCATGAGTCCTACCCAAGCAGTACTTACCCCTGTCTTCTTTTTTCTTTTTTTTACCCTCTGATGTAGAGAAACAAGAAAAGAAAAAAGGAAAAGCCATGTTTCTCAACTCTGAAAGTCTGGAGTCTAACTCTGCTCACCTGTATCTGACTGTCTTAGCTCAGAGCCCTCCCTGGAAAGACTCAGGACACCCCTGACTGGAGCTGGACTCAGGCAAACCACGCTGCTGTGGGGCCCAGCAGGAGCAGAGCCCCTCAGAAAGAGAATTCCACACAGCCTCCCTCAGAAAATCCACAAACTGCTAATGAGATGCAGAAGCTGGGAATGAAACAGGCCCTTTGACTTCCTTCTGCAGTGTGTATGGAAGCTCAGGCTGATCTTTGCCCAAACTAATATTTAACAACAGCCTGCCATTAATCTAGAAGCTTCTTTGGAGAATTTGGAGTGAGGATGTACAACCTATTGTTCTATGATATTTTGGACCTTGACCACCAGGAATTATACACTTGGATACCAAGAAATTGCAGTATGAAAATCTTCAGAAAGCAAGAGATATTTTTCTATGTTGAGGATACATCTGAATGTCCCATTTTTCCTTCAGAATATAATATCTCACAAAGGAACCCTTATGCAGATTAATCTCCTGGTATCACTACTATTTCAAGTATATAAACAAAAACGTAAGGTTTAGCTGGCCAAAGTAACATCATTTTTTAATTACATAAATTTATGTTTCGACATTTCTATAGTTATGTTTGCTGAGATGCAAGAAAAATACTCTGATTAAGAGCAGCTTAAAAACTAAATAATCACAGCAAGGAAGAAGGACTGCATGTTTACCTGCTGGTTACATCTCAGTTCATATATTTGAAATGAAGTAAGAAACAACTGATTCATCTAATCTATGTCTAGCTTCAAAATCAGAATTTTAATTCCCGTTTCATTTACATCAAAGATTCCTCCCTGCTGAGGACAGGACACAACCAGACAAAATTTGATACTAGCTTCAGCAGATCTGCATGGAATTAGTAGGTCACAGAAGTTTCAGAGCCGGAGAAACAGAAGGGGTCTGGTGTGCAAGAGGGTGGCTGTCAGAGGGATGTCACAGGCAGAGCCTCATTCTAATATCATCTCTTCTTTTCATTTGTGCCACAGCAAAACCTTAACTAAAACATTATCTTAACAACATTTCCTAAACTTTGGTTGCTTGGCTTTGTATCCAGGACTGACCTTTAGCATTGCTATTCACAGGCCTCAAATATATGCTTTAAATCAGCATATTTGCTGCACCATTGAGGAAGTTTGGATCTTCCTCATTTGCAAAGCCGATGTCTTTAATTTCTGTGGCAAACCACTGAGCCCTAATCTTTTTGGAGGTCTGCGGTGTTTGCCTGGAACCAGAGCCCAGCCCCAAACAGCAGCGGCGGCAGAGCCGCGCCTGCTGCCCCCGGGCCGGAGCGCTCCCGCTGCTTCCCCAGGCTCCAGGGAAGCGCATCCAGCAGGTGGAGCTTCAGGGCAACCCAAAAGGCCGCTCTCCGCCTCTCCTGCCGCAGTTTCTCGGAGAGCTGCTCCCACCGGCATGCCCGCAGCCTGCGGGCAAGGCTTCCTGCCTCAAGCGCAGAACGCTCCGAGCCGAGCGCGGGCACGATTTGCTCTCTGAGCAGCCCAACAAAGCCGGTCTGGACAAACCCGACCCCTCCAGGGCACCTGGTGCTCCTGCTCGGCGGGACACAGGGACACTCCCGGCTGCAGCAGCCCCGCCGGTGCCAAGCTGCCTCTGCCGCCTCGTGTGTCCCTAACTCGGCTCCAGGAGCCGGGCGAGCACACACCCGCTAAAATATAATCACACACAAAGCATAGGAGTCATGCGAGTTTGAGTTCGCTTCGCTAGAGGTGCGCCCAAAGCAACAATACAATTTTTTTTAAATATATCTTTTCATTCTTTGCAAAACAAAGTTAATTCCTAATGAAACCATTTGTGCTTAGTCTGGAAATGGAGAAATGGAATTAGGAGTTAAGTGAATAACAACAGGGAAATCCTGTCTTCTACTCTGCAGTATTTCCATCTACATTAATTGCATACTCAAGTTTATTTGAAGTTGCTCTTACCTTGTAAAGTTTTCTGCTGAGTTTTCAAAAACCTCTTTTAAAAAAGGTTCTTTTAAGAAAGGTATGCTGTTCTTCTTTTAACTGCCTCCTCCTCCAATACCTCTGCATCTGCTAATGCTCAGGCACTGGGTATCTCCAGAAGGAATTTACTGTCTCCTGCATTACTGGCCAACGTTTTGGGCTGACCTGCTTCTTTTAACACACATGCACATGCAGATTGCACTCCAGAAACCTCAGCTGCTGGGTGTGATGTGGCTGTTATGATGCAGCCTTCCTTTGGAACCCTAGAGCTGAACAGCAGAGATGGCTACAGGTACATGTGAGTGAGCCCTGTGGGTCACCTGTGATTTTCAGTGATGAATGACTGTAGATGCACAAATTAACACAGAGGTGCCTAATTATAATTTTCTGTTTCTCACATGGAAAATGCAACCCCCCCTTCACTCTCCCTCAACACTCCCCAGGGTTTTGCTGATTTGGAAATTCATAGCCACTAAACTTAGAGAAATTGTCCATAGTCCCCACTGTATTTAGGACCTAAAAGTTAACTTGTTTCACCCAGAATTGCTTTTTTCCAAGTCCACCTTCCTTCAATTCAGCTTCTTGCTTCTAACCTTTCAGCTTATCAGCATTGATTTATTTAATATAAAGTAGTGAGGTTACCTTGGATCAATTATACCTTTTTTTCTGTGCAATTTCCAATGCTTAATACATCTGTTACTGCTCAGCCGCAGGGACAACTTGTCCAGCTGGATCCTAAATTATTTCAATCCTTAATTCAATTGTATTTTTGCCACAGCCCAGCCAATGAGCATAATTCTTTTATGGCTAAGAAGCCTCTTTAGAAATAATCCAATAGCCCATATTAAAATATAGGTCATTGTGAAAACTGCCAAGTGCCTGACTTGTCATAACTTTGAAGACAGGCTCTGAGTCTCCTTTGGCATTACTGATTCTTTCAGTGCTTGGAGGCTTAATTTTAAAACAATCAGCTCAACAAAAACAATTTACTTAGAACTGTCTAAACTACTCAATGTTAGCTGGGAAGCTAATTTGCTACTTGATGCTGCACTTGGATAAATGCTACAACTAAGGGCAACTGGAGGTTTCCAAGTACTAAATCAGTTCACAGCTTGATGTGCCTGTTGCTATAGAACTACAAAGGTTTTGCACAGTAAAAGCAAGTAAAACCCACTCAAACCTGTACATGAGGTGAAGATACCTGGAAGATGAATGTGTAAAGTTTCATAAGGCAAAACCCACAAAAAGTTCTTAAACTTTGAGGAGAAACTATTTTTCACTCTTCAACTAATACCCATTATGGGACTTGAATCCTTTCATAAGTTTATATTCTTAGAGATCCATTTTCTCCTTAAAAGAAATAAATAATTGGTCTTTTTCGGTGTTTTTGAGGAGATTTTAAATTAACTACTGATTTTTTTTCTTTCTGTCTCAAAGAGATGGAATCACATTATCAAAAGCTTAAGGAAAGGAGTTGCCTTAGGATCACTAACAGCCACAATGATCCTTTCTCTCATGTAACAGCAGTGGAAAGTTCATTGCTTCTAGATAGATAAGATGAATCTAACTTTTGTCTTTCCTTGTGGATATCCAGCATCTAGCACAACAGAATTCTGATTTGGATATAGCCACCGTGTAAACCTTGGGCAACAGTAGTGTGTGCCTGTGCTTACATGCTTTCTCCTAGTGAAAAGGCAACTTTATTTAACAGAATTTGATTGTTTCTGAATAGTCTTAGAAAAAGAGAATTCTAAAAAATTAGAAACAGAACTTAGAAAAGTGAGGCTTTTATTCCCACATCTCCTCTCCACATGTCATTCTCACTGGCCACAGAGAGTTCTGTTTCTGCACCAAAGGAAGAAATTCAATGACAAATATTAGGCCCAGTAGAAAGCACCAACCATTAATAATTTAAATGTTTTCACTCTTTGTTTGGACTTTAGTGTAATCAGTGAAATCAGTTGTTTTGCATTTGGAAAAAGAATTCATCCTATTGTGCCTTCAGATATAGGTCTGTGATCCCTCTTAAAATGAATGAGGCTACATAAAGATTGGCTTTGAATGTTCAATGATCAGTACAGTACTCGATAAACCTAAGATCAGTAGCCTGTAGGTGCCTATTTCTAGTTAAGCAAGGTACCAAGCTCATTCTCAAGTCTTTTTTTGCAGCCTGCACAATTGGACATATTTTACTTGCTGTACAGGAAGAGATATCAGCAAAAGAAAGGACAGGTCCTCCCAGCAAGTAAGAACACAGTGCTTCTGGCTTTTTGTTTAGTCTTTTCAACAGGAGGAAAATAATACCCAGCACCTTGCCATCAGCAGTGAAAAAATCATCTTACGATCATTCAGCAGATTTTTATATCACTAGATATTTTGGGTCATCACTCAGTCTAGCTTTGGACACCAAGCAAGGTGGATTTTCAGGGTCTGCAGATGGCAGAAAAGATGAATTATCTTTAAAAAGCCTTGATTTAGGCAGATGCAAATAATCCTATGACCACACAAAGTTCCAAAGTTAAAACACTTTTTACTAATTCTACCCACAGGTGTATATGCACAGAAAACTCCTACATGCAAAACGAGCTTCCCAAAGGAAGACAGATTAATGTGGTACCTTTTTCTCATAACCGTCATTTATAAAAGCAAGGAAAATGGGGTAGATATTAATCTATCACGACTTTACAAAAGTACCTGTTACAATGACATTTGTAATTGTTAGTCTGAGCAGAAGACATGGAGATAAATAGAATTGTTAAGACAGGAAAGGAACTGACTAAAGAGGATATAATACTATGTTGTGCTATAAGGATAATTACAGCCTTGGAGTGAGATTACCCATCTTGAAAGATCTGTTAGTGGGAATGATCTTATTAAATATTTGCATTAATAATACCCAAAAGTTTGTGTTTGCTAATGAAATTTGGAGATGATTAAGTTGGCAGGCAACATTTAATCAGTGAAGAATGGGACTCACACGGGAAAAAAAGGAATCCTAGCATAACAGAAATGGTAAAGAGAATGAAATGGTGAACCTGGTCTTTAAGAATTAGAGAAGTGAGAGAGCAGAATGACTTGGGTGTTTATAACTTGTCTGTGGACAAACATTTAGTACAGGTGTGAAAAAGGCAAGCAAGATTCCCTTCTCATTAAAATCTTGGCTGGAGTCCGAGATTCCCTTGACTAGGAATTATTACTACCTCACTAAAGATTGGTAAGACGTCATCTAAAATCTAGGCCATTTTTACTCAAGAAAAGTTTATACCAACCAGAAAAGAGAAAGATTACACAGATCTATAACCTGGTGAACCCAGTGGAAGGGCTACAGCAGAGCCAACTATATGGTTCTCCTACTGCTCAAAGCAGAGACGAGGTCAGTGTGTGCCCTTGCTCCCTTTTGGACCTTTTGGACCCCTGCACCCTTTGGACCCTGCACCCACTTCTCTCTTGCACAAGCCAAGATAAGGGAGGATGGAGGGCACCTCATGCAGTCAGACTGAAACTGGGAGTGCCCCCAGTTCCACCCCACTTGTTTGCAGCTTTGCAAATTGTTCTCATACAACTTTCTCTGAGATAGAATAAGCCTGGGGCTAAAGCAGCAGGAGCTAGTGATCCAAAACAGGTAGCAAGAAAGAATATGCTGAAGCTGAAACTTAACAACTATGTGAAATGTTCCAAAGGAGATTTAAATTTAAAAAGAGACTAAGTTCTTGTAAACTGGAAAGAGGCCAAAGGTAGGTGAAGAGGGTGTGCCTGTAGAGAAGGGGCAGCGGTGAAATTATGAGTGATAAAACTCCTGGACTTCAACATCATTCTCTCCACACCTACATATTCTATACATTATAAAATGATAAAGATGCTATGGGATAGCTTGCTTGGGTGACACTGATGGTGTCATGAAGGACATCTGATGCCAGAGGTAGCAGATCCCAGGTAAAACGAGCTTTGAAGGAGTGTATTTGTGACAATCTCAAGCAATTTGATAAGGAAGTGTCAAAAGCTACAATCAGGAGAAACAGGGAGAAGCCTTGTCTTCCCCTAGAACTTGGCATTCTTGCATGTACAGAATGCCAAAACAGTGTGAAGTGTTTCTATTGTTTTTATTTTCAGTCTGAAGACAGTTTGTAACATGACATACACATGTAGTGTTGGACCAACTCAAATAAGCATTGAAAGAGATGCATTTCTTCAGCTCTAGGGAAGAGATACTATGACAACAGCCTGCTAACAATAAAACACGGAAGTTTTAAATACTAAATAAACATTACATTTGGAATACATTGTGATTTTAGAGACACTGTGAAGCAAACCTGCCCAACCCACTCTTATAAAAGTCCAGGAACTGGGGCTGATATATCTACTGCCATTAGAAGATGTCTAGTATAGTCTATGGCATGGCATCCTTTACCTGCTAACCTAGAAAGATGGGCACCCCTGCCAATTCCATGTTCTTATCACTGTGAAATCCTTTTAACATTGATTTAGTCAGAAGGCTTTGTTCCCAGTTCCCACAGCAACTGGCTATTCCCCAAGTTTCTTCTATTACAGAATAACCAAACCTAACTTCATTCAACTTATGCACTTTGTTGGAAAAATGTTTAGTCTTTCAGTGGGGGTGAGCCTCAAGCCCAGAATGAGTTTCTTTGGATGTACCAGGACATGAAATTAAATACTTGGTGTATATATCCATTGGCCCTTTTACTCTTTCCATTGTGTCTTGGATTACAATAAGAAACTGATGACCCAAGTCTTCAAGTCTGAAACAACTTTGTCCTACTAATCTATGCATAAAAAAATATCCCAAACCCCAAGTCTTTTGTTCCCACTGCATTCCCACTTTGATAGCTAGAATTCTCTTCATTTTCCCACTAAATTTATTGTGATTCCTTTGGTTTAAACAGTGGTGGGTTTTTTTTCTCAGTGACATTTACTTCAATTTATTTATAAAGCAATCATATCCTCTCTCAGTTACTGATTTGTTTGCCTCAATGGCCAAGCTCTTGCACAAAATGACACTTCATGAAGAAGACTCTAACAGATGCACTAACTATAAAGTGCAGATTCCAGCATATTTGAACCTGTTTGATATCACCCTTCTCAGACGATGTTCCTAGATTCATAGGAAGGACAGTAGGCAGCTCCTGCAGTTGTGTAGTGGCAGTGGCAGAGGCAGAGGGCTGCCAGCACTGGAGAATTCAAACCCTGCCACCAACAAGCACCGTGAGCCTTCACAACACCAGCAAATGGAACTCTGAAAGCACACATGGAATTGTTGTTCATTAGGGTTTTTTTCTTCCTAGACATGAATGTGTGAGTGACAGCCTCAGTTTACTGTTACAGCACAGTTATTCTCCTATATATTGCAAGGAATGATGGACAAGAATTTGAATAATTGATGACTAACCTAACAATACCTGACTATTTTCTGAAATAAATCGCTGCCTACTTCCCAGCCAACAGTGGCATATCACTAACACCCTGCCATCTTGCCTGGCCCCATTGAGGCTTCTGAATACAATATTCTCTTCTCTGACTTCAATTCTATCCACTGTCAGGCCCCATTAGGCATAACAAGATCCAGACAGATTCAAGATTAAGCAACTTTTTTATAAAATCCAATTGAGGACTTTCTTACCTTGAGGGTGCAGCAGATATTGCATTAACCAGATTGTGCACACTTTCCATGCAAGAACTAAAGATATATATATATATATATATACATATATACACATATATATATATATATATATACGTATATATATATATATATATATATATGCAGAGCGACTTAATTCTCTTAGGAAATAAGCAGGGGCTTTCTGGATTCCTCCCATCATAGACATCATGATCAAGCTCAGCTAATTGAAACCTTGTGGGGAAAAGGGTGTTCCTTAGCAAGGCCTTATTTTTCCAGAAGCAATATGGGAGTGCCTCTGTCTAGCATAGGAAGTCTGTGCAGATCATTAAGGCAGTAAAAGTCACGTGGAGAGAGGGGAACCAGGTTTAAAAAGCTCCTTACTGGCTAGGCTACATCTTCAGCTCCCAGAGAGACTGCAGTCCCTGAGTGGTGGAACCAAGAAGGAGCAATCCTCCTTCAGTCATCTTCCCCCTCCCCACAGGTACCAGGGAATGGGACAGAGACACCCCCAGTGCTGTCTGGTGAGTTAATCAACAAGATGCCTTCAGGGCTGTGCAGCTGAGAGGAGAGGCTGCCTTTATGTCTGAAACAGAGCCTGTCTTCTGTTTGCCGTGGGAGAATGGGGGTGCAGACTCTCTGAAACTCAGGAGAGCTGAGCATATTTGGGTGCATGGCACACGATTTGTATTTGGTGTGTTTGGTGCTTGTGGAGAGCCTGGTGGGTGGCGCGGGGAGGAGGCAACAGCACAGCTGGGCATGAGCACGATCCCATGGGCTGCACTGCACGGGAAAACTGCAGCAGCTCATAGGGCACTCTGGTAAAGTCACACAGACTTCGAGCATTTATAGCAGTGTCAAAAAGTGAAAAAGATCTTGTGGGGTGTTTGATATCACCCCACAAGAAAGACACAAGGGCAGGAAATCACAGAGTAACCAAAAAAGAGTGTATGAGCTGCATGGTCAAAGCACCTAGGTGCTCTGGAACAGTATAGCCACTGCTCAAATCCTTCACTCAGATGAGGGCTTTAGGATTCAAGCTAGAGCTTGGATATTGGCGCTTGAACTGAGCAGCTTTTGTGAAGGCATAAAATCTGTATATTGTTACCAGCTGCCTTGCTAGCATCTTTTTAGTCTGTGGCCTAAAGAGAGATGAGGAGGATGCCAATATGTGAACTTTAACTCTGAGGTGATATTCTTTTTCACATTCCAAGTTTGCAAAGAAATCTCGTATTCTTTATGAACTCTGCCCAGCACCTCTTTATGTATTACAATATATATGATACTGTTTTATCAGCCCTAGCAGAGTGATTAAGTATGGTAGGCTGTAACACCTTCAAGAATCCTCTGTGACTTGAGCTGCTCTCACTGATGCCAGGCAGAAGGGAAGCTATTTAACACTGGGGAAGGAGAGCTAGTTTCTGGCTTTTGTGGTCAAATTTTATTGCCTTAACTGACACAGAATGTAGAGTTACTATTCACAGCTGTAACCAGAAGAGTCCCTTAAAACCCCATTCTGCAGCTGTATTTAGCCAACTTCTGGCACCAGTCACTGTTCTGCCCGATAACTCTTTGCCTATTTTACACATGGAAGACACGGGTTACATTTGGAATAGCAGCAAATAGTTAATGTCCCACAAATACCTCAACCTGGCAACTGAATTCTACCAGCCTACCGCTTGCCATGAAAGAAGCAGCTGGGTATCCATCAGTCCTGGCACAGAAGCATTAGCGGTGTCCTGCTCTGCCATGCAGCCTGCATCCCACCGGGTTCTGATGTCAAAAGCCCAAATTTCTGCTGTTTAACCAAAGCCACACTAGCGGGCAGGGGAGATCAGCCGAGAAAGAAGGGAAGCGGGCAGTCCAAGCAGGCTCTACCTGTTGCCTGCGTACGGCACTTTCAGCCGGCTGGACTAGGATAGGGATGCGCGTTTTGCCTGGCGGGAAGGAGCCGCTCCGAGCGCGCCGTAGTCTGCGGCACGACGGAGCCCACCTGAGTAACTCGGCGGGGAACCAGGGGCGGTGCGGGGCTCCCGGCGGTGCGGGGCTCCCGG
>JAHLSL010000036.1:6938542-7020534 GCA_025920805.1 Petroica traversi | reverse complement strand
TGATGGAGTAACACCATCTGCAAGCCGGGCAGGTGCCTGGGG
This sequence comes from Petroica traversi, assembly GCA_025920805.1. Classification (NCBI taxonomy): domain Eukaryota; kingdom Metazoa; phylum Chordata; class Aves; order Passeriformes; family Petroicidae; genus Petroica; species Petroica traversi. The sequence continues at coordinate 7,020,492 of JAHLSL010000036.1, read as the reverse complement.
TGCTTTCAAATCACACACAGAAAGAACAGACCCTGCCTGGCAGATGGAGAACTGTGTGAACCACACAGACAGAACCCACAGAAAGAAAGCAGGTTCTGAAAGATAGTTATGTATGTATATAATGATAGTGTGGTTGCTTGGTGATAAAGGCTAATAGTTCACACTTGAAGCATAAAAGAATTGCTTACTGTGAAAATAGGAATGCAGGATGAATGGGAAAATCCCTATCAAATAACATGGAATCATATCTGTCCTTGGAACTTAATAGGATACTGGTGCTAGTGAAACACTCGATCGAGCTTGGTACCTGCAAAACTTCTGAGAGGAGTCAGAAAACCTCTCTGCTCACCACCCAGACAGACTGAAGAAAGTAGTTAGTACTGAAAAATAACCTCCATCCTTATTTCGTTATGCCCAAAATAGTGCCAGCCATTCACACTCCAGCAGCACAATGCATCAGAGCCCAGCAGGCTCCCGCCGTGTCAGGTGCAGGAGTGGCAGCAGCATCACTCACAGCACTCAGGACAGATGCACCACTGCCACATCTCCACCTCACTGGAAATTTTTAGGAAAAGAGATATACTCCCCTATCTCACATTGCACAAGGTGACACTCATAGTGCCTGAATTCTTTTCTATTGTAATTTGGGTCACTTAATTTCCTAACCTGCTTGCTTCATAATTTACTGCCACCTCAGGCACAGAAGGTAACAGTCTGCAACTCCTGTGTTTTGTTTAGCCACCATGTATTATCTTATGTCAGTTCCGCTAGAAAAAAACTGAGTCTCATTAGCATCTTCTGATTCAAATACTTCCACATGGCAGTGAAGAGAAAGCCAACATATACAACTACAAGGGCCACATTTCAGTGAAAAGTTTGCAGTAATTCTCAATATAATCAAAGTAAAATCAGACCTTTACAAGCAAAGGTAGAGAAGCCCTTTGCTACCAAAGTCTATAGATGGGCTGAGAACTGTTTTTGATGCAGAGACCAAACACTGATATCATAAAAATTTTCCACCCATTGCCTCTCATGTTGGACATACATATCAGTTTTAGTCAGTAGAAACTCTTGTAAGAGATTCAGGCTCTAAAAGTACTTTACTGAGTTTCAAGCCAACTCAGTCCCTTCTTTCTTTCAAACTGTGTTTGGGAGCTTGTTTGCCTTATGAGTAAATTTTCCTACAAGACCAAAAAACATAAGGCAACAGGCAGAGCTGTGGGATATCACTGGATTTTGTTGAGATCTTTCCAGTCATAAATCACAGATATTCTTAAACATATTTTTTTCACACTGCTACTGCATGAGGGAACCTTTCTAGCACTAATTTAACTTTTGCTGCCTCAAAAGAATAACACAATGGATTTAATATAATTGCTATGTATCCCCATGCAGAAATTGGTACGTGGATACAGACATGGGAAAAACTTAATTTCACTATCTTAGTAGTTTACCTGTACTGCTGAATGAATTAAAGGGTTGAAATCAGAAGCCGTTTTTATACTTGTATAGCATGTTCACACTTACCTATAAAAAAACTACAGGATGATCACAATAGGATTACAGATTGGCTTTTGATATTTATAAGAAACTGCTAGGTAAAGAAAAAAACCACTAGAACAGATGAAAATTGAATTGGATGATATGTTTATAGTAAAGCAGTGGAAAGTAAAAGTTTTCTTTCCTCTTCCTTCTGCAGTTTCTCTCTTTTCTGAAAGCCTCAGCAATTACTCGGCCTTGGTGACTTAACTAGAGCTGACTTTGGACAGTCAAACGTGTGGGTTTTGAGCATGTTATCAACAGATTGATACAAAATACTCAGTGAAATGAAAGCATGTTGGAATGCCCTATGTCCTGGGTCAGAATAGCTTGTGCTACCTAACAAAAAGAAATTCTGCTATCCTACCAAAAGCTACATCCACAAAGGTTCAACAAATGTTCTTAGAAGTTGAACAACAATGTCAAGAACCTGGAAGTGGTAGAAAATGGCATCTTCCTTTATATTTAAGAAAAAGTTAGGTGGTTGACATATGTCATAAAGCTACCTATGATTACATCAAGATGCCTGCAGACACACTAAGGGCCTTTCCATGTTTGTAAAAGTGGCTCTCAAGAAAGCGTGGAAACTTACAAGAACTGAGAAGGAAAATAAAAATACACACTGCATTCCCCCATTCAAAGTTGAATTTTACACGGACATGCCCTTTTTTTCACTAGCCAAGTCCTGGAGTTTTTTTCTTTGATAAACTCTAGGGAAATTTTCTAGAAAAAAAACAGACATAGGGGATTTGGGGTTAGATCTGGAAGTTCCACTTGTACAAAACTCCGATAGTTTACTTTAATGAGTTTTACTTACACAAGGCACACACCACCCAGTGGCAGCTATACAGACTTTTTTTGTTAGATAACTTCGGAGACAGCACTGATGGTGGTAACAAAAAGAAACATTTATATTTTAACAAGCTCCCAGTAACAAAAAGCTAGAGAGTAAGAAGCATCTAGCAGAACTAAAACACTGAATGAATAGCCAGAAACATCTGTGTTTTGGGAGTAGCCTGCAGAGAGACCCCAATGGGACTTCTGCACAAAGATAGATGGCAGAATGTAACCCTTCTGTAAACAACTGTAATTTTTGGAATCATTCTTCTGCTATTAAAAAAATCCCCAGTCTTTAGTAAGATCTAAAAATCTAGAGCATTTATTTTTCTATATCAGTTACCTACTTTCATAGGATTTGCCTGCCTTACAAGGGCAGAGACAGATCCAGTGGCTGTATTGTAATATGAAACAGGCCACAGAAAGCTTACAGGACAGTTTAGTATGAAAAGACTGGAGGAGTTCTTGCCCTCACTGACTCCTTGGAAGCAGGATATGTCTAGTGTGTGCTCTAAAGTATTTATCAGGTGATAGAGTAGGCTCTGCACAGATGGGAAAAATCTGCAAGCTCCCATTAAGTAGATATGGCAACAATCCAAAAGGGGGAATTCTCAAACATCACCTTGTCAGTCCAGCTGATCAAAAAAGATCACAACTTACATATATTTGACTGCTGCTCACAGCACCAAGGAAAAGCACTGTTTGCAGCAGATGGAATACTTTTTGTGCAGTGCATTTGTGAGAGTTGCAAGGAGCAGGGCTTGTCACTGGAGAAATCATCAACTACAGTTATTTCTACTGGCTAATCTTACAAGAGCTATATCCTCATTAAAACTTATTTCTGGCAAGAACACTTTTTAAAAAAAATTTTTTAAGAAGATTCCCTAGCTGTATAACTATGTAAGAGGCCAACATTGTTGTACTCCAAGGAATTCTTTATAACACAACCAACATTTTAATTGCTCCCCAGCTCTACAAGAGGCTATGGTGAATTAAAGAAGAAGACTACTATTAAAATTATACTCTCATCAATTTAGGGAAAGATTTACACTGGTATTTGGATTACATCTGAAATTTTACTGATGCCAAATGGAGTTGAGTAATGCCTACTATGATTAACTGATGTGCTCACAGTGGGGGAGGATGATGCTCAGTCTTAGTTAACAAGCTATTGTAGTTTGGTACAAGACACTTTCAGTATTAATGTTCATTTTTGTTTCCTGTTCCTGCATAATCACAGGGAGAATTAATATTTCCCACTGAAATTTGGGGGAAAAGAATTTACCAATATAAAGTATTTCTTTTGTGAGCCAAAATATTTGCAAGGTCAGTTATGTTCAGACTACTCATTATGAAGCATGTAATTGTCGGATTAGTCACTGGAGACTTACTGTATCATAAGAATCAGATTAAGTTTTTAATGAATTTAAGAAAAGCGGCAGATAAATATTTTAACAGTTCTCTAGTTATCATAATGCACACTTTAAATCTCCCCAGCAGCATTATTTTTAAGTGTTTTTAGACCACTGTATTTCCAGAAGAAATTGTTTGCTTCAATGAACAGTTTGCTAGTAATCAATACACTTCAGAAATATCTTACAATTTATCCTAATGCTCCCTGTCCTAGCTGTGGTTCCATAGGCTGTAATGCAGGACTGAGCAATCCCCAGCACAGGTACCAAAGATGGCATAAACCAGATCCAAATACCCCTGAACAGGCCCAGCACAGAATCAGGAGCCGAGAGCTGTCACCCTTCAAGAACGACAGCGTGGGGCTGTCACCTCCCCCAGAGCTGGGAGCCTGGCCACTGCACCCCTTCACTGAGAGCAAACTGGTGCTGGCAGCACCACCTTCTACTACACTCTGCCTCCTCAGTTTTGCAAAGCGTCTGCCACCAAATCTAATCATTATTTTGGGGAAGAATATAACTTGGCACTTTACAGTTCAAAGGTGGATGACCTTTGCCTTACAATATGAGTTTATATTTCAAAATAGCATTGATGATGATAATAATAAATCAACTTTGAAGTAATCTCACTGCAAAGCCTACGCCAAGAGTTTGACTCATCAGTCAATCAAAGCTCAGATGCAAATCTAGTGATTTTGGTTTCCTAAAAAGGGGCTTTCAATTGCCATTAGCATATCAAACCACTGACCTCAGACAGGTTAACTGTTATGCTGATCTCTTCACTATGGCCATGAGCTCCGGATTCTCAGCCATAGTGTGACATTAGGGACAATGCTTAGCTCTGTGGTGTGGCAATACCTCCTTTCCCAGGGCCAGAGTCAGTGTCCAGCTCTCAGTTCCCTTTCCAAGCCATCTATTCTCTTTCCCTTGATGAGCCACTAATCACCTGATGCATGCAGGGCATGGATTCACTCGGGCTCTTCAGCACGGGGGCTCTTGTGCTACTTGGCAGCTGCTTCTCTGAAATTCCCTGTTCTGTTCTACATGTCTGGTTGGCTCCACAAGATATATCTTCAGAACAGGAATTTCTGCAGGGTTATAAGCTCCTGCAATATACACCTACTGCATATGAAGTATTAAGAATAGCTGAGAAGGAAGAACTGAATCTTTCATCAATTGTAAACTTCTTGTTTCTGACTCTGAGGTATGATACCATGAACAGTGTATAAGTGGCACACTATATCGACTCTCAGCTAAATACCGGCCTGGGCAGAGAAGATATTTGTCCCTGAACAATTTTGGCAACTCTTAGCTAGACAAATTTACAAAGGTCCAGAGATGCACCAGCATAAAAATGTTCTAGACAAGATCATAATATTTAGCTAGATGTTACATCTTAAGAGGAACATCCTGTGGCTGATGCAGAACAAGTATTCAGAACTGGATTAAAATCAGTTCATAAATTACTGAACTTCTTGCTGTGTATTAAAATGGAAATGAATGGTTTAAAGCATTTTTTGAGCAGTTCTGAGTAGGAACAACAAATAGCCTGTGTCTTCATTTTTGCTATGTCTGATGGTAAACACATCAGCAACTCCCTGTTGTAAAGCCTGTGCCCCAGTTTAACCAATTGAGTAAATATTTAAGAACTGTGGTATGGTTCTCTGATATCAGTCTGCACTGTAAACTCCATAGGATTTACATATGTTGCAGTTATTAGACAATGTTGTACCTAACTGCTCTCAACATTATTACAAAATAGTAAACCAGAACCAAATAAATTCTACAGTTGGAGATAATGTTTTACTAAAATATTGTCATTTTAGAAGTCAAGACACAAATTTAAATGAAGTGCCTTTGTAAATCAGTTCTTGGTCTTTCACTGCTACTTCACTTTTAGTACTTTCCATTTTCTCTGTACATATAGAATCATAGAATTTTTGGGGTTGGAAGGGACCTTAAGGATTGTCCAACGCCATTGAATCTTGCAACTGACTTTCAACTTCTTGACTTGAAATGTGACAACAAGAAAAAAAAATCATTATTGTTGTTGCTTCTATTATTATTATTATCATTGTCATCATTAAAGTTGAAATAAATTGTATTAAGGACATTGTCCCAATCCATTTTCAATGTATGTAAGGAATCCAGGAATATCACACTGCTTATAAACCTTGAGTTTTCCTTCCTCAAGGCTTTTGGAGACAAAAGCAGCCCATTATCCATGTCTTGACAATCTGTAATCACCTCCTCCAACTACAACTCCTTCATCATCTGCTTTCCTTCTCCTTACCTTCATATTAAGTCTTGAACCTTTGATGGAAAGGTTTCATCCTAATTCTTATATACTGGTGCCAAGTCAGAATAGTTTCAAATGAAAGACTGTATTGACATTCAAACTTGATTTCCTAAGAATTGATATCTGAGTCCTTCAGGAAATCAGCACCAAAAGTACCTAGATTGCCAGTACTGTTGAATAATTTCTGTTCTCATGGAGATTCTGTGTAACTGTAGTTAATTCTGCATCTCAACTTCTGTATAGATTCAACATACTTAATTTTAGCCACAGAGCTTTTGAAACCTTTAATCCATAAAGAAGGGGAAAGGAGGTGAGAGGGATGGAAGGCAAACAGTAATTTCCTTGCTTTGTGACATTCTTCAAGAAAGCCATAGGAAAGAACCTCTAAACTACTTACCAAAACTATCCTTTGTTTTATTTTCCTTCTTCCTTCTCCTTTCCCCTATTCTCTATTGAAACAAATTTTGCAATCTTTCCTGAAGCATGACAAGGGTGACAGCACTGAGCAGCACTTTAGGAACCAGGGTTTACCATTCAGAAGCAGAAACTGTCAGCAGGGAGGTCTGGCTGTGTAAGCCACGTCCTTCTCTACACTCATCCAAAACACAGTACTGACTTTCCAGTGAACAGAATTGTGTGATAACATATTACTAAGCAACACTCAGGCAGGATTGGGCAGGCAGTTGTCTGTTGCCAGTCCATAAATGTTTTTTACAACGAGCATTCTGACTGCTGGTATGTAGTAAGACAAGATGCCCTTATTATACAATAAGTCTTTTTATAGAAGATGGTAATTTTTCCAGTGCTCCTACTCCTGAAGGCTTTATGAACACAACCACTCACTTGCAAGAGCACAAGTGATTGCAGAAGCTGCGTTCTTAATGTAGGCATTCGCTGATTGCTACAGTTTGGCTATTATAGTTGTCTAAGAATATATGCTAAGTGTCCAAAATAGGATTCAACCCTCCCAGACTGGTGGTGTTAGACTACAAAAACATAAATCCTTTCATTGTTGTAGACTGCCTCCCTAGAACAAACCCAGGAGTACTGGTTTGATCCTGCCCCACTGAAGTAGACAGGAATTGTGATTTCAGTAGCAGAAGAATATTACTCCTTTGCAGTCTTTATTTCAGAGCTGGAGAAAGTTATTGCACGATTTCCAAGCACTGGGTGCCCTGTTTTGCTACAGCACTCTTGCTGGTTTGAGAAGCAGCTTTTGTGGCATTGATGTAGGGGAAGGATTGTGGCTGGGCAATTGCACAGCATTCATCTTTACTGAAGACTGCAGGACTGTGGGAATGAGCTGATTTCCTGGCCCAACAGCAGCATGGAAGAATGAACCCTCTGCAATTGCCTCACAGACCATCCAAATCAGTGTTTCCTTGAGCCTGGTGTATGTACTGAAAAAAGCAGCTGAGTATTGTCCGTCTTGGTTTTTGCCAGCTATTTTTAATTTATTCTGCACCTCCTGGACTATGTGGGTATGTGTGTACAGCACTCTTCACTGATATTTTCATTTCTATTTTTCTCTTCTATAATGAAAGACCTCTTGCAATGTCTGTCCTGAAGCATGCCAAAGGTGACAGCACGTTACTTACTCTTAAGATCCATATCTTGAGGAATAGTATGATACTGATTCCAATCAACTTCCAGTTAAATAAAAAAGGGGGAAGAGGCTGGACTTTTTCTTGCACTGCACTTTTTATTGAGTAGAATAATGGGAAGCGTTTTTCAGACCACAAGGTGGAGCAGTAGATCCTCACAGGCCTTGGGAGATCCCAACCTGGTAATTTATGGCACAACATTTATAGGAAAAAAGAATTTATTGGTGGCTCATTGCTTTTAAATACCGAGCTGCCCAGTAGCAACAAAGATTGTTCCCAAGCAGACCATTCTCGGATTTCCCACTTTATTTTAGTTTTTAGGATATTATAGGAGGGGCAGCTTTTAGCAATGCCTAATTCTTGTGTAGGACCTCACTTGTCAGCATGGCCACAATGACAGCAAGGACACCATCCATTGATAACAAGATGTTACCCTTGAACACACCTTGTTTAAAGAGGGTGCAACAATAAAACGGAGATACAGTCTCATCCCCCCAAGGACTGATACAGGAAGAAACAATTTCTCAAATCTTAAATTTAGAAGGTGCTCCAAATACCCTCAAAAGATTTGCCTTTGGAAGAACAAGCTCCACACAGACTTTCATGGATACATTCTACAATTAAAAGATTTCTTTTTCTTCAATGTTAATATAACCCACATTTCACGAGATCTCAGCATCTTTCCTTACTGGCAGAGGAATCATTATTTCTCAACACAGTAATTTCACAATTAAGTATACTGAACTTACTACGATATTAGAGAGTTCAAGGCCAAAAGTTACCAAAACACCAAGTTCACAGCTTAGAAGCCACTCTCAGCAGTATGTTTGGTACATGACTGCTCATTAGCACGCAGGGCTGTATCTGCCTCCTGATGTGCAGTAACACTGATGCTTGAAGGAAGCTCACAAGCTCATGCCCTCAAACTGAGGAGAAATTAGAGCTGTAATTCTACAATTCATTACAAAACTAAGGGATAGTTTGTGCTGTGCAGTGCTCTATCTCCTTTCAGAAGAGAAATTCAGATGTGGAAATTAGATTAAGAGACAAGTGTTGATGAGATCAAAGACAGTCCAGGACCTTGTTTTGGGAAGAGTTTTACCATTTGCTTCTTTTCTGGAGTTTGTTTCTCATATATGTATGGCTCCACAGCCTTAGTTAAAATCAATAGATTTGGAAACCACATGGGAGAAATCCTGACCCAGCTGAAGTCAATGGGTGATTTTTTTCCATTGACGTCACCAGAGCCAGGATTTAAACCCAAATAACAGACGTCTCTCTCTTAAGGACTCCTAAGTAGACAGAATTTCCAGACTAAGAATTATGTGAGAAGAAAAACAGAGTAAAGTAATAAAAAACTATTGAGACTAAACTGATATAGAAGACTTCCACTGAGTAGTAACTGATCTTCACTCAGTACAATATCTCAGTACTTCACCAAAAAAGCAAACTGTCAGGATTACATAGATGATGGTGATTATTACACAAAATAGATTTACTCTGTGAGAGTTAGACTATGATCTCAGCATTCTCATATGTTGGCCTCAAGCAATAAAAAAAAGTACTATTTTAAGAAGTGCCTTTTACTCTCACAGTAGAGAGTAGGGACAAGTGGTTAAGCAAGAATCTCTTTCTAGCTTTCAAGGCTGAAAAGAAAAGCTGGGAAAGTATGAAGTAAATTCAAAACTAAAAGCAAGCAGGCAAATAAAAGGATTGTAGTAGAGGATCACACATTTTAAAATATTCTGGGGCCTACTGCATGGTTTTTGAACTTTTGAAATTGGCGGTTATAGGAATACGGTTACTCTGGCATAAGTTACTCTCTTGACTCTACCTTAAAAGAAAGAGGCAGAAACCAGTTACCAGGCTCTTCCTAAACAGCCAGTTAATCCTCCATTAACTCATCCAGAAGCTGATGACAAAATCACTGTCTCTAACCCTAAATTAAGAGATTTTGAGATTTTCAAGATCACCTATATTTTTCTTTCCAAATACCATTTTACAGTCATGATGTATTAAGTGTTTAAAGCTGTTTAGAAATTAAAAAAGAAAAATAAAAAAATCACCCGCTGTGTGACAAGTTGAAAATACCAGACTCAGCCACATTGATTTATCACAAGGTCTGAGTAATCAGTGAACAAAACTTCACCACAATCTGCCCAAGCAAAAGCTTGCACTGTGTTCAAACAAGAAGGATTTTGCTTCAAACTGTTAATAGTCCTCTGCTTCATTTTGGCAGGGAGCTATGATGGGCCCTGGGGTAGTTCTCACATTCTTCCATGGCATTTCAAGCTAGGAGGTCCTGTGCAGAATGGCAGTGACAAAGCATGTACTGGACAGCTTGGACCGAGGGCAAAATTACATTGCTTGAAGCCTATTAGGAAAACAGTCCACTAAGGACAAACATAAGGCTCAAGTTGCAAACTCAAAAAAAGCCCTTTGTCTTATTAATTCCTACAGAAGAAGCTGAGTAACTGGAGGACAGAAGATGAAAGAAGCGTGTTGCCAACCAATACAGGTAGATTTGTGCAGCACTGGTGTGATTTCATAGTGATCTAAATAAGGGTACATTTTTACCCTTTTAAACAAACTGATGTCAAGAGAAGTAGTTCTTACAGTTATCCTGCTGCAGGAGTGATGATATTGAAAAGTTCCACTTTGTGCTCGCAATGCCCAAGTTGTCAGAGATCCCATCTAATGGCTGGCTCACAGAATATTACCAGCATTACCCTATGGCAAATGCAGATTTTTCCCAAAAGGAAAACTCTTCTGTGAGGAACACTGTGACAGTTTCTGTGAAATTCCTGTGTTTGGTGCTAACAGAAAGGCACAAAGAAGCCACACCCACTTGGAAATTACCATTGCCCAGGCCTTCCAAAGTATTAGCAGAATCCAATAGTAAGTATAATCTTTGATAAGAGCACAGGATTTTTAATTTTTCTAGCAATTGTGCAAATAGTTGCCATGATTGTAATGGTAAATTTGCCAATATCATTGTTAGTAGCACCACACACAGCCATTAAATTTTACAAATAAATATAAATGATGCAAAATTTGGCTTCTATAAGAAAATATTCTTTATACTAGATAGCATCCTATTCACTTCAAATATGTCTGACATCTGTACTTTGTAATTTAGAAAGCATGTCCAAGAAATATCAGTACACTGCACGTAATGAACACTTCCTAGTAGTATTGACAAAACATAGGTGGCTTTTAACAAAACATGGAGAATGGATTTATAGGATATGTAACTTTTTGCCTTCTGCTTTAAAGCCCTGTTTAAGCCTGAATTATAAGCAGTTTACAGTACAGTTACTCTGCTTCCTTTAGTGGCATCAGAAAGAATATCCATTCTGAAGGCTTCATTTCTAATGACTGAGAGTAAAGGTTAAATTTACTAGAATTCCTATAGATAGGAACATTGACTGTCTCACACTTCTGTAATAGAAATATTCCTTTACTGAGAGGAGAAATTTAGGGGATTATGTTAGGCAGGAGTTTGTAAAGAGTAAAATAGTATAGAAAGTATTACACTACAAAAATAAATCTCGGAAAAAGACTGGAAGGAAAAGGAATGTTTTGCTTTATTCATTGGGTCCAAAAATTGAAGTTACAACTTAAAATTGGATGAATTACTAAACAGTAAGGCAGGTTTTAAGAGTACCACAGATTGTTGTACTTGATTCCTCTCTAGCAGAATTTCAAGGCATTTACCTCCTATTGGTTTGTACATTAATCCTCTTGAAAGCTGCTTGGCACTTGTCTGGAGCTGATTTAAGATGTCTTGGGCACTTTGTTTTACCCTGGCACAACTATGAATCTCATGCTGCCTAAAATGGGTACTGCATCCTCCCCAGAGGGCGCTTAATTTGGAGGCTGCAAGCTGGTTTTTATTTTGTCAACGTGCAAAAGAAAAGCAGTCTTTAAGAGAAACACCCTCCATCCCAGATTGCTGAGAACCAGGAATTGCCCTGCTATGTGTGCAGCACCAAGCACATTTCACATAGCTTGCCTTGCTGGGTGGCCACTGCTGAGGTGCTGATCAGCTCTGCCAGGGCAGCCCCAGCACCCCCAGCACAGGAACAGGGCTGGGAGGGGAATCTCCTGTGAACAGTGGTACCATGTACAAGGGCAGGGAACAGCTCCCACCACAATCCTGAGAATGTTAGAGCGAGTAGAAAGCAAGGACCAACACTGCCTAAATGAGGGGCTCAACTCCAGAGGACTCATCCCAGGCTCTTTTCTATTAATGTGGGAAAACGTTTCCGGGAAATAAACTTGGCATTCCTGATGCAATAAATGCACAGCTTAGAAAGTGGGTTTTCATGCAGGTATCAAAAGTGTCTACACAGCTCTTCAAGCTGCCAATGCATGAACATGCTCCACCAAGAAATACCTGTAGGGTGGTAATTTCAGACAGAAAAGCAGGTATCACTATTACATTGTAATTAATTAGTTTAGCTCACTCAGTCTCTACAGATTAACAAAAGAAGGCTGAAAGACCTTGATTTAAAAACAAAACAAACAAAAAAAACCCACCCCAAAACAAAACAACCAAATAGCAAAGGACCTGTCCAGTAACTTCCAATCAGGTTTGTAGAATTTTCTGTCTGAAATTCTGGTCTATGCTAGACAGCAAGTTAAATCAGAGTATCTGACCAGCCATTCTGGAGTCAAAGTCAGATTAGTCCATTAATTTTGAAAACATTCATTTACAGCTGACTGAGGAAAAGAAAACCCAAAACAAATGAACATACAAGTTCTCTGAGAAGATGAGAAAACTATGACTATATCTGAACCAAAGTAGAACTGTAGTTGCCAAAATTGCCCTGGCACCAAATCTCCCTACATTTAAGAGACAGCTAAGTTGATGAAGTACTATTTCCTTTCCTGTACATGATGGTGTTCTGTATATCACAGAAAATATCTTTGCAGTACTTAACAATTCAATGAAAACTTATCACATGAGGTTATGCTCTTAAGGATCTATTACTGAAATCTAGGAAAATCTGCTTATCTTGATCCACAAGCTCATGGAAAATACATTCAAATACCTTCATTTGAAAATATTTTTAGTCATGGATGTTCTGCCACCAATAAATCAGGGTACGTTTTGACAGGCACCTTGCTCTTGTACATCTGAAGTACAGCCTACACCTTACATGGGTGGTTTTGTTGATATGCAATTGCAGGTGAATATATCCTTGTGTCACCCCTAATAACTGCAAGGTTGGGGAAAAAACATGAACGTTCCTGTTAATAATATGCTTGAATAGTGTTTGTCCCTCTTAATTTAATATCTCTTAAGCTTCCAGTCATGTCTGTTGTGAAGCAGCATTGTTCTCCAGGGAGGCATCTGCATCCTGACCTACAGTCCAGTACTGCACATCTCCCCTGACTAGGCCCTTCTGAGGAGTTTGTGAACTATAAAGTTTGCTGCTTTGTTCCCAACAGTGCTATCTCTCCATGAAAGGATACTACCACTCCTACAACCCCAGTCCTATTGAACATTAGCAACATGGCATAAATAACAATTACAAGCTGGCTCCACAGTCCACCTCACTTACTCTCTCTAATTTCTGGTTTAAACCAGCCAGTTAAAAAAGAAAAAGGTACAAAATCAAGGCTTTTATATTGTTACAAACTCCAAGTATTTACTTACCAAACTACAGTAAAACTCACCTTATTGCACTGATCTAGAAACAAAAGATCCAACTCCAATAGTACTTCTGCTCTAGAGGCACAATGTTAAAAGCTATCACTGCAACCTGTAAGGTAAACCTTTGAACTTTCTATGGTCCCACTCACGACAAATGATGGGAATTGCTCTTTTCCTAAGCCAGCCACTGTGAGTGTTGTCAAGGTCAGTGGCAGGAAGCCCCTGCAAATCTCCAGAGCACCCACTGCCACACTGTCCATCTTGGATCAACCTGATTTAAATTCTCTCATTCCCACCATGTCTCTTCATTTATTCTTCAATTTCCTATCAAACAACACAGGCCAGAGTCCTGTTCTTGTATGTGCCTGCAATTATCTTTAAACTACATATTAATGTAAATGTGATCGTTTCATTAATTTATGTAAATAGGACCTTGGCCAATGACTTGGCTTTAATTTATGAATGAATCATGCTGCTCTGAGTGGCCGGATATATTTAACTCTCATTAATTTGTTCAAAATAGATACTAATGGGTTTCGATAGCTCATGACTCTTGTAACAAAAGGGAAAAGGATGATTGGATTTGCATCCTAGGTAACCCTTTCTGTTACTAATCAGTGACCAACTTATAAATACACTGCACTTCAAGTTACTTCAAGTGATTTTAAGGCAGTAGCAGGTTAACAGCTCAAGACAAAAAATGCAGGCTTCAGTTGGCCTCAGCCAACAGCACTGAACCATTTCTGGAAACTATTTGTTTTCACTTTCTTTTGAGTGAAAGGAATGTTGTTAAAATTGTAATTCTGAAAAAAACTTGAAGGCTCTTAGCCCAAATTGAGAGTAGTAATATAAATAAGTTCAAATCTAGCAACGGCTTGTTAGAGGGAGTAGCTAAATATAAAGGCTTCAAGAGAAATATGCCACTCACCATAGCATAGATCCACTGGTTTTATGATTCAGAAATACTTTCCATAAAAAATGGTTGCATACTTGGAAGATTTTATTGTATACTTGGAGAATTTTATATGTGTAAAATGCTGCTGAAGTTTTTATAGTATGTCATATAATCTGTTTTGCAGAAAAATGTTATTTTTTACAACTAAAATCTCTTGCTAGCTGCTGTCAACATCGTCATACAGCTGTTATTAACATCATCAACTTGTCTTTGACCTGAAGTTCCATCATGGTCCTTTGTAGCTCTGGCTTCTCTTTGCTGTACCACACAAACCCTGATAGCTTTTAATCTCAGCTCAGTAAGGTCTCAGTGTTTGACCCCTTCTTCCCAGGCATCAGCAGGAGGCTCCAGCTCCCCTCCTCAGAGGTGCCCTTGGAGGCTGTGCAAGCTTGGTGGCCTGTCTGCTGAAGAGCCAGATAACATCCATGTACTAAAAACACCTGTCTTTCTAATTACAATCTTGTACAATCTAGATTTCAAGAACTCTGAGTTAGTGACTTCGTTTTTCATTCACAGGAGTCTGCACAATTTAGAGTTTCCACCCATTTTCCTTGTTGTCCAAGTAAATGTACTACAGTGTATTAACTGTTTGCTGATACTTTTTGGAATATTATTTATTTTTGTAGGGAAAAAAAAAAAGCAGAGTTGTTAGATGTTAATAGAGATGTTAGCTTGCATTTCAGTTCACCAATTGGGAGAGCTCTGCTTTTAGACTTTTCCTTCACAAATACTGGAAACACTCCTATTGGAAAATATACTGCAATATTTACTCAAAGTTTGTTGTTTTAGCAGACACCGCTGCCAGTATAACATTTTGACTAGAAATAACCATGGTAACAAATGCAGAAGGCTAACAAGCACAAAGAGTTCAAAATTGTTTCAACTACCCCTGTCCTGGCCTACTTCTTGTATGTGCATCAAAAATCCTTTTAGGACAACCACAGCTGTTTAAATTAAAGTGAGATGAGACCTCCTGGTAGGACTGAGAAGAATATTCAGAGCTTTTGCTTCCCACCCCTTAGGATGTTGGGAATGCTGATGAAGAGAGGAAATGCTCTGTGTGGATTCTGGTGAACCAAAATTAAGAAATTGTTTTGGCACTGAACACAGGAATGCAAAGTCTGCCTTGTATTTTGCCTTCATTAATTAAATGTATTATTTTTTCCAAAAAATCTGTGTGAGTTTCCACTTGAAGTTTCACACAGATGGTTCTTATAGAAGGTGAAGGTTTGACCTAATCTAGTTTTTCATAAGACATAAGGCTGTCTTAACCCCATACTTGCACGGTACCTTAAGGGACATGTATGGATGTTGTGAAATCTGTCAGGAGAGCGTTGCAGCAGTTTACAACAGTCTAAGGCCAACCTGTGGCCTTCGAGCTGCATGTGACTCAACAGAGAGTCAAGAATGGCTCTTGTGCCAGAGCTGCATTACAGATGTTAATTACTTCAGATTTTTAGCTGTAGAGGGAAATTATGAACCATTAGGGATTGCTGAAACCAGTGTTGCCTTGTGGGATGCAGCTGTGTGCTCCCACCATGGGGGAGCGGAGTCCCCTCGAGTGCAATCAGCGTCACTGCCAAGGCAGCGATCGCACAGACTGCGCTCCCTCCGCTCGCTGAGGAAGGTAGGTCTTGGCAAGCCTGGCTGAAGTGTTAGCCAAGCTCTGCTTCCTCAGAGTTCAGCTGTCTGGCCTACCCGAATGTCACATTGCATTCATGCAATTAAAGCACTGCAGTTTCTGTGGGGCAGGGGCAGTTTCTGGGGCAGGAGTGACACAGCCGACATCGTGCTGCCCTTCCCAATGCACTCTGGCTTCCTAGGCAGGGTGGGCATTAAGAGCAAGTGCTCCTGCAGAGAACTCTGGTCTGATGCTTCAATTCACACCAGTGGATCTAAAGCAAGGGACCCACCAGGACTGCTTTGTCTCTTCCCCGGCCCACTGGAAGTTCACACAAACAAGACTGGAAGGAGTCTTCCAAACAACACCTATTGTTCACAGGACACAGTTCCAAAACAGCCCTATGACAGCCCCTGTGCAAACCCAGAGTGACACTGATCAGCTCTCACACATAAGCTGTTTGCAAGCATTTGCAGGCCGTTCTATTATATATCTATTTCATGTGGAAATCTGAATGATATTTTGACCATCATTTATTTTTCTTTGAAGGGGCCTTGATCCCAGAAAGGGTTGAGTGAACACCATTAAACATTTTTTTTAAAAATATTGGCGTGGAAATTAAGAGCAAATGTAAAGATACTTACAAAAATACCTGACTTTTTGTTATTTTACCTAATCAGAAGCTGCTAAACAAGAAGTTTCCAGAAGACTCCAAAACATTAAGTCAAACTAATATGACTAAGCACCCTTACTTTGGTATTTATCTCAATTTCAAAATACTTCAATCACTTAGCACCTGAAAAGTAACCCAGCTACGAAACCCTGCCATACTGTGTAACTGCTCTTTGATGAAAATTACACCACACCTTATTAATCCCTTGCGGGGGCAGGGCGGGGGAAGAAAAAAAAGAAAGAAACCTCCTTTAACTAAAGCCTGGAATGACTCGCAGCCAAACAGATGACACTTAAGCAAGTAAGCCTAAGTACAGTACACTTCACAGTTCATCTTGGTATTACTCATACTTTAAAACTGCGTATTTTAAACCAGCATTTAATACGTATGTCCACTACACATCTCCAGGATTAATCTTCTCAAATACAAATTTCCCTGAACAGGCATCATGTTTTCCACAGTCTCATGACATTAATCAAACATCACTCCATGCAAACTCCATACCTCCCAAATACAAGCCAGGTTTGTGAGTCAGCTCCACACACTGTAATATGATCAAAGCGAGACAAGTATGGCACTTCAAAAGCTCCCTTGCAGGAAATCTGACAGTAAAACCACCTAAAATAATTCTTCCAGATAGTAGATATAGTGAAAGCAATATATGGCATCCCAGACAGATTTTGCTGAGTATGTTTCAACATTGAACAGAGCTCAGAACTGCAGAGTATTAAGTATGTGTTGAATACTTAATACTTAATGTTTTCTGTACAGTATTCAAACGTACAACAGTTCAACATGGCAATCACAGAAAATAGATTACAAACAACACTAAAATATTACCAAAACATATATCAGATACTGGGAGATACAGGTTGCATTTACATTATACTCCATCATGAAGATTCTTACCCCCAAAATGGTACAACCAATATATTTCAGTTTTTAATATGCATTCTCAAAGGTTTAACCTATTCTTTCTTTCTGTTGATATACTTTGTCTCTGTTTCATTGCAAGGTTTCAGCTTTCAAATGACTAAACTTATGACTGAATGCTGAATACATTGTCCTTACCATTATGTTACAGCACGTTACTTTTAGAAGTAGATTGGTGGTATGACTAAGAGAGCAGAGTTTGTTTTTCCATTCTATTCTCCTGTATATAGTCAAAATTCCCTTTCTGAGCAGTCGTGCTAGGCAGCTTACACCAGTAGTATCTGTGAAAAGCAAGCTCAAAAGGTTAAGGAACAACTATTCAGACTTTTAAAAGCACAACAGGAGTTTCAAACATACTTTTAAAATATGCAATTCATTCTGCTTACTGGCATGCTTTCTGCTTTTTACCTTCTTTAAGTGTATAAATTTAGGAGCAATACAAACTTACTACCTTTAACAAAGAGAATTTTTACATTACTAAGCCAGCACAACAGATTTTAAAGGTGTGCAGAAATTTGTACTACTTGGTATTAGAAGAAACAGTCAAGCTTTTGTTGTTCTTCCTTTTGCTGAAAAACTGAACCATGATATCACATTGTAGTTTCCTTTCCATAGGTAACTGCTAATGTCCTTAGGAGTGTTATTCAGTGTATGTAATTACTCTGTCAGCTTTCTAGTTATTAAAGCAATCCAATAAGGTTTTAATACAGGCAAGTTTAATATTAATTGAACTCTTCTTGACCATGCAAGCTGTGCAATATAATAAAAGCTATCCTTTGCATGTACCACAAAGCAGAGATCTGACAGAGCCCACAGTTACTAAACATGATACCAGCTATAACTGCTTTATAGTATCACATGTAGCCATTCACTGGGGCCATCTTCTGTCTGTGACCTGGATCATAAAAAATAGCTAAGAAACTTTCAGATAGTTTCTACATTAGATTATCCTTTTGTATTTGAGCGGGCAATACTTTTTATGCTATAGCAGGTGACACACCAGGATTTCTCTGAAGTTGACAGTTTCTCAGTGACAGCACCAGCTCACAGGAGAATGCTCAGCCTTGTGAAGTGATGTGCTCCAGGAAGGTGCCAGCAGCCCCAGCACTGTCCTGCTGCAATATCAAGATGCTGTACTGGGGCCTAGCAGGAACCTCCAAATCCTCCACAGTAATGGCCATGAGAGGCACTAAGCTGGAAAGGGGTGTGTTATCTAACCCATTTCATAAGAATAATGGAATTTATTACAGCAGAATTCAAAATATGGCATGGAAGCAGAAATTCTATATAATTAACTAGTAGTAATTAATTTTTAAGCCAGAGGTTCCTGCAGACACTTCACAACTTCACACAGTGGTTTAAACTGCAATTGCAGGATCCCACATTTTTCTCCTCTGTTGCTGGTTTCATGCTCCCTGCTAAAAATATTACACTAAAAAAAATTAACACAATTTTTCATAGTCCCTCTCCCTTTCAGCTATGCAAGTGTGTTCAGCATTTTTGCTCCTTCAGTTAGGGATTAATTTTCAGGGACACATTTTTTCTCTTTAAAGCCAAAAAGCAGAGGGGAAGAATTAGGGGGAAATAGGAGTTATAGCCTACAGCTTTTTTCAGGGATATTCTGTCTTTGAGAGCTTTAAAAAATACAGAAAAGAGGTGAGGAATATGGGTTCTTCCTTCCTGATGTTTCTATTTCCCAAAAGCAGTGGGTTTATCTTTAGCCAATAAAAGTAAGCAACAGAGAAAGAAAACTGCAACCAATACAAAGACTACAATGTCTACTTACTGTCTTTCCAGGTGCTTTTCTTATTCCCTACATCCTCTTCTTAATCATTGCTGGAATGCCCCTGTTCTATATGGAATTAGCACTGGGACAATATAACCGAGAAGGGGCTGCCACTGTGTGGAAAATCTGTCCAGTTTTCAAAGGTAAGAGTTCCTCTGCTCCCCTGAACAGCACCTGAGGGTGCCACACACGTGTGATCACAAACAACATAAAGACTTCTCATCTTTCACAGACAATGTGGTATTTGGTGACCTTTCTCCAACCCTTGGAGTCTTTATGTTATGGTGAAGCACAAAATGGGAAAAGCCACAGAAATCTTCAGGGCGATTGCTGGTTGAGTGTAACAGAGGGCAGTGAGCAGCAGCAGTTCAGCCCTGCCCTCCCTTTCCCCTGCAGACTGGGAACAGGAGGAACTGGGCATCTCTAGGTGGAGGGAGGGGTTTCCAGTCCAAACACTGGAAATACCAAAATCCCACCCAGGTTAGTTCAGCCCTGTCCTCCCCATTTACTAAGATAACCACTACTCCATTCAGGGCATGCAGCTTTCTTTGCAGAAGCCAACAAAGCCCAGTGGCTACGACACTAAAATGGAGTTGTGGAGACTCTGCATTAGGCACTAGACTTGTAACATCACAAGAGTTTTCTGTGGTATTTCTGTACCTCAGTTTTCCTGCCTGTGAAGTAGGAGCAACGATAGTCTTTGTAAAGTGTTTTTCAGATTTAGCAATGAAAAACAGTTATTAAAATCCAAACATTATTACTATTGAGTGTTTTCCACTAGGATTAACTGTCCAGCATCCCTGAATAAAAGGCTGTGGAGTGTTGTTTGTGCACTGAACTACAATCATTCTGCAAGGAAAAAATAGGTTGGGTGCTTCGGGCACCTGATTAGCTTTGATCAGGAAGTGATCAATGTGTGAAAGAAGCCATATGTGTTCTGTACATAAAAAAGTATTGTCAAGGAACCTCAAGGATTTTTTTAAGCATTGCTTGCCAGCAAATAATATAAGTTCCTTTGTTTGTATATCAGATTGTATATAAAATCTTATGCAAAAGCCTTTTCAACACAGAGATATCTGAAATTAAACCAGGCAAGCTTAGCTGACCTTAGAACCTTAAAATTCAGATCGTGTTCATCCTGGGACTGACAAAAGCTGAGGAGCTTAACAATAGCAATCCAAACTTGATGGATCTGCTGCTTAGATATAGGTTACACTAAGTAAATGTTAGTCTTCTTTCTCAAAACACAGCTTTCCTTTTCAAGCAGTCTAGTGCCACACAATAAGAAAAGTAAAGGGGGTTTTTCTTACCAGTCAAACCTCACAGCAAAATCAGAGATATAACAAAAAATAAGTAAGCAAGTTAATAAAATAATGTGCCTCAAAATTTTTACATTAATTCAGTTAGATTTACTAGCCCTTCTATAATCCTGCCATGGGAGACAAAATTCACTTCAGCACCCAGAAGCCTGAATACCCTTCCTCAATAAAAATTCCTGTTGGTATTATTTATATACCTTTGGATGATAATGAGGATTTTGAAAACCTAAATGCAAAAATTGGACCTTCAGGATCTCAAAGCATTTGAGCCAAATACCAGTGTGCTCAGAGGTATTCTGTGTTGACTTCAGGATTGAAAAGATTATGAGAAAGGAAAATAGAACTTATTTAATGTATATTCTTGTTGACATTCCAGCTGTGTTTTTAAGCTGACATTTTCAAGGCGGACTAAACATACATTACTGCTGATCTTTAAGTTTCTTATTACAAGAATATAGAATAGCATAAGTTATTTGCTTCTCAAAAAGTTATAAGCATTGAGACATATTTGCACCTCAGTATAAACTCAGTACTTTTAAAGTTTTGACTAAAACCCCTGATAACATGCAAACACATTTTACTGTGAATGCTTTGGAGTTGTTTCTGGGACGACTCGAATCTCTTACTCAAAGGAAAAGTACACAGTCTACACAAATTTATAACAGCTTCTCTAAATGAACAGCACTATAATACTAATTTTAGCTATGAATATTATTGCTATGAACTCTAAGCACTCTAATTCTAATGAGATGCTATCATAGCACATGCAATTACAAATATACCCTGTAACCTTTGTAACACAGTCTGTTTTCATCCCTGCATTTTTTTCCAGGGTCTATTTTAGACTGTGGGTGGTGCAGAATTACTTTTAAGAAAACCTAGAAACATAAGAGCAAATTCATTCCTGAACATTCTTAAGATCACAGAGAAGAGCCATTTAAAGCACATTTGATCCAGCATTTTTTAGTCTGGATATTAAACATCTCTCATTGTCCCCCTGAATTGGAGTTATTTCAGGAATGTTTTTTTAAACAGCAATCGTCTAATTTTAGTACGTCACATATTATAGATATTTAGTGTTTTAACATTCACCTTAATACTTAAGAATTATTCCTTTAGGGGATTCCTCCCTCCTCTCCATTCTATTGATCATAGTGTATCACTAGATTCATTTAAGCACCAAGGATTTGAAAATACTGTTTCATCTTTACTTCCACAATTATTTCCCTGTTTTTAGGGATGAGCAAACTGGTTTACAGATTAAAAGCCACCTGCAGAGCAAAGAGTAACTTTTGTACATGCAGCAGTCTTTGAACTGCCAACTCCTTCTGGGTCAGCATCTGTTCCTTATGCAAATTTTAAACCAAGGATTAATACTCACAGTGTTTGCTACTTCCTCTCTTTATAAAGAAATAAGAAAGCTATTAATATCTATCTGCTAGGCCTCCAATGCACAGAATTAAACTGAAGATAATTAGAATTAAAGGTTTACATGTAGTCACTGTAACAGCACCCACTGGAGCAGTGATAACATCCATAAAACAGCTGTAGTCCCTACCTGTTATAAGCAGTACATACAACTTTGAGGGAGGACTGAGAGATCAAAGCTGCACACCTAGTAAAGGAAGAGTGATTGAAGTCAAGGCAAAGCAAGATTCCTGAACAATTCTGCCAACCAGCTTTTATTTGGCTCCAACATTAGGACCAAAGCTTCCTCCCAAACTGTTGGAAAATGTCCATTTTCATGAGGAGAACGTGTACTTTCTGGGACGCTCTTGCTAAAGAGACCCTCCAGCCACACTTCATGATATGCAAAAATACAAAGCAAGTGTTCAAAGTCAAAAGCGAATGCTTACACTGAGAATTCTGCAATCATGGAGAGATAGTAAAAAGGATTAAATGTCACACACAGTGTAGCCCCCACCTGATATTTACCAAGTTTTATTGGCACGCCCAAAAAGCACCTTAGAGACCCTCAGTGGAACAGCACAGACATGAATCATGTTTCATGCATGATTTGGAGCCAGTTACACCCTGATGGAAGCCAGTCTAGGGAGTAGTAATGGGAAAGAAACAAGAGAGGGATCAGTGTCTGTTCCAAACTAGTTCAGGGTGGGAACGTGAGGCATAGGGAAACTTCATTTAAGTGTCGAGATTTACTTTTCCAAGAGAAGTTGCCAAGGTCTCTGACGTCATGAAGATGAAGTGAGTTTCGCTCCTAACATGGGCTTGCAATCTTCTGCATTGGAAGCAAATCAGCAATGGAGTTGTACAAGGACAAATTTTGACATTGCACTGCTTAATTTCTTTTTCTGACAAACAACTAGATTTGATAAAAGCCAGTCATTTTCCAGAACCATTTCTGTAATTTTTTGTTTAGAGGTCAGGTACATGGTGTCCGCATATGTGTATGCAAATGTCAAAAATTCCTTTTTATTGGTGTGAAGACCTAAAATGAATTTGCAATCATGTATGGCTGAGTTTAACTCAAGTGTTTGTGTACACTTTTGCATGTCAAATGCAATGTATAATCTAGTTTTCCTTTGTCTTTAGGTGTGGGCTATGCAGTGATACTCATAGCGCTTTACGTGGGTTTCTACTACAACGTTATCATAGCTTGGTCTCTGTATTATCTATTTTCATCATTCACATTTGAGCTCCCCTGGACAAACTGCCACAACAGCTGGAATAGCCCAAACTGTACAGATCCTAAACTCTTCAATGCATCAGTACTTGGCAATGGTACTAAATACTCGAAGTACAAGCTCACTCCTGCAGCTGAATTTTATGAGTAAGTGTTGACTTGACTTTGCTATTTACTTAAAATTCTATGTCTAAGGGAGTTTCCTCTCGAAGGTAAAATAGTTTCTATCCAGCCTCTAGGTAGCATCAGAAGACTAAAGTTAAAATGGAGCTGTAATGTTGGTCTGTAGTCCTGGGTGACAAAGACTTTTGCCTCTGTGAACTTCGGTTTCTAATGCAGTACTTGCTACTGAGCAAAATGGAATTGGACAAGACACAAATCCTCTCTGATGTACCACTTTTGCTTGCACCAGCTTTGCTAGGGCAAGGAAACACAACAATATTCTGGCAGAGATGACTGCATGCCAAACTGAGCTGAGTTTAAGGCTTTAAAATAACCCTTTGTTCAACAGATTTGGACTGTTTCTCTACTAGCAAAATATTTCAGAGCAACAGCAGACCTCTTTTTGTTCTACTGCTTCAATAGTTCAATGAAACACTGAGCAGGAGGAAAGAGCCAGGTTATAGAAAGCAGGCTTATACCAATTCCTAAGCAAAAGAGTGTTCTACGACATAGGTTGAGACAGGCAAAGGCACACTCAATCAAACAGTTGGAATCAAACCCCAAAAGGTACATAAATTAACAACCGAACCATAGAACAAAGATATCAATCTCTGTATAACTATTTTCATTATGGACTTACATGGGAAAATGGGGTTTGATTAGGAGAAAGGAGATGAGCATCAAGCAATTGAAGCAGATGTTGAATTAATCTGAATAATCAATTAATTAATATTTCTGTGTTGGGAATAGAAGGATATCAGGGCACACACCTGCTAAGCAGTTAATCCAACCCCGAAGAAACGAAGGGAGAACACTGTTACCATAAATAACCAGTAGGGATCTTGGGGTCTCTGTTTATAGCTCTTTAACATTTGTGGCTGCTGTTTCTTCTCTGAAGACAGCACAGTGAAAGATCAGCAGTGATACACAAACTGCTGGCAGGGGTTTGGATAAACGAAACTCAGTGCTTTGAAAACAAGATGGGGGCTTGAGTTCAAAGGAGCTCACTAAAATGGCAAATAATGACAGCTGTGAAATCTGCTGTCCTTACAATACACGATGTGTTCACAACACAAATGTAAAGACACATCATTCCTAGCCAAAGGTTATATATGCATTTAGTCGAAGAATCTGACTTTGATGTGAACTAGAAAAAATTATTTATTCAGTGTCTTAAGACAAAGAACTGCATTTTTAGAGAGCATTAATTTGAACAGCACTTTTAAAAAGTGTTTCTTTAATTTTCTTTTTCTTAAGCCTTAGGAAAGTAAAATGCAATCCCTATATTCTTGCTTTGCCTTTTTATTATTTAAAATGGTTCTGTGCAACTTCTGCTATCATGCTTGGGTAATGATTTTGACTTTGTAGTGGGTGAGGTTGCGGTAGAATCAGTTCATGATGTTTTGATTTAGTTCCACTGATTTAGGGAACAGCTCAGTTAATGATTGTCTGTACACTGAAACTTGAAATGTTATGGTTCTTTCCTCATCAGGAAGTAGATTCAAGGTGCAGTGTTCAGAAGGTAAAAATAAAAAAGAGAATTTGACATTTTGTTATGCTTTGATCCCTGAATTTTGAGGCTGTAATTAAGTCACTAGGCCCTGTACTTATTAGCGACTAGATTACATTGCAAAAATGAGAAGAGCAACCACTTAAGGAAAACACTCTATAACATCTGTTTTCCCAGCTGTAAAAACAGGGAATCACAAGGGGCATTATGTTCACTTATCCAGTATTTGGATGAGCTCATCAGGTCCAGCTGTTCAGCTCAGGTGTCAACCCAAACTTGTACAAAGTCTTAGTGTGTTCAGATCCAACCTAATAAACCAAATCAGAAAACTGTTTCTTTCTTATATCCAATAACCTAATTCATGCCCATGGTCTTCTTACAACAGAGAGAGCTGAATCTTCAGGTTATAAAGTTCCATATTTTGTGCCATAGTCAAAAAAGGAAATGGGAAGTGACACAGCTTAAACTTGGTTCTCTAGGTTTTGTAGTTACATCAGAACACTCACATACAAACTTTTGGCCTCTGGTGGGCAGGCTGAGGGAGAAGCAGGGAGAACAGAAACACCAAACGTTTATTTTTCAGCTAGAGAGTGACTGAAAAGAGGTACTTCCAAGATAGGTCTAAAGCAGAGAGCTGGTGTGATTAGCCTGAAAAGACACAGACACTTCTCTTTGGGATATAATCCCTTCACACTAAGCTGGTCTGACCATGAATTTAGAGTTGATTATTTCCTAAAGCCCTGTGGCTGCCAGAGCTGACTGTCTCTATCTCCACCAGCACAGGAATAAACTGTAAGAGGAAGGAAGTGGGAGTAGGGTGATGTGACAGTTCATAAAATACTACAAGAAAGGTACCTCAAATTCAGCAGAAATATACTGGTTGTCGCTATTTATATTGAGTGAGAAAAGGGAAAACTTGCAATCTAGGCCAAATCTATCAGCTGTCCAGTATCTGGCCAGGAGGAAAAGCAGAGAGAAGCCTCTAAGCCTCAGACTTGGAAGAAATCATTTCCAGTTGCAAATTCCATGCTAAGGCAATGACATGAGAGCCTTGGAAAACATATTTGGCTTTTATTTTCAAGCCTCAAGAGCTCGGCAGAACTTAAAGCTGAAGTGCTTCTACACTGAGGGCTTCTAGAGAGTTTCATTTTACCAAGCCTGGTTTCAGTTCTAGAGTCCTAATTCAGGCTGAGGGGCCACTGATGGCATGGGATTGCTGCTTACAACAGGAAGGAACAGGATCTCTACAATACTTCATGAGAGATGGTTAAAATCAACTATAAAGTATTTGTACACTGTAAACTTGGCAAACCAAGCTAAAATCTAATAACAACTGGTGCCTTTCTGCTAAGTAATAGCTAGACATAAGAGAAATCCAGTTAGGAATAAAATGTCAACTCCACATTTCTTTGGAGGCACACATTACTTTAATTCCTTCCCCCTTCAGTGGTTTAGAATTAAACACAGAAAATGAAAAGAACCTTCTACCCTTTCCACACATGTTAAAATAATTCAACACAAACCTTTCTTTTTTTTTTTTTTGGAAGAACAAAAGTACTTCACTGCAAATAAACTTCCCCTATCTATTCCATATTGCTCCTATTTAAATACTTTATCTGAACACAGGCCTACTTTATGTTTGTTCTCTCCATTCTTGTGTCTGGGAAAAGTTTGATAGCATCTTGCTTTCATTTATGCTGACAATTAAAAAATACCAGTTTGGAGGAACAAAAGCACTATTCTTCTCACAAGGTACTGTGCCTGCAAAAAATCACGATCTGTTGTAGGAACAAATCTTGGCAATTTTTTGGAAAAAACAGTGAAATTGTCAACAAACATATTGGGCTACAGCTATTTCCCTCCGACAGTACTTTTTCTCAGGGCTGTAATCCATTCTTTCTGCATGAGAAACTTTACAGGGAAATTTTCATGCCAGATTCAGGAAATTCACAGAATTCACAAGTCTGCCCAGCTGTGAGCAATTGTGAAAACCTACCTAATAACAAGGGATAAAACCAAGATTCAGTCACAGCAGACTACACTTATCATATTTCTTAAATCATATTTATTAAATTTATGAGAAGTGTGTGAACCAAAACATCCTGAAAAAACCCTCACCCTATACAACACAGGTTACTTTTGTAGACCAAAAGGTTTGTGCTTCAGGGTACAAGTCCACTGGAAATGCCACCCCAGGCAAAGGGTCCACATAGTTCAGTATCACAACAAAGAGTGATCAACACTGTGGACTCCAAAGATGCAGGAACTGTCCCCATTAAACAATTGTGAAACAACTTCTCCTAAAAGAGGAAACACCATTTCAAAAGTCAGCATAAGCAATTCTGCCTATAAATGCTGATAAAAACTGAATCAGGTAGCAGGAAGTGCCGAGAGTAGATAGCCCTATATTCTGCTAATCACTTCCATGCAATTCTCCTGAGATAGTAAATTTTGTAGAGCCATGAATGTGCTGAAGTGGACCACATTAGCAGAGGAGGTCAGAATTGCTAAGTTAGTGGGAGAATAAAGTTTTCAGTGCATTGAGATAAACATTCTCAGTATTACCATGATTCAAAATTAAATACCATTTCATCTGCAATGGGGCAATCCTGGATTTACAGACAGACAGGGAATAAGATGCTGGAAAGCAGCACTGTGGAAAGGGACCTGGAGATCCTGGTTGATAGCCAGGTGAATATGAGTCAGCAGTGCCCTGGCAAACAGGAGGGACATCTGGGTCCTGGGGGGCATCAGGCCATCAGGGGACAGCGGGCAGGGAAGGGAATTGTCCTGCTGTGCTCTGGGGTGGGGCGGCCTCACCTCGAATGCTCGGGGCAGTTCTAGGTGCCACTATAAAAAAATGTTAAGATGTTATGGAGCATCTAAAGGAAGGCTATGAAGGCGAAGGGCCTTGAGGGGAAGCTGAATGAGGAGAAGCTGAAGTCACTTGGTCTGCTCAGCCTGGAGGAGACTGAGGGGAGACCTCATTAAGTTACAGCTTCCTCATAAGGGGAAGAGGAGGGGCAGACAATGATGTCTTCTCTGTGGTGACCAGTGATAGGACCCCAGGGAGTGGCCTGCAGTTATGTCAGGGGAGGTTTAGGTTGATATTAGCAAAGGTTCTTTACCTAGAGGGTAGCTGGCCACTGGAACAGGCTGCCCAAGGAAGTGGTCATAGCCCCAAGCCTGGCAGGGTATACAAGAAGTGTTTGGATAATGCTCTCAGGCATGAGAGATGTGCAGATGTAAGAGCTGGACTCAACAATCCTTGAGGGTCCCTTCCAGCTCAGTATATCCTGTGATTCTGTGATTAAGTACAAATAATAACTTATATGCCAGCCAGGGTGCCCCTGGTAAATTGTGTGATTCCCAAAATCTAGCTTGCAGTCCATTACACAGCTCCATTCTCCAACACAAGAGGGAGCTGAAACATCTAGAGAAAAAAACAGATGCTGAAGCATCCCCCTGGCATCCCCCTGGCATCCCCCTGGATTGTGCCCAGCACTCTGGAGTGGGGTGAGGCACATGCACTGCACCTCAGATGGCGCAGCTGCTCTCCTGTGCTCTGGGCTGTAGGACAGCACTGTCCCAGAGCCAGGATATCCCTCAGCATTGCAGCTGTGCCTACTCAGAGCTCTTTACAAAGCACCCAGAGGCACTCAAGCAGCTCAGACAGCAGCCCCAGGTATGGCAGAGCTGGGTCTGAGCCAGGCTACCCCTGTGGCACTTCATGTGGAGCCACTCTGCTCTCTCTGCACTGCACCCCCAACCCAGAGCTACAGTGAGGAGACCCTTTGTCCAACCTGCATAGAGCCAGTTCAGGTCTACAGGTTTTATACTACAGGCTCTGCCTCACACTGCTGTGGGGACACAAACTGCCATGAAAACTACAACTGAATATAAGCAGAGGTATTAGTGAAATAAAAATATCTGGAACCTGGCAAACTCTCCAAAAACGGCTCTATCCACATAAGCTTGATGCAGATAGCCTAACTTTCCTCAGGGAAAGGAAAACCACATTTCATGCTCTGAAAGAAACTGGCAGCAATGATACTGAACTATGGTTGCCCAAATACATAACACAGAAGATGCATGTAGAAGAGCTTTATAATTGAGCACAATTATCATGCTTCAAATTGCCTTCTAAATTGAGTATGCAATTTAATTTCTACAGATTGCACATTGTATACACTGACAGTTATTTTAGCATCTTCAATCTACAATTTGCATTAAGTTTTAAATCATAAAAACATAGTCTAACTACCAGAACTGGAAATATAGCTTGGGACACCAGGACTATGTCTATTTATACCTTATTCTATTTGCTGATTCTTAGTTTATGCAAGCCACTGGGGTTTGATCTCATAAATATGACTACTAACTTTTAGATTACAAAGATGTTCCTAGAAGTACTTAATATGTTAAAAAAAATATATTTGTTAGTTAACATGCTAATTTACTGACAAGAGATGGATGACTTTTTTGAAATCTGAATCAATCTGATGCACCACATCTAAAATCTAGATAAATTACACCCTTCTATTAAGCACATCAAATTTAGGCAACTGACTTTTGCCTCTAATAAAAAGAAAAAGAATGAGCCTATAGAGCTGAGTAAATATATTTGGAATGAAAATGAAAATTATGATTGATTTTGGATTGAAAAATTGAGGCCTACTCCAAGACCTTAAACTTGATCTATTTATGTAAAATTTTCTAAAAGACAATCACATAAATCTAGGGATTTATAATCCCTAGTCTAGGGATTAATAATATATAAAGCTCCCTAGAAATTACCAGTCTGACAAAAACATCCCAGAGAATTCTACACCTAAAATTCTTAAATCCTGTTTTCTGGCTATAGATTAAAGGTTTTGGAGTGAAAATGATACAGAGTAATTTCAGATCCCCACCCTTGGCATTGCTTTCTTCCTGGTTTGATTCCCTGTTTATATGCAAATATTACCACTTCTGTAATAAATATGTTCTGAATTTCTCAGAGTAGAGACCAAGCACACATTTATAATAATCCTTATTTTACAGATGGGAAAACCAACACACAAAGAAGAATTTATTGGTTCCAACATTTCCTGTTATTAAAACTGTGACTGAGTCCTTCATTTACTGAGTCCTCCTGACCAGCTGCCCTACTGCTTCCTCAATAATTTGGTTTTAGTAGGGTTTATGTGTGAGTACCAAGCAGCTGAGCTGCCTGTTCAGGGTCTGATGCCAAATTAAAGGGGACCCAAGTGTTGCACAAAGACTAAACAGAGTCAGTGGTACCAACAAACAAATCGCTGTTTGCGGATGTCACTGGAGGTGAACAATTTCCTTTTAGCTGAATGCAGTGTGGAGTTAAGGCAGAAACTGGTGCCAGAGTTCCTGGGTGACTGGGAGAATCTTCCCAGCACAGGGCACAGGGAAGGAGAGAATGAGAAGAAATTTCCCAAGAGAGGTACCAAAATGTCTAAATGCAGCTTCAAATTAGAGCCCTTTACTTGCCTGCTCCTCCTGCAGATCGGCAGAAAGATTCTTGGAACCCGGGTGTACAATCTCAAAGTCATTGCAAATGTAATTTGCACTCCCTTACATGGAATACAGTCTTAGCATAAACCAAGCTCCTTTGCACAGATCCCTGATTTCTAGTGCATGTTGTTTGGTTCTTGGTGCTGTTTTAATTAAATATTTCTAGAGCTCTGACTAGAATATCATAAAGCTTGAACAATTTATTAGCCACTTGTGCATTTTGTTCAGCATAATGAAATAGATCCCGATTCATCTTAAAACATGTTAATCTTTATTCTGTTTTTCCCCCCATAACATTATCTTCTCATTTTTGCTCATATTTCTCATCTACTTTAATTCTTTTCTCAATAACGACAATCTGCAAGCAAAATACTAATTCTAGTTGTCTTACTACCAATGGTTTTTCAATTATTTTTTAATCATTTGAATTCTAAGAGTTTATTTTGTTAGAATTGGCCAAGCATCTCTCTACTTATGAAGCAAGAACTGCTTTCAGAAACTTTTATTTAAGACATTCTCAGTAGCTTTGGACATAATTAGAAGGAGTTGACAGAGAACAGAGGCTCTACTAGGTAAACATTCATGAACTATTTACCAGCAATCATCCAAAAAAATCATCCTTAGGAAAGCATTTGTAACTTATATTCAGAGGTCACAAAAACAAACAAACAAACAAGTAAACAAACAAACAAACAAGAAAGGAAAAGGAAGGAAAACTGCCAGAATTAGAGCTTCAAAACAGCAGCTGTCTATAAAGATTTCCATGCTTAGCTGCCCTGTTACACAGCTGTTTAGGCTGGTTACAAAAGTATGTTTCTCTTCCAATTTTATGATTGCTTGCCCTGATTAAGGGGGCAGAACTCTTGGAATGGAGATTGTCCTGAAAATCCTGGGAATCCCACATTTGAAATGGCAGTTCCGGCAAGTGTTCCAAACAGTAAGACACATTGCTAGCTACTTCTTGGAAAGCAAGCACACAAGGAAGCAGCTTCTTTAATAATCCAGAAAAAAATACTTGGGCAAGAAGAATAATATGTTAAATGGGCACAAAGAACATGAGTTCAGATTCTGGTTTTCTGAGCAGACACATCATAGTCCAATGGACTTGGTTTAAAACACCAAGTTCTGATGGCATTAGTAGTGTAACTGAGATAGCACAGATTGCTAAAACCCACCCAAGATGTTCTGATCAGACAGTTTTCCTGGTTTTTCTTATCACTGCCCAAGAGGATAAGTTTAGGTTGGAATCAGACATCCCTGCCCAGGATCCACTTACATATGTGGATTGTCTATCTGTTATACTTTATTAGCAGAAATAAAACTAGCTTTTATTTACACTGTAAGAAAAAAGTTGAGTGAAACTTATCTAATTTTTTACATTTAATAAAGATAATAGGGGTTTAGATTAATCATCAAGAAGTCTGTCTCTATGTATTACTGCTTTCATGGGTACCAGCTATATTGTTATATTGTTGTATGATGAAACTCACCTTATATTTTCTAAATAGGAACATTCTTGAATATATGCCACAAACACATGGTCACTATGCTTTTAATGCCTCACTTGTTATCAGCCTCACAAAGCAAGAGATCAGCTGCTAAATTTAGGAGGATGCATTCTGTAAGTATCTTTTATCCAACCAGCAACTAGTCACAGAAACAGTTAAAAAATACAGCATTTCTTCTTAAATAAGAGAATCTAGAGAAGCAGGAAGTCAGATGTTCACTGATGTAGAATCACAAAATAATATAGGTTGAAAGTCATCTCTGAGAGTCATCTAATACAAGTCCTTAACCAAAATCAAGGCTATCTCGAAAAGTCAATCAATCTGCTCAAGGCCATTACTGGCCAAGTTTAAAAATCTCCGAGGACAGAGATTCTTCAGTCTGGCTGGACATCTGTTCAGTGTTCAAGTAAGAATCAATCAGTGATAGCTCCAAACTGCCCATACACTTCCAGTGAAGAGAGGGTGTTATCATTGTGGGACTGTGGTGTGAACAGTGACGGGCCCGTGAGACCCTCAGCCCTGTGGGAAGCAGCACAACACGAGGCTTCCCAAAACACCTTCACCGCCTGCCAGTGATGCCAGCAGGGCAGCTACTGCTGCAGTGCAGCACCCATTCCTGCTGCCCATGGCACAGGATGTGCAAAAGCCTTTTTCCTCCAGTGACTTGGCTTTGTTTCTGTGTGTCTGGTATGCAGGCGAGGAGTTCTGCACCTGCACGAAAGCCGTGGAATTCATGACCTTGGCTTGCCTCGCTGGCAACTGTCCCTCTGCCTCTTGGTGGTGGTAATCATTCTTTTCTTTAGCCTGTGGAAAGGCGTGAAGACTTCAGGAAAGGTAGAGCTAATATTGTCCTTCTATCTTGACTGCATTCTTCCTCTACTTTAAGAAGTCTCCTTATTTTAGAGAGCAAGATGATAAATCATTGATTTTGTGGGATCCTCAGGGACCAAGCTATCACATTTCTTGTGTGACATTCCAACTGGAAATTTTATTTATGTATTATTTTCAATCCAACATTGGTGCTTTAATCCAGAAAATATTTTTATATATTCAAAATTATCTTAAATATGCATTGTCTTCTTAGCCAAATTTACTAATGTTTCAATGGTATAAAATGCTTTGGGTTTATTCTATAAAATGCCATGTCAAGAGAAATATCTGATGAAAGTAATTTGAAAACAGTCTTTGACATCCCTCAGAAAACACCTCTACAGAAATTCTAGAGTTGGATACATCTGAGGTATTTTTGTACATTTTCATGAAAGTATCACTTAACATCAGGCAACGACTGCACTTTTTAGTAAACATAAATACGAGGAGTAATCGGCAGTCTAACACACACTGACAATGTCTTCTGTTTGTCAACTGTCTCCTACTGGTATCTGTAAGCTTATGTATGAAAAGATTTATGACACATAACAACATTTTCCCTCATGTCCTTTAAAGAGCTTCCCCATCAAACTGAATGGACTAAACCAAAAAAATGACAGCTGTACTTATTACATATTCTTAAATATTCTGTAACAGCTGCTTAACCTTTGGGATCTCTGCAGGTTGTTTGGATAACAGCCACTTTGCCTTATGTTGTGTTATTTGTCCTATTAATACATGGAATAACCCTGCCTGGTGCATACAATGGAATAAATGCATACCTGCACATAGATTTCAGAAGATTAAAAGAAGCCACAGTAAGTGTACTTTTCTGTTCTTATTCCCTAATTATTATACCTGTTGCCCTTGTTATTGAAATGAAAATATTATAGCTAACTTCTGAAATTAAACAGCCATGCTTCTGCCTAAGTACTGGTCCCATCTCTGACAGTTAAACTTTCCAATATTCTGCAAAACAGGACTATCTCAGTCCGAACCCAAACAATTCAGATCACAAAACACCTGTGTGAAGGCACTTACAGGTGTGGTGGGCCATTTTTGCATTCTTATCCACATAAATGCTTTTCAGAGAGTACAACCCTATTTGATCTCAACCTTTGTGTGAAAATAGCATATTAAGATGTAAATGCTGTATAAAAAGAATGAGTAAGGAATTATGGTTACAGGATTATTCTGTTACTCGTTTAAAGAAATCCATGATACCCAAAAACCCTGTATGAACTACAGTTTGGTAAAATCATTTCCTCCTATCCACTGGCTAGAAATAAACTCATAGACTGTTCTTCATATTATCTTTCAAGTAATCAGCTCTCCACAGTTCATAAAATGAAGTTTTTCTACAAACCCAGAGTACCATAAGTGGTTCATGGTGTCCAGCAGGCAGCTGTTGAAAGCATCTATCATCTATGTTGAGAAGAAAAGAGATCACCAGCCTAAGTGTTTTCATATATCATGTCAGCATGGGATAAGGCACTCTCTTCCTTTCCACTAGGCCAAATATGAAAGTGTAGCACTAGAATTCTAATGCAGATAGAGTTCATAAGCTGCTTAGGTCTGTCAGAAAGACACTACTGAATAGATATGTTAGATCTGATTTTGTAGAGATGGATGAATGATGAAATCCAGTACTTTTCATAGTTCTTTCAGAGTTCTTGGCAGATTTAATCAAACACTGCAGATCTCATTTTGAGAAATGCTGAGTATTATTCACATCACTGACTTCTCTACCTCTGTTGAAGATGCTTGTTTAAACATCTCTGTGCAACAACAGAAAAGAGAAAACCCTTATTAGCCAAAGCAGGCTATTTTCAGGTTTCTCGTTCAGGGAATCAGGACTGTGGCATTGTTCCTGACTGGATGAATGGATATTAGTATGGAGAATTTTAGAAAATGTTATAGCTTTTTAACTGTTTTTCCTAGTGGAAAAACGATCAAACTGCATTTAAACTGAAACGTAATGACAATCACAGAAATAACTCTTTCTCCAACTAAGAGAGAAAGCTGAGAGATAAATCTACGTGGTTCTGTTCACAGCACATCAGTCATGCTTCAGCTCCTGAATCATGAGAGTATCGTGTAAAGTGCACTAACAGTCACTCAAAAGAAGCTCTAGTATGGGAAAGAAAACATCCTATAACTCTTGACCCATTAACTTGATCCATTTTTGCTTTTCTGTTTGTACATTCCAAACCAACTTGGAACAAGAACTATTGGAAGTGTATTTCTGTGACCTGGGAGAAAAACCCTGCAGTCGTTTCAGTGCTGGGTAAAATCTCAGCAGTTCCTGTGCCCCTGCTCAGCCCAGCAGGGCAGCAGTGTGTGCATGCACTGAGGGCTTGCCCCCTGCTCCAGTCTCAGCACCTCAGCTTAGGCCATTCCAGACCAGGGCCATGCTCCAGGTGACACTTACACTCCCTTCAGCATGAATGACAATTGTTTTCCAAGAGCCAGTTGTGTTGCTTTTCTCCTGCTGTATCCTTGTGGACTGAACTGACACTGGCAATGTTGGTATCATTATGCAGGTTTGGATTGATGCAGCTACTCAGATATTTTACTCCTTAGGAGCTGGGTTTGGAGTTTTAATTGCATTTGCCAGTTACAATAAGTTTGACAACAACTGCTACAGGTAAGAGTTCATTCTTCCACTACTAATGCAAAATTATGCTATTTTACTCTGACTGCAGCTGAAATAAATATTAAGCTATCCTTTTATCTTCAGTCATATATTAATGATGGTGAGTTTTGTGTAGACATGGTAACCAACCCAAATCTTGAAACACTGTCTTCCTTACTGAAATTTTAGTAACAGGAAGCTGCCAAGATCTCTGCTGCACTGCAAAGCAGAATGGGATTAGGTTTGGACTTTGGACAGCTGTGTAAACTGTGCTGGTGTTTGCCTTTCAAAAGTAGCATTAAGTGCAACAGTGGATACAGGATGAAATCTTATTGGTCCAGGAACTAAAAGAAGAAAGATTCCAGCTTCCAGAAGGGTTTCTGTGCTTTGGGGTTATATTTCTGATATTTTACATTGTGCTCCAGTTTAGGGATGTACTTTAAATCAAGACCGTTTGTAAGTGTTTTGCTGAATCACCACCATGGAAATTCAACCAGAATCACTCTGCACCTTCTGAGAAATTCCAACATTTAGATGTTTTTACATTCCATTTTGGAATGAAAACAAGCATCAGTTTTCCCATGAAATATAAATCAGAAAGTACATGTATTATAAATGCATTCAATTGTGAACTGAAGAATGAGAGGGTGAAATGTTAAAGACAATCCCCATCTAGTCCTTAAAGTTTTTTCTCACTGGGCTTTTCTTCTCTCCATACTTAGGGATGCTTTGCTGACTAGCACCATTAACTGTGTCACAAGCTTCATCTCAGGATTTGCAATTTTCTCCATATTGGGCTACATGGCTCATGAGCACAAAGTTAAAATTGAGGATGTAGCTACTGAAGGTAAGAAGTTAATTCTATATTATTTTCACCCCTTTTTTTCCCACCATTTCTTTGCAAATCTGTTTAAGTTTGTTTCTAACAAGTGTGTGAAAATCTCACAGAGGTGAACTGAATTAACTTGGAATTAGAATTCTGTGTTTAAATCCCTTGTTGAAATGTGAACTCCAACTGGTATTGATTTACCTCACCTCTACTGAATGAGGTTCTCCAGCGTCTTGCCCACAGGTTTTACCCATTCAGCAAACAGGTATTTACCACGGGATAGTATCTTACAAAAGTATTGCTGTTCAGTGGCTCAGATGACTGGTTTTGATGGCTGTGCTAAGCTCAGCTCTATAACCCTTTTCACCGGGAACAGGTTGCCCATGGTCTCAGCTCCTACACATCAATGCTAGAGTTTTCCTGCCAAACAGTGGAGTCCACATCCACATAATTCCTTCTCTGCTACAAAGCTGAAAAATAACTAGTAAGGCTAAAAGTCCCATAAAAGATTATTTGAAGTAGAAAAGAATGGGATAGGGGTTTTCCAATATCCAATCATCATGAGTAAATAAGTAAAGCATTTTAGATATATTTTGGTATAATGCCAACTTTGTTTAAACAGCGTGTGACAAGGACTGAAGCCATTACTTATCTTATTAAAATGAACACTTTTGTGAAGATAAGAAACATCATTTAGTGACACCCTTTTTACTCCATTTCTATCCCAGGAGCTGGCTTAGTTTTCATCCTGTACCCAGAGGCAATTTCAACTCTTTCAGGATCTACATTTTGGGCTGTGGTGTTCTTCATCATGCTCCTTACTCTTGGTATTGATAGTTCTGTGAGTATTTTTCCTTCTAGCCTTGATATTCTTTTCCTGTTTTAGTCTGTAACTGGAGAGGCATCAGCCCTAAGCAGGGGTTTACATTTCAAATAAACATTCCTTAAATCTGTTTTCACAGTCATAGACAACATTGCCATACTATTACTCCCTGTATTATAAAGACTCTCCATCATTAAGAAGTTTAGGAAAAGATTAAGTCTTTTACAAGCCAGTAAATATTTACTCGCTGGTACTTTGTTATGACCTTACAGAGGGGCTGTTCAACAACAGTTATTACTATTTAAAGGTATGACCCAACAGCACTACTCTGAACTATTACTACTATGAACCTGCAAAAAGGTTTTGGAGCCCTGCTTGCTAAACAGAAGTAAGACACTGAGTGGAGTGGTTTCTAGAAGGGATTATTATATATGCTGAAATCCACTGATCTGCCCAAGACAGACAATGTCTGAAGGTACTGCCATTGTTTTTCTACAAGCCATGATACAGCATCTCCTGTAAATTTAATCACAGTTTAAAAATAATGACAGAATATTTCCATAGTGGTTTCATTTTCCTTTATCTTACTGTAAAATATCTAGTCTAACAAGTATATTTGCTCTTTAATGTGGTAAGTTTTACAGCACCATGATATTCAGGATCACAGAAGCTTCATCCCAGAAAATATTCCAAGTCCCCAGACAACTTCTGTACTGCTTTGTTCTTCCAAAGAGGCCTCAAGACATCCTGTTATATTTAGGTTAAAGGTTGATTAATTTCTGGAAAACCAAATAAGGTCTTCAAGGAACAGTGAACCATGGACAAACTTTCATCCTCTTTAGTAGGGCAGGGGTTTCTTACTTTTCCAAAGCACAGAAGTCTTTTTTGAAGTTCAGAATGTATAAAGCTGAGCTAGGAATTTCTTCCTGGAAGTGGTAAAACAAGCTTCAGGAGAATTCATTCCTTTTCAAGGACAGGAAAAGGAAAGAATGAACTGACATGGAGAAGAGCAAAATTTAAAAAAAAAAGAGGTTGTCATAGGAAGCTTTGATAATCATTGGCAAATAGCTGAATGAGATCTTGTGGAGTGAGGGCTGAGCTGTAAAGGTCAGATTGAGGTCTAATTATTTCCAGAGCGTTTGGATTTTTCAATTCCAGCTGAGGTTCTATGAAGTTTGTCTATATAGACTAAGATCTGGATGCTTAGACAAAAGTTTGAGGAAAGATTATATCTGGGTTTGTAGCTTGAAGGACGAAACATGAATATTCAATATGAAGGACTGAAATGAAGGGTTTAGCACAGGGAAAGGTCATGAATGACCAGTAGGAAGAGGGCAGAATGAAAAAGAAAATTCATGCTCAGAAGTGTCTAGATCCTAAACAGTTAACTTTGCAACAGCAGTAAATGTTGGGCAATGTAAAGAAACATATGAGTGTCAAAGAGATGGAGCTTTAGATTGCAGAACACACTTTTCCTACAAGTGGAGAAAAGTCTTTCTTCTGGAGCTAATTAAAATAAAGTGAACTAGTGAACTGTGGCCAAGTTTAGTTCTTTCCTTCTAAAAAGGGAAGGATTTACTGGTTCAAGATTTGTCATGATTTCCCAAAGAAAACTCAGGTCTTGTAGTACTTTTTATGGTAATAATTCTGTTACTGATTTCAACCAGGAATATTTTAATCAAATGCTTACAGGAAAGGAACAGGCTATGCCAGCACTTGCTTACCAAATATTGTATTGCACCAAGCACTCCAGGTCTTGCTGTGGTATTTTAGCATCACAAAAGGTATAGAATTAAGCCTCTCCAAAATATTAAATGAATTTGTTTACTATAATAGAAATTAATTTTCATAGCTTTTTGTTGGAGTGGGGGCAGAATGTTTTCATTAACGAGAAGAAATTCAAATTCATAGCCACCTACATAATCCAGCAATTTAAATGAAAACTTGGAAAGTACTTTTTCGATATTGCAAAACAATGGCTAATGTTCAGCATTAACTTCTAAAAAGCAAAGTAAAATTCTTTCATGTTGTCAACAAAAAAAAAATTACATCAAGCTTCCTTTGTAGTAATTCTTCCAAGTCTGTAAAGATTTTGTCAAACTGGATTTTGTTTATCAATGGCTAAAGTTTGTTCAGTACATTTCCTTTAGGTGTTTGTGGTGCCTGTGTTTATTTAAGAAATATCTTAAGGAGCTTAATTATTTGAGATACCAGGCTTGTCCCCAGAGTATATTAAAATGTCTATTATTTTCCCCAAAGTACTGTCTACTTATTGTTCTCAGAGGATACAGCTATGGAGGCAACAACCACCCCTCTTGATGTCCATTTGCCTGACCCAGTCCTTTACCAGAAAAAAATAAATAAAGGCTTTTAACCTGTGACTTACAGCTGAAATGTCAGAAATCACAGAGTGATTGAGTATTAATTACACAAATGCTTTGCACTCTTCAGTCCCTATTTCCAACAGTCAGTAGCGTTTAACCAGAGTTTTTGGCTTCCCTTCCTCAGATGGGTGGGATGGAGGCTGTCATCACTGGCTTGGCAGATGATTTCCACCTTCTGAAGCAGCACAGAAAGCTCTTCACCTTTGGAGTTTCTTTTGGCACTTTCCTACTTGCCCTTTTTTGCATTACCAATGTAAGTACAACTTAAGTTTCCATCAAAACATTACCTTAAAAATGCCATTAACCTTGTTAGGTGAAATATGGATAGGTTCACATGACTAATTTTTTAATATAAATTTTAGTTCTTAAACAACTTCTGTTCAGAACATCACTTTTAATCTTATATTCATGAAGTTTCTCTAGTTTTTGGCACATGATAATTTGCTGTCAACCAAGCCTATAAGTCTTTGTCCCAAAGAACTGTCTATGCTACTGCTGGGTTTGTTTGGTTCTGTGTGCTTTCTTTTGTGTTTGTTGGGAATTTCTTGATTGGTTTGGTTTTGGATTTTTTAGTCACATCAAATGGAAGTGTGTAGAGTGCTT
The DNA here is from genome assembly GCA_025920805.1 of Petroica traversi. Lineage (NCBI taxonomy): Eukaryota > Metazoa > Chordata > Aves > Passeriformes > Petroicidae > Petroica > Petroica traversi. The sequence goes on along the minus strand of JAHLSL010000036.1, from coordinate 6,980,361 downwards.
ATTCCTCTATGAGGAACTAAGAATTTCAAGTGACCAGACCATCTGGCAGTTCTCTTTGTGAAGAAAGTAAGAGACACTCACTTCTTATGGAGGGAGTGTAGAATAATGGTCTCCTCTCCCCACGTTATTTCTTAATGTTCCTTCATGTACCTAGATCTTGACATCTTTTACTCCTAACACCACATAAAGCGCACAGAAAATTTATCCTGAACATTTAGTAAACTGTATTTATCACTATCATCAGACTGAATGGTTTGCCCCATCTGGGTTTTGACAACCAGTTAAGGAATGAGAAACACAGTGTTCTAGGCAGGAAAGAATTTTCTCTCTTTTTTGACCACAAAAAAAGCAAAGAGACCAGTTGACAAAGATGCCAAAACTCAAACTTGAGGAAACCACCATGAAAGCAGATGCGCTGAACCTCTCTCCATCCCTAGAAATGGTTTCCAAATCTATTATTAAGATTACTGAATGGCATAAGTTTATAAATAACTAAGGTTTTTTTTCATTAATATACCCAAATATTTTCACTCCAGTTTCCTCAAACTGAGAAGAATTTGAGTTTCTAAAAATAGATATGTCATTTAAGATACCTATCCTTTTAATATCATGCTATTTCTATTGATACCTAAAAACTGAACATGCTCTTGTTTATTCAAAGTTTCAACTGGAATAAAACTTCCTGAAGCACAATACTAGAAAAAATTCAGTGTTAACAACCTGAACAGGTGCCAGTGGGTGCAATTCCACTGCCTTCAAGTAAGCTAAAGCTATTCAAGATAACAACCTAATTCTAGCTTTTAAATAATGGCACCTGTTTAAACTTAAGTTCACCCCTCCAGCTAGAATTCACAAAACTGTTCAGAACACTCCAAATGTATTGGTTCATGTGACTAAAGAACAACATTTCTGAGGTATAAAAAATAAAAAGGAAAAACCCTTGTGGGAACATCACGTGAAATTAATGTTTGATTTTTTCCCCCTAATTTTTAAAGCTATATTTTCAAAAGTAGCTGTTTCTGAAACAAATGTGTTTCTTACAAAATCACATTAGTAATTCACTTTGCTAAGTTTGATTGCAAAGGCAGTCATTTGGAGCAGGTGTATTGCAAAAACAAGAGGTCAAACTCAAATGTCATTCAATAAGCAACATTGTCTAACACAACAACCAAAGTTCATTCCATTTCCGGACAAGTCCCCACAGAATTAAAAACCTACACAAGGCCTAAGTACTGGTCTCCCTATTTTTGTAAATATGCACAGCTGTTTCAGAAAAACATCTTTAAAAAAAAAAGTCAGCTGATTACAGAGCCTAAAATCACCTACAGAGCTAAACAATGCAAGTGTTATTTATACCATTGGTGGTAAAAACACAGAAAATAATTCCTTTGTTCCTCCCGTTCTGAACAAGCATAATCAGATTAAGTTTGGTTGTAAAAAGATATTTTAACAAAAATCTACTGCAACTGAAAACATTTCAGTCGTTTACATGTGACAAAGATTTCCCAGACACATTTTACCCAGGTCCATTTTGAAATAAATCTGGATCTAATGGTTTTCCTTTCCTCTTTAGCCCAAACTCAGTAAAATGAGCAGTAATTTACACAAATACATACCACATTGTAAAACACAGCAAAAAGTAGTCAAATTGCAGCTAAAAAAATCAGTGAAACAAGACTTCAGTAAATGCATTTCCAGTTCTGTCATGAACCACTGAAGCACAAAATGTGCTGTTGGGAAGGAAGACAAGGTTTGCTGCCTCCACTGAGCAAAGGTTTGCAAATACCACAGCCCAGAGTCTGAACAGGGCACAGCAGCTTCTTGCTGTGCTGGTGGCAGAATTAACATCATCCTCTGCCTTAGTATGCAAGAGAGATGCAGGGAGTCAGGGACAAGGGGACATCAGACCAACACTGCAGATTCCCTGTCCTGCAGAACAAGTGGCCTAGGAACAAACTGACTGATAATAGGCTATGGAAACTCTTGGAGTGCTCCATTCCTGCCATGAATGTAGGAAGTTCTTCATTGACTGCTGCAGACAGGCCCTGCCCTACAAGCTGCTGATCATTTCTCCAACTTCCACTGAACAGGAGTGCCAAGAAAACTCTTTGATCTAAGCTGAGGTTTCTGTTTCCCAGTGAAGTGAGGACATGGGTGAAGAGAAGGCTCTTTAAAAGAGTTGCAAGTCTGATTCCACTATTTTGTATGCAAATATGAACCTGTATCTGCAGCATTAGATCTATATTAAAATACTTGGGTTAAGATAACTCTTCAAGTACAGTACTTTCTCTTAAGTGGATACTAAACAACTGAGATGATTCTATCTGCAACTTCACTTTCTTGCATCTTTTAACTCCCTGTTACAGGGTGGAATTTATGTGCTCACACTTCTGGACACATTTGCAGCTGGGACTTCAATATTGTTTGCTGTTCTAATGGAGGCAATTGGAGTTTCCTGGTTTTATGGTAAGCACTTCTTTTTGCATGTGCAAAAGCTTTTCTGAAATTCCAAGCGCTCATGACAGGTTTACACAATATTTAAAGGGAAAACAGCATAGCCTTGGATATATGAAACCATGACAAGTCAGGTTTCATAGAGTGATTTTCACCTGATTTACGAGCAGTGACAGGAATGCAGACATTCAGTGGGCCAAGCTTTGAAACCCTGCACAAAGCCAAAGCAAACGGCCTTGTGAGAAGGACTGTGATGGATGGAAATGTTATGACTTTTGCCAGTATTTTACAACTCCTAGTATTGCTGTTGATTTGCAGTAGCAGGTTTAGACTTGGTACTTTCAGAGCAAGTAGATTAGCCTAAATACAGACTCAGCTGTTCCCACTTTTCATTATTTCCCCAGGGCCAGTCTCAAGCACTCCCCATACAATACAAATGAAGGTAGTGTTTAGAGAATTACAATAATTCCTACATTAATCCCTTTTGTTTGAGACAATATTCTACTTCATTATAAAACACAAGCAGTTTATTTCTGTTATTTCGTAGAATGGTATGAAATACCCCACATACTGGATACCAAAAATTCTATTTCTAGTATTTGGTAGTAATTTATGGCACAAAAAGGGAGTAGTGATTGCCCTTATCCCAAATATGGCAAGCTTTAGGAGTATGTAGTTGACCTCTGGCTCTAGACTGGAATCACCGTGTGCCAATCAAAATGCAGTGATGTGCTATAGCCACCTAAAAAAATTACCTTTTCTTTCCCTTCTCAGTCTCCTCTGGATTCTCATGCTTTAGCTCCTGACTGATCACAACTCTTTTCACTGTTACCAGGTTTCAATGCCATAGCAGCCTGCAAATCTTCTTCCCTTAAATCTGTATTGAATTAGTTGCCCTGATTCTCAATAAGATTGTTCTTCCACTGAAAGCCATCTTCCTTTTATTCAGACATAGTGTTTATAGCTAATGTATGATTCAGAGGGTTCTTAGACACTGTGATTCTTGTTGCTATTTACCTCAGTCACTTATTTATCCATCCGTTCTGCCTTACCATGTTCTCCTAATCAAACAAACTTCACCTTGCAGTTAAAAAACTGTTGAAGAGAGAGTGAAGTGAAAGACTGGCCTTAATGCATAAAGCTGTTCTATCTACTTAAAGGAATAGTTTCTAGCTTTAATGCACTAATTCTGTCACCCAATATCAGCATGAAGCATGCAGCACATAGGCTGTTGTCTCTCATAATAATGGAGGCACTTTGTTTCACAGACAACTGTCTTTAAGCCATGTAAAAGAGTTGAATGTGGATAAGTGATCACAGCTTAGCTTGGAAGCAGAAGTTTCTTCATTTTCTAAGGACAAGTTATCTTCTGCTGCTATTAAAACAGTTTTAGTGCCATTTACAATAGCTAAGTTTTGTATGTGGCTCATGAACCAGGCCAAAGTTAGTAAAATTTTATTTTACACTCTCTGTCTTCTATAATTTTTTCCTTTCTTCCTGGGGAAAGTATCTATTTCATTTTTCTTGAGCAGCTGACAGTTGTTTCTACTGACACACCATGACCTGTTGCTTTATAAAGCACTTATTACAGCCCCAGGTGCTATTTAAACTTATTAAATCTGGCATGATCTTGTCTGCCTCTTTTTTCTGATAGACCCCAGTTGCCTTAATGACCCAGCTGAATATTATGGCAGCCTAAAGGCAAGCATTGACATTTTGGCACAGACTAAAACCATGGAAATTTAGTTCAAATTATACCTATGACCATTTCTGTGAAGTTTTTTCTTGCAAAGGCCACATGTATATGTAAGAGAAGGGAGAGCTAGTTTGCTTTAATATGCAGATATACTTTAGTTATGACTGCTAAATTGTTACCAATTTTTCTCATGTGCAACCCTGATATCATCTTTCTGATGATTATTCAGAAAAATGTCACTCCCACTAGCACAAAACTGGTCTTTCGTTTCACTTGCAGGAAAATCTCTATTCAGACAGATTTTACTGTGAACGTCTCCCAAAACAACTAGAACAAGCTCATTGTGAACTTGAAACCACATTCATCATCATCTGCAATGTCATTGTTTTAATTTACTTAAATAATTTTTTTTTAAATCGCTTAGACCAAAATTTCAGCCCAAAAGCAGAATTTTTTTTTCAAGATACCCGAAACAGTCAAAACCCAGAAAAACCCCCAAACAAGAAATAAACCAGCCACCCTGACCTAAGATCAACTGTTTGATTTTGCAGAAGGGGACAAACTTAACCAAGCACTGATTTACTCACAGAGGCGTTTGTGTGGTTGTGTGCCTGGCCTGAGAGAGGATAAATGCACACATTTCCTGAGAATGGAAATACAAATAGGGCAAACCAGCTCAGAGAGCTTATTGCACTGCCATGCTGGGGAAATGTTTTCTACACTGCTGCTGGCTTTCACCCTAGTGCAATGGCTTACAGAGCTCCTGCAGGCAGCACATGCAGGACTTACTGGGGACTTGTAGACTTCCACTCTATCTGAACTCTCATCTCTGCATCTGATGGTTGGCCCAATGTGAGGAGGGTAAATTGCATTTATAGCTATATCTACTTTTTGTTTTCCTCCTGATCCATTCTTTTTTGCATAGTGATTTACGTCCTTTTGCAACACATTATGTACCATTACATGACAAAATGGTGATATTCTCAGGCAGATGCAGTGTTTATTAGTTCAAAAATTAGAGTGAAAGTCTTTCTGGGTATTTAACCTGATAATAAATTTTAAGTATCTCTGAAATCAAGCCCTACAGGTACCATCATCCGTAGCTATAGTTGTGTCCTGCTTAAAAGTTTCTTAGAACAATGGTTTGAAGATAACGCAGTACTGAAAAAGCAGATTGTGGAAAAGTGCAGTCTGAGATCATGGCCTACTCATCCCCCTTTTTCTGCAGAAATTGAACACCAAGCACTGTCTGAGCTCCAAGTGCACCTGTCTGGAAACATATGAATAAAATTCTGATATACATAGTCCTTCTCTTTGACCTTCTAGACAATGATAAATTTCAGTCAGTGTTCATAACAGTTAAAATTCAGTCACTTTAAAGTTCACAGAAAGCACTGCAAATAGACTCAGATTAAGTTTAAAGAGCATTTGCAGATCTTTTTTGGCTATTTATCTTCACCTGGACATAACACTGGGGGTTGGAAATTTTTTTGAGACATTTACACTCAAATGTCCACACCCTGAAAATATTTTGCATGCTCATTATGTAAAATGGACTAATTCAAGCTGCCCCAGTTATTTACATTAAATAAATTGAATAAATTTTACTGAATTGATCCACATGAATAGAAATAATCTTTATGGAAAACTATGCATTCTCTCTAATAAACAAATACACATGGTAAAAAGCTGCATTTCTGCTGTTTCCGTAATGGGTTCATGATTAAAAGTAAACTTCCTGAACACATCAAGTATAATAAATTATAAACAAACAGTCTGACATGACAGAATGCACAGAGACAATGTCTCTAAGGTCAAAGATTGTTTTCTTTTTACAGTCTGATTTCTGAAAAAGATGTTTTGGGTATGCCAGCATCTCATCAGCTTAGACTGAAGTTAGTCTCATGTTTGTGTCTGTTCACATCCATTCTAGGTGTGGACAGATTCAGTGAAGACATCCAACAAATGATGGGCTTCAAACCAGGCCTCTACTGGAGACTGTGCTGGAAATTTGTCAGTCCTGCTTTTTTATTGGTAAGCGTTGATAATTATTCCATTATGGAAAGAATACACAATAGATATAAAGAGCAAGGTGCCTGTTGCTGTGCCAGATATTGTTGGGATGAATAGAAGACACTCCAATTTAATTCTTTTTTCTCCTTGAAATTATATGCTGGTTATATTTTGTATAATACATTTCAGCTGTGAAAGAGAAGCCAGTGGTGGTTGTGGTCTTCTTCTGTTCCTTCATTTTAGCATGATTTTTAAGAAGGCAGCTTTCTTAGGGAACTCTTAGGCAGTGTCCTCCCTGTCCCTGCAGCACCTCTGCATATTAAACACAAACCATTCCCTTGGGAAAATAAGCTAGACAGGGATAAGAGATTGTGTTAGCAAGAATGTATTTTTCATTGGAGGATACCAAATTGCAGAATGATACCTTAGAAAAACTAATATACCACTACACCTGTAATTAGCTGTATGAAACACTGAAGACTTGTGTAAAATACACCTTGTATGCTGCCTGTTGGAAAAAACAAGTGTTCCATTGCATTAGGGAAAAAAAAATCCTGAAGTGTGAATTTAGTTGCTTTGTGTAAAGGTTAGATTCAGTAATAACCTTGAGTATTATATTGGAATCTTTTCCTATGCATATTTGTAAATCGAAAGGTCAGGATAATAATACGGAAATTTGACCTTGCTATGATTTTAGGAGACAATTACTTGCATTAAAGCTGTGCAATTTTAAAGCAGTACTGGTATTGCAAGTATACACTGGGAAGACTTTTAGGGCAGGTTCACATTTTTTAAAATATAAAAGCTTATGACCCAAATTTATCCATAAGCACCTACCAAGCCTGTATAATTATCCTTTTAAACACAATTGTACAGAAATATATCCTGCAGCACTTCAAGAAAGCTGACTCAAGGAAAATGGAGAAAATGCTAGAGCAAGCACCCTTAGGTTCTGCACACAAGGAGATAGTTGAAAATTTACATTTTATAGTGAGAGTTGTAACAATCTACCCAAAGGTGGAGAGCCCATCAGTCAAACCTTCAGATAGTTTAAGATGTCTTGGTGAAAGGGCCTCAGTAACTTCCTAGAAAAGCATAAAAACATAAAGGTCAGAATAAATCTGTAGATAATGCACCTCTCAGCCATCCCAATGCACTTTTTTTTTTTTTTTTCATCTGGAAGTCCTTGAAGCCCTCTCTCCATATCATCTGCAGCTATGTACATAATCCCAAGAAAAATTTCAAAATAGAAATAGTATTTTTCTAATGAGATTCCACACTATCATCTTCCTTCAACCCACACTATCCTGGTGACATCTTTGAAACCCTAGGCTCAAAATATTTTAATTTGAAATCGAAATATGGAGCCAAACATATAGCCCTAAAGAACCAAATCAAGGAACTCTGCATGTTACCCACCCATTCAGATTTAACAGGACAGAAGCAGGGTGGTACCCCACTCTTTTCTTCTTGCATCTAGCACTGGGCAGGACAGCACAGGAAGAAAAAAACAACTTTGTTTTCCAGGCCATAAGGCTGCTCTACCTTTCCTCAGTACATGTATCGTGCATTATGAAGTTTTCATTATGCCTCTCATTGAAATATGGATACAAAGCTTCTAAAGGAAGTATAATGTTCCTGGAAAACAAAAAAGGGTAAAACAATAGATCCTGCAGAATTTTTTCTTGACTACAGAATCTCTTTTTTACATCTGGAACACTAGTTTAATGCGGCAGTAGCAGACAATCACCTCATCTTTCCATCAAAATTTCAAATAATCTGTGCCCACAGTAGCTAAAATGAACGATTAATACTAGCAAACACATCAAGAACTTCAACAGCTTAAGCAGTAAGAGGCACAAAGTACAAAGGCTGAAGGTAAATACTAAAACTGGTTTGAAATATATTTAGGTTGGCTGCCTAATGGAACACCTGGAATCAGTTTTCCAGTGAGGTTCTTCATCTTAAAAAACTGTGGTTCATTTTATACTTTCCTCTCTAGTTTGTCGTGATAGTCAGCATAATAAATTTCAAGCCTCTGACCTATGATGACTACACCTTCCCTCTGTGGGCAAACCGCATTGGCTGGGGAATAGCCTTATCCTCAATGATCCTTGTGCCTGCCTACATCATCTATAAATTTATGAATGTGCGTGGGACCTTTAAAGAAGTAAGTGGAACACTAATCAAATGTCATGAAATGTTGCTGTGAAATGAAATGGCTGGGTCTAAGTTGGCAGTTTATTTCTCTCCCAAAACTTATTACTTGTGAGTGACCTTTTGAATCCATCTGTCAGGTGGATCAGTGGTTTGAGGTAGGATTACTGCATTGTGTTTGAATTTCCAGACAGAAATTAGCTTTACAGACAGCACCATAATAATTGTGAGAAATTATTTCTGATGCATGCAATTGATCCAATTGATGAAATTAGATTTTTGTTATTAACAAAGAATGTACAAATTATGGTATCTTCATATTCAGCTATAAGATATGGTCTTCAAACTGTACTGTACTTTTATTTGTTTATCAGTTCAAAATGGCACAGGGTTAAGGTTCAATAACCATATCATTTTTGCAATCATATAAACTTTACCTTCACTATCTATATACCCTAACTCTTATCTGTACTCTCAAAATCTCTAATGGTGCTCTGAAGCCTCCTCACCTTTATACAGCACTGACTTTTTTTCTCATCATGTGTAATAATTTTATAACTAATCTGGACCCACTGACTTACACGTAGATGTACTGCTCTCCTTTCCCGCACCTACACTTACAAAATGGTGTAGCAAGATATTGATGCTGTTAGGCAAATCACTGAATCAACACCACTCACAGAATTTAGCAGAAAATAGGATCTTTACATAGGTCCTTTACATCCCGCTCACACTGACCCAGCAGACCCAAAGGAATAAAGGTCTTGTTTCTGAAACATTACAGACATTTCATGTAATGTTCACCTCAGAAAGACACCCCAAAGTTTGAACTCCTCAGCCGCCCTGTTTTCATCAGCTCCAACATCTCAGTGATGTGCACAATTTCTAGATCTCATTTCCAGCAATTCTATAAGCCTTTTGTTTTGTTCCACCTTGTATGGGTTACAAACCCATTTTCTAGAAACCTATTTACATCTCTAAGAGTAATTTGAACTGGCCCATCAGGCTTTTGCCCTCTTGCTTCAGTTTACTGGTATGGAGATGCAGAAGCCTTTGGCCAAACCACATTCTCTCATTCATTTTGTAGTGTTAGCAAGTTCTGGTTTGTCTGTTACTGCTCCTGCAAACAACAACTCTCCAGTTTCCCCATGAGCATTATGGCAAAAGGCTAATAGATTACATCCAAGTAACTAGCTCAGTATATAATGCCCCAAATTGAGGCTCAGGCCCTTAAAAGGATGGGGAAAGGTATGATCCTAATCTAATGGGAACTCCTTAAGTTGATTGAAAGTTCCTAATAAACCAAAATCTACATGAGATCTCAAAGGGCACAGCACAGGGTAGACAAAGGAGATGAGCTGGGAAATATCAGTACCTCCTTCCTCTCCCACTCTGGGACTGGCCAACCTTCTTGCAGCACTAACAGAAAAGCATGAATTGAAGGCATCTAAGGCCTGTGATACCAACTTGTTCCTGATGTTCTTTTCTATATGCACTTGCTAAATATTTGGACTTAGTATTTGCATAAACTTTCTACTGTTTCTTCTTATATTAAAGGCTAACACCCAAGGGCTTATAACAGGCTTATTCTCTCAGTGACTGAGTAAAGGCACATGATGCAGTGATATTAAAGATTTAAGTTACCATTTTAAATAAAGTTCATGCTACCTCCCCACTATAGATTGGGGATTACATACATAATCCCACTTCATATGGCTGACTTTTTCCTCTTCCTCCTGTCTGGTTTAGAGACTGGCTTACTGCATCACACCTGAAAATGAGCACCAACTTGTGGCCCAAGGAAATGTCAGGCAGTTTAAGGTTTGTACACCTTTCATATGTTTCTTCTCCTGATACCAACCCTTGCCTGTCTTTAGCAACAACCACAGGTTTGCACCAATCACCTCATGGTGAATGCCTTTGCAGGTCTGTAGTTCTTTATTTCTGCCAGCATGACAAGACACAGGAGGCTCAGTACCACATGCATCAACTGTTATGGGAGGCTTTTGGGACCTTCCTTCTTTGACTAAAACGACGCCTCAATTTTACAGATCGCCTGAATCTGGTACTTTAGGTTTGTGTTTGAATACAGAGATCTCACCAAGAAACAAAGGTATTCCCAAACTACTTGTGCATTTGAAGAGGTCATGGCCTCCCACTTAGTTACTGCACAAGTCATGTTTCCAAAACTGCAATTATGTCCCACAACACATGGTAAACAGCAAAACAAATATCCAGTGTCAGAGCTTACCTATAATGTCATGAAATGATGCACCAGGTTATGTGTAATTGCCTTTCCCCATAGGACTAGAGTTGATTGAAAACACTGCCGGAGACTTCACAAGCCGTGAAAAATATGCTATAGGTTTCCAAATACTGCTTTCCTTTTAGCAAATAAAATGAGCTTATTGAAACAAACTCCTTTATGTAGAAGATAAAACGGATGCAAATGTGAAGCTTGTTACACTTATCAGAATTCATTCTGGACCACTTTCTGTCTTCAAACTTGAAAGCGACTAGAATTATGCACACCTCCACAAAACGTGACCCAGATTTTATAGTGGTGGTTTGTATGTTGATACTGAAAAAAGAAACCTGGCTTTTGCTTATTCTGAAATATATTGTTTGAAGTAAATTTTGGCTTTTAAAGGAAACAATCTATGTAGATTTATGGGATGCAGAATCGAAGCACAAATAGACTTTCTGTTTCATGACCACAATTTATTTGATGTGGCCAAGAATATGAAATAGCACAGCACCTCTTCCTCCTTCTCTTTCTCCTGTTTCTGCCCTCAGTTGTCAGATGATTTACTGCTCAGTGTTTCCAGGGGCAAATGTTCCTGTCTGAAAGGGCTCTAAACAACCATTCCACAGGACTGGTCTCTGAACACAAATCTATCAAAAAAAGGAGTTACCTAAAACCCTGCCAAACATGAGAGCTTTTTAATTTGCTGCCATCTTCAAAGAACAGCTAAGGAATGGCTTTGTCAGTGCTAAAACATATTTAGAGTTTTGTTCACAATGTTTAAGATTGTAAATAAAATACTACCTACTGTAACCAAACTGATACAAATATTTTATTCCTACATATGTCTGGCAGTTCTGAGTTTTAAAACTGAATTGAGAACTAAGTGTTCTTTATATTCAGTGTGTTTCTCATTGCATACTGGAATGCACAAAAAATTTAGTTACAGAGTGGATAATCCTTTCATTATTTTGAAACTTCTTTGTAACCCTGGATTTGTCAAACAATGTATCTGACGACATCATTGTTTGAATCAATGATGTAATTTAACGACAACTTTTGCTTTCTTACAGCTCCAACACTGGCTAACAATATGACAACCGACAGATCAAGGAAAAAACCCATGTTCAGCTAAACTGAGAATATGGAAAAGTCAAGTTCAAAGCTCCCTCACTTATGCTTGGACCAGGCTGGCTCAGAGCTTATCTACTGACTCTTTGAGGGAAACATCTGCTCTCTGTTGTCAATGCCTCCCTTCTATTACTTGGCTTCAAACGATCTTTAAAGACTCTATTTTATTTTTCTTGCATCTTTTGGTGCCATGAGATCCCTACATGACCAAAACTTGTGAGTTTTGCTATTGGCAGAAGTGGAAGGGGGGGAACAGAGGAAAAGAGCAATCAGCATAAGTTAAGTGCTTTTTTATTGTGAAGAAGTGAATTAAACTTTTCTGACAGTAATAACTACTTCAGATATTCATGCCACAATGTATTTCAAACCAACAACACCTGAGCATTCTTAGAACTAAGGAAAAAGTACACCTCAGTTTTGACAAAAGTGCTATTTTAACTATACTTATGTCATTAGCTTTTTTGCCATACTGTCCTTTGGGATGTGAGTTTGCAACCTTCTGAAGTGAAGACTCAGTGCTTCATTTTCAGTGGTTTGTTATTAGTTCCTTCTTTTGGTGAAGAATATTGTTTTGCTGTATGTGTCCATGCCATTTTCAGACCAGTTTCATTACACTGAAGCTGAAGAGTAGCAGGACGAGGATTCCTGTTACAGTTAGTAGTGCAGAACACAATACCATAGTGTACTTCATGAAACAGATATGCCTTTCTTTAGCATATGATCCACACTCTGCAGACTTTTCCGGCTAAGCATGAAAGTTACATCCAAATAGACAGCCTCTCATCTTTTTGTTGTATTTTGGTCCAAATAAAGAATGTAAAATACATAGGAAGAGATAATTTTAGAATTATATAATTACCAAGTGGCACAAAAAAACAAACTGGCTATATTCTCCTGATGTGAACATGCTGTTATTATACTTTAACCAGGATTTACCCACCAAAACATAGTAAGATTTTGCTGAATAATTTTAAAGCATATTTTAGGCATAATCAGCTCTCTAAATCTATTCTGGCTCTGTTCTCTAGTAGCATTATGCAAAGTAGGAGATACAGAACAAACTCTGTTTGGGTGCTGTTCTTATTCTGTGGTCACTTGTCACTGTAGTACCTTTCAAGTGATCACTACATTCAGTAGCTTTGAGTTAGTTCTTACAATTATTTATCACTAGGTCTCCAGTAATTTTCAGAGGCAGTAGCTTCTCAGCTGGATCCAACCCAGAGTTTACCTCTGGACATTACCTCTGATTTTTTTGTCTCTATATATTCAGTTGAGCTTGTCTTTTAAATGTATGTAGTGCTTCCTCTTTTTAAAAAAAGACCTTTTAAATGGATGGGCCTTTTTTATTTATTAAAAAAAATTGTTGAGTTGTTTTCTTTTTTAAAATAGCCAAGTTTTAAAATGCCAAGTGCTTTTGGGCTTTTTCTATTTTACATTGATTTCTGTTCAAAATAATGAAAGGGAAATTTCTCTCCTTATTCATTCTTTTCCTCCAACATATTCAATACTTCAGAATGAATCAAGTGTTGTCCTTCTCTTGAAGAGTCTCTGTGACAAACTGTAGTTTTATTTAAACAGGGATTTAAACCCAAAGAATACTTTCTTCTAATTATAAAGGAAGTGTTATTTTCTGGCCCAGCTGATGGCCAACAGCTGCTTAAACCCTGTTATCAAATATATTTCAATAATAAAGGAATTCCAAATGTTGCAGTTCTAATGCTGTAATTACACAAGAGGCTAAATAGTGAAAATATGTTGAAGGCTTCAAAAAGTCATCCCACCAGCTTCCCAGTTAATCTCATTTTTATTGTTTGCCAAACTACATGAGAATCTTTCCATTGTTTTAAAGCCCACTTTTCAACAATACAGCTGCTTCAGTCACTGGTTTGGCATGGCTCAAAAGCTTCTTAGCATAGATGTAATTACCAAGTTTTGAAACTTCTGGAGGCTGTTTAACATGGAGCTTTAATAGGTTGTCACATTCCACATGGCTTGGTTGGCTCATGATTGGAAATGCTAAAAATCTCCTCCAACGTTCACTTGTGACACACTCCATCTACACCATCCCCACAGCACAACCCACCCAGGAAAAGTTACATTTCCTTACCACTCTGCTTGACATAGGAGCAAAGCTGCCATACATGAGGGTGAAACCAGCTTTATCCAGTGTGCTCGGGTTTGATTGTATTTTTAATTCCAACTCCCAAGGCATTACCTACTGCATTATTTTTATTTCTGTTTCTGTTTAACTTCTTGGGGTTTGTGTAGTATTTATAGCTCAGGACGACACTGCACTATTGCCACCTTGTTCTGAGGTTTTCTAGGTAAAGAACTTGCAATCTATACAGAAGACAAACATTTTATGAAAGAAAGTAGGAACCTTATTACCAGAATAAGCCTGAATGAAAAAGACAATATACAGTGCATGACTACATAGATAGACTTTAAATTCAAGATTTTGCCCAAAGAAAGTCTCTGCCTAAATAATATGACTTCTGTCCTAGAGACAAATTGTCTTCAATTCTCCACAGAATAAGATGATGAACTACCTCATGCCTCTTGGATGATGAGTGATGCCATTAGACACAAACTAGCATCTATACAAATGACAAATACTTCTGTGAAGACCAGGTTCATTTCCTTCACTCGGTGATATGGTACAGACAGTCCAATAAGAAGCCATAGCATGGGCACCCACCTCCTCTTAGGCATCTGCTTTTGGCTCCCAAGTACAGTTTTTACTCGGGAAAATATCAAATGCCACAAAGATACTCATCTCTCTTCAGTTAAAACACTTGTAGTAAAAAATCAAAAGACAAAAACCTCCTGTTAGGTCCTTATCATCCGTGTCACTTAACTGCAAGTTTTCCCCTAACTCTGTCTTGACTTTTCAGCCCAGCAGCTCATCCTTTCCCCCAGCTGTACCTCTTTCAAGTACATTCCTCTCTGGGGAATGCCCCTCTTCCAGACATCCCCATGAAATTCCAAGTATATCCTATCTGAGCAGGCAGCCCACTTTTTAAAGAAGAAAATTTTTGGCACAAGCTGATTCAAGACACAGAATCATCTGCCAGTTATGCTGGCTGTTTGGGTAACAAGCCCGTGGGAAGAATTCAGTGTAACAATTAAAGAGCTCATTTGACAGTTCTAGATAATATTTCCTCGAAAGCCTTTTCTGAATCTGATAAAGGAAGCAGCTGTCACATATCAATATCTCTCTTCTGACCTTTATTTTGGCCAGTGAAAAGAACCTGCCTGTGATCTATAATGTTTCATCAATCCACAGAAAGTTAGCACCAAGGAAACAGAGCCTCCTCTCTCTCTTTTTACCCCTCCCTGCCATCATTCAGCCAGATAACTCTTAACAACATTGGAGCTATTCTAGAGCTACATTACTAAAACTCCACAGATTTAGATTTCTGGAAGAAACAGTGGGCCTTTCAAGGCAATAGTCCAAAAAGCTCTAGTGCTATTTATTATTCGGCTCCTGTTTGACCCATATCTATTTAGTCAGTCCTTCTTGTGTTCCATCATGTCCTGAGACATACGCCCTGGCAACACTTGAAAGACATCTAACCTAGTGAGGATTCTGCAGGATATCCAGGATCAAACATGATATTTTAAATATAGAATGTAGGAGAATTACTTGGCTGTTACTACTGTGCATGTTCCCGAACTGCACGTGCAGTGAGTGTTATATGTACCTTTCCCAGAGGAAATTTCCTGTACTTGGTCATTTCTTCTCAGCAAAATACCAGTTAAGTGTTATTATTTAAAAGGGTCAAGCCCAAACATTTTGTATATACATTCACTTCTTATGCTATTGTTTTGACATGAATTAGGTTTATTTTGTACTGTTAGGTTGCAGGAGGCCACATCAAAAGTTATTTTGCTGTTAATGTCTCTTCTGCAGTTCTTCCAGGTCATACAGCGTTAATTAGGAGATACTTGCTTTAATGGGAGTAGATAGCCTTCATTCATATCCTGGACTGCTTCACTAAGTTTCATTAAGGATTTCTTTCCTAATAACCAAATTAAAACTGTAGATCAATAATTTCAAAAGAGGTGAGACTTAAAAATCTTTTATTTGCTGTGCCATGTTAAAACATTTTAAAATTAACCTGAAGGACTCAAATATTAGAAAGCTATCACAGTTCAGCAAATGACAATATATAGCCCTAGCTGTAGAAATTGTGTGACCTCTGAGCCTCTTGGAGCAGTAAACTAGGACTTCTTTGTTCTAACACACTTTATTTTCTCAGAACTAGGAATATTTGTGATCCACAGATCACCTCATGTAAGAACCCGATTTTCTTAATGTAAAGGCAGACATGATGGTTCAGATTTGACCCCTGAACAACTTGGGAGACTTTCTCAGCTACCTTCCTCTGACTCATATCCACCTTCCTGTTGGTGACTGTGTGCTTACCTAGCTAATCAGTGCAAAGTGATCAATTTGTACAGTGGTACTGGTCAAATTTAGACCAAATTTAGGTGCATCTAAATTCATCAGAGACTGCTATAGAGAGCTATGTGGGCAATAAAAACATTCAATCCATAAAAGAACACTACAGGGTAATACAGTCACTTTTAAGTACAGAATTAGATTGGTTTTCCTTCAGCATTGAAAACCAGAATGTGCTTAGACAGGCTGCAATCACTGTGTGACTGACGAGCAGAAGCAGGGAGGAGAGGTTTCAGACTCAGCCAGCACTGCAACCCTCGTACCATTATTTCCATGAGAACAGGGGCCTCTCCTGCACTGACAGCAAGATTGGGTCACCTGTGTGCTTTGCTTTCCTCCTTTCTTAAGGTGTTTCTTTAGCTGCTGTACTAAACTTGAGTTGCCTAATTTCATTACAAGGAAACAGAATAAATTCAGTGAATTAAGAGAATTACTAAGCCTTAAGCTGGCTTTCTTTTGAAGGTGTCATGTTGTTTCTTGGTCACTGCCAAGAGGCATCAAGCTTGCAGGTGACCTGCATTTGTAGTTTACCTTGCACTCTCTGTGAACCTTTCTGCAAGACTTAGCTCTCCTTGGCTATGGGCAATATCAGTTACAAAGGGTGAAACTCCAAACAGTACATTTTGAAAATAAATCCTAATAGATCTGATGAAGATTTGCCTTACAAATAAAAGCTTTACAGTGAGCATTTACTTGGTTTACACCAGTGTTTTACTTAATTTTTAATGCCTTTTTATAGCAGTGACTAGAATTTAACTTAGATAAGGGTACCTCTGTATAGGAAATATTTTAATATTTTTACCAGTTTTTTTAATTTTCATAGAATATATGTATATTGTAAGGCGAGAAATTCAACTTTGGTGTAACAAGGTTATCACACAAAGACCTATCTCTCCATTAAAAGACTTTGTAGTCAGCCAGTCTAGTTCAATAATATGTTGGCCTTTGATTATAAATGTAAAAATGTGACAAAGGAGAATAGAACATTATCTACAGCTAATGCACATTGTAGCACAATATTCTCCATTGCTGCCTTAATCTCATAGAATGAAGTCATGTGTTTTTAATTTACATTCTAAAAAAAATAAACCAAAAAATCCAGGGTATCCTTTGGCTGCAATTTTGTGTTGTTAGATGACTTAACATTAAGCCAAATGTGTTAGTGTCCAGTAGATCTACTTCCAAAGCAAGAGAACACATTGCAGTTTTCAGGAATAAGTATTCACAGAAGCTCAAAACTTGCCACTAGTAAAAATACTCTCCAAAGTGCCCCAGTGACCAAAAGTGTCCATACAAAGCTACCATGTTTCCATGCCTGATTCCATTAATTGTGAAATCTGCAGGTCAATTTTGCCTTTTTTCTTTTTCTTTAAGTCTTTGGTTATCTGGGGGAAATGGCATGTGTAATTTTTTCATTAATTTTATTTTTTTTTCAAAGGGAGACACCTACATGCCCATGTGTGTAATTAGAAACAACTACATTTCTTATAAATATGGATATGGATGTGTGTGATGTGTGCTGGTTAACTATACTTAAAATGCTGATAAAGATGGTGAATGTAAAGTATTTGTCCTCATACCTCTGTCTTTCTGTGATCAGTGTAAATAAGAACTGTTTTAAGCTGTGCATTAATGTAACAGATTATCCCAATATTGTGTATAAAATTATTTAAATAAAATCTGACAAATATGCACATAAAATGAGTATAAAGAAAAGGATTATGTACCAAGAATTTACTTCTGACAGTCAATTAAAAGTTGAAATGAAATTTTTGCTCTTTGTCGATACTATTGGAGCTAAAGTTTTGCAGGGGCAGCTGGTCCTTGGCTCGGCAGAATAAAAACAAAATTCCAAAAGCTGGAAATCTATACAGCTCTCAACCTTCAGGAGAATTTCTAACATCCTTTTGGTGTCCAGAGGATGCAGTGGGCAGATTAATGTCTACGTTTGAACTCCTTTCAGCAAAATAACTGCAGTAATGCCACGAATCTTCCACAACCACACATTGAAAGGAAATAATCAGGACCTTCTAGGAACATGAATCAAGATGCACAGCACAGATACCCTCATTCTCCAACGCCACATTGCTCTCCTTTTTACAAGAAATCCCTTTTGCCTTGTTAATTTTGCCATAAGTAGTAATTGCCATAAGCACATTTTGCTTGGTATACACGTCAGCCATTAGCCCAATATAAATGAAGAATAGGTAACAATTATTTTATCTATTTCTTTTTACTTTAACTTAAACAATTTTCTTATATTTCCACATCAATGATGAAAAGCAGTGTTTCCAAAGGTACATTTTGCTAGACTGTCTCACTTGTCTCCACACAAATTTTATACTTGGAACCTACAGAAGCTAATGACCTTCCTTGGTGCTTTTCTCTTTAAGCAGACCCCAACATTATTAAGGCACGGCCTTCAATTGTTTATATTTTTCTACTGCCTTCAAATAAGAAATACATTAAATTATTTTAATACATCTGAAAAACGGAATAACAGAATTTTTGTATGTCAGTTTTTAAAAATGTCATACACTCAAACCCACAAATCAGTAGTAAAACAAAAGTTTATTAATTTTAAGATATTCAAAACTAATTTCTGTGAAACCCTGAATCTATTCTACTGTTCAATAACAGCCTGTTTACAAAATTTTCATTTTGCCACTACTCTTCATTCTCCCATCAGCTGCTACAGTCATTTGGCAAGTCCTTGAGACCCAGCATTGACAGATTATTATGGAAGTAAAACTAGATAGGGATTAGTTCAAATAATGGAATAATTTTGTCCTCCTGGAAGTGTTATTGAAACCAAGTTTTCTATCTGTTTTTGGATACCTATATTATCTCTTCTGATATCCCCCTAATTTACTCTAAAAGCAGGTATTTAAATAGCATCATATTTCTACACCCAAAAAGAAGAGGCAGATGAGGTACAGGATGCTACCAGTAGTTCCAACAACTGTGTCAGCATCCCTGATTCTTCAGCATCTTAGATTCATACAAGTAAACATGAAATTTCAATCTGCTCTCTTACCTAGGCTAATAGTTATAACCTAAGTCAATTTAAAATGCAGAAGCACAAACAAAATTACCTTTGAAAAGAACATTGAAGGCATGGAAAAAACAGAAAACATCCGGTTCTTTTTTCTTTATAAGACAAATCAACAGTGCTGCCAAAAAGCTGAAATATTACATTCTCGTACAAGCAAAGAGAAGGAAGAGAAAACTGAGATGACATGTTTAAAAGTAGTAACTAAAGTAACAAGGACCATTTTTTAGAAGTTCAACAAGAAACCAGCTTAGCCTTTTAAAAAACTATGAGCGAACTGCTAGAATTGAAAGAGATCCAGAAATGCCTACTTGCGTAATCCACCAATGTGTAATTCCAGCAATAAATCAAAAGCAATTCCTAGAGAACAGAAAGGCCCTCTCCTTCCTCAGCTGTAAAAACAGTCATACTTCTGCTAATCTCCATGAAGTCCTGAAGTGTCTGCGACAGACCAGAGCAATGGCATTACACAAGCCAGGTATTAGAACCCTTCACTCCTACAATTATTAAAACCCTTTAAAGTGCATGCTAAGACAGCTTCTCCCCTTCCTACAATTTGCAATAAAGAACTAAAATAAGTCAATAATTTTTTTCCTAGATGTCTACAAAATGTGTGTGGAAACATTTACACATTTTAATGGAAGTTGTTCCACATCACATAAATCAACATTGAACCAAACGGGAAAGTTCAACATCTACTGGTCTTAATTTCTCCTTGTGCACACAAGCAGACTCAAAGTACAGCCACGCAATAATTATTTTTCTTCAGTGTCATGTTAAAACCAAATTCTGAAATTTACTGTCATTTCAGGCAAAAATGTACGGTCAAACCATTGATTTCCATTTCAGCAAAGATTTAGTTCTCAAGTTACACAGACAGAGATCGACTTAAACAAAAATATATGACACTGCATACATTTACAGAAGGCACCGGTGTCGGAGGTTTATTACTTTTAGCCACTAAGACTTAGAAAAAAACAACATAATTTAAGATACTTGCATACCACTGAAACATTTTTAAATGAAAATCCATTTTTTAATTTCCTTTCTCTCTGACAAAGCCAGAAAACAATCAAGCGGGGAATATTGTTGGTCAATACTATTTTTCTAAATCCCAGATCATAAATTTTTCAAAGACAGCCTTGGGAAACACTTGAAGTTCAAGTTGTCTTAACTAATTGACACAGTATGATTTCTGATAAATTCATGAGATTAATGCTCAGAATTGTGTGTTCTATTTTATAAAAAAAAGCACTTGCTTCCCACAAATATTAACGTGAATATTATTGTTTCTATATAAATTTCTGCAAGCAGCACTTTGCAACAATTTAACCAATGTGAGCGTGACAGTTCACAAACAGAACAAAATTGTTATTTTGGTCTAAGTGGTTTCACTCATTACCTTTTAACAAAACCTTGACAAACAGCTACAGTAAAAATAAAGCACATGTAGATAGTAAAAACGAGTTGTATTTTCTGGCAAAGAAAAAGTTCTATCACCTTTTAAAGAAGAGATGCTTGATGCTTCATTCAGTGGTGCCCATGACAGCAAATCTTGAAAGAAATTTGATATTTTTACATTAAATATGATCCGAAATTATCACAAGTACAGCTATTCAGTTGCAAAGTTGAAAGTATCATAATTGATATTCCATATTTTTACCCATTTCTTTAATTTGTAGAAGTGAAAAATATTCATAGACAGGAAACATTCTGCTGACTCAGTGACTCAGGTGGAAAGAGACCGTCCAACCATATTCAGGTGGAATTTCCTGTCCCTCACTTTCCACTCGTTTCTTCTTGTCCTCTTGCTCAGACCCAGTGAGCAGAGCCTGCTCCATCCTCTGACACCTCTTGCAGGTTCTGGCAGACACTGAGGAGGTCCCCCTCAGTCACCCTCTAGGACAATTAAGGCTAATTCCTCCCTCCTCAGGAAGGACAGCTTATCCTAAAACAAGTTTTAAGGTTATGGGTGTTTTGCTTGCAATCAAACGCACTTTTACCTAAACTATTTCCTGTCTTCTTCCCAGAATACATATTAAAGGAACCACAGACCAGAATTTTGAGCCAGAGGTGAAACAGCCACCGACTGACAGATAATGGATCTTGTCCCGGTTTTAGTTCCTAGAACTGATTTCTCTTTCTGCCACCTACTGTCTTCATTAGAACTCTGGTCCTGAGTTGAACAAGATTCAGTCTTCCATGTTCTCCTGAGGTCACTGATCGCTTCCCTTAAGCTTCAGCTTTCAAACCTTTAAGTTAAGTAAGCCTGATTGTAAAGAGTATATTGATTGAACTTCACAGCCAATTTTGAATTATTCCATCCCTTTGTTTTCATCATCAGTAATGACAAATTTGAAGGGAACAAAGGCATTGTAGGGCTGGGGAGTGAGCAGCAGAGATCACCAGGAGCAAAAGGAGAGCCCTCTAAAGGAACACTCAGCAAAGCAAAAGGAGAGCCCTCTAAAGGAACACTCAGCATTAATGAAGTGAGGCCATGGCACACATGGACTGGCATCAGCTCTGCCAGGTGACTCTAATACTGTCCTCAAGCTGCACTGCTCCACATTTCAGGTTCCTGCCTTGCCTCAGGTTTGCCAGCTATGCAGCCTGTGCATGGCTTTCCTGGACCTCTGTACTCAAAACAATTCAAGTCAGCATTGAAAGCATCTGCTGCTCATTTGGTGTAGGCCAAGTAATAGAAATATAGGAGCTGTACAAGAAATAGGGAACCTGCAATCCTTTTAAAAGAACAGAATGAAGCATTAAGTTTTCCATAAAACATTCTATAATCTAAGAATACATAGATAAGTGTCTGTAGCTGATGACTGTGAAATGCTAATGTTAGAAAAAGCTGCTTTTATTTCATTTATTTTGCAAATACCGTGTTTTGCTTCCTGTTTCACTGGGCCTCAATGGCCCCATTCCTATTGGGACAGTAAATAAGGCTGAGAATTAACTGTGTAAGAACTTTGTTCTCCCATTTTTGGAAAAGAACAAATTGGCTTTCAATTTATAGTTGACTCATCCAAAACAATGGCAAGAAAAGCTTGGGTGCTGATTGAGTGCCAGTGCAACCACCTAGGAAGAACAGAAGCCCGTATCAGCCTTGCTCTGGTTGGAAATACTTAGACAGCCTAGGAATTTCAACATTTATTTTTAAATTACTATTTTGCTCTTTTTCTATTTCTTAAGCATGTTGCATTTACCTACTGAACTGACCCTGAAACCCTTGAACTATTTTGTTCTTTGTTTTTAAATCTGTTTTATTTAAAAATTAAATCTGAAATATTCATCTCCCTCCTAGGCATATAGAATACTCTTTGTTTTTCAAGAACAAAGTGATCTGTTTTCTACTCATATGATTTGATGTTTTTGTCCTTGTAATATGCCAGTTCAGTAGTTCACATTTTCCATTGACTTTCCAATGCTTTCTGAAGCCAAAATGACATTACCCTTTAAGTACATGAGGCTGTTGTCATGAAGAAAGAGGTAGCACAGAAAAGTCACTGTATACAAAGCTAAGACACAATTAAGCAACTAAAAAGAAAAAAAATAATAATGATCAACCATTTCTGCTCCCATTCACCCTTTCCATGCAGAGCCCACCTGGAGACACATCAGCTCTGACATTCCTCACAATACAAATGCAGGTAGCAGGCAAGTTCAGGTCAGGAAGAGTTCAGAACAGGCTTCACGTTGTGGGTTGTTCTTTTATTTTGGGTTTTTTCGTGGGGGTGGTTCAGACACAGGAGTCCCATATAAGACAAGACACCTCACCACCTCTTGTAGATCTTTTGGTCTAAGTAATAGCCCTTGAAAGAACCTTTTAGGCACATGCAGGGCCAGACCTAAAGAATTCTGAGACATTTCAGTTTCTCTGTTCAAGAGACATAGTTCATTTTCCCCTGATTTTTGTTCTAGTCCATGGCAAATGAGTGATCACTGTGATTTTTCATTTGCCATCATGAGCACCTATCAGCAATACCAGCCTAATTTACAGGAATATCTTCAACCCCCATACACATGCTAAGGCTACACCAGAAGAGACTTTTTTGACTATTTTGTTAGCAACCTCAGCCTCCATAAGATCAATATTAGAATTGATCAAATGAGAACCTCAATCTAACAAAAAGCTTATGAGATAATTATTCTGTAAATCAGACTATACATTAGGACAGAAGTTAGAAGTTCTGTCAAAAAACCTAAGCTATCCCTACCAATATTTTGTTTCATAAAATTTATTTTTACAAAGCATGGGAGAGATTATTTACTGCTTTGTTTTTCATAACACTTAGCTACAATTTCATAAAAAATAATCCTTTTACTTCTATTGAACAGCTAACTTTTGCTCAGCTATTTGCTAAGACCAGAATATGTTTTACAGAGATGATATAGAAAGTTAGATAATTTTGACTGGATCCTGAGCTCCTTTATGACCCATAAAGATGTTTACTAGATTGCACAGACAAAACATGGTTCCATGTACAAAATCAGTAGAAGGTTATTGCTATTACCTTCATTGATTTTTCTGCTACTTGCATTGGGTTTGAAACAACTCTGTACTCACATGTAGGTCTGTGTAACCCTAATTTAAATCTCTATCTGCTATACTTTCATTTTGAGACAAAATCCTAGATAAGAATTCCACAAAGACAGTCAGACATCCCCAGGAATTTTCTTCCTTTATTTATGGTATATTCTTTCCTTTATTTCTGGGGGTTTTTTTGTTTTGGTTTGGTTGTTTTTGGTTTTGGTTTTGGTTTTGGTTTTGGTTTTGGTTTTTTTTGTTAATGCAAGCAGAATAAGCCATTCTTACCTGGCTAGAACAAATGCATCAGGGTGTTAACAAATACCATCCAGTATTTCTTAATTTCTAGGACTTCATTTCTGAAACAGAAATTTAAAAACCTGATCTGAAATAAACACTAAAGATTAGAAAAATATCCCTTAGAATTACTCAAGAGGTTTCAAAGATCTTCTGCAGTTTTAGTATAATCCATTCTCAATAATGATCATATACTTGAACAAATCTGGCTTTTCAACAGTTCTTTAGCCAGCTGATTTCCTTCCAAACACCTGCTGCTACCTGATGTGACAATAGGTTAAACTTACAAAATTCCTTAAAATTTATTTCAATAATAAAAGTCAGTAAACTTCCCATAAACCACAGTATAATTGCTGTGACTATGACACTTTAATCCAATTCAAGAGGGAAAAAAACCACTTTGGTTAGATGTCTGGTAACAAACTCATTCAGACAGTTTGGACTCTAATCTAATTCACAAAACATTAATCTGTCTGGTTCCTGATCTAAAAGCTACATTCTCAAAAACTTCCATCTGCTCTTGTTTGAATGTTTTCAAGATGTATAAAAACATGTCAAACGTCTTCCAGCAGGAAAACGTATGTGCAATCACAGTATTTTGATCCTTGTACAAGCCCTTTCCTTGATTTATAAATATTAAACATCAAATAAATACCACACCAGATTTAAGGCAGTTAAGAAATATTCAAGCAAGAAAAGAAATTTCTAATGCTAAAGTTCCTCCGGTGTTTATCCCATATATCATTTTTAAAGAGCTTATAGATACACACAGAACATACCAAAAACAAGAGCAGCCTGATGTCAAGCAATGCAATGTGCTGATTTAGAGAAAACTTCTTTCTGAGAGGACTTCCATAAGTCTCAGCTGCTACTCCAGCTATCTTCAGCTCTCAGAAGACACTTTATTCCAATTTTGTCTGCATTGTGATTCAAGTATGTAGAGTAATAGATGCCTCTTTAGCTCTTGTTTATTTACTTTCTGTGCCCAATCAGTGCCAACTAGATTGATGCATGTTTATGCCAAGAGAAAACTCCTGTATTAAACCTGGCTATAATAAACTATAAACTCAAATCCATTGATGATAGACAGTATAATCCCTAGGGAGGGTTCTTCCATCCTTTCCACAGCAGCTATAATTTCATTTACTATCATCCCAGGAATATGCCCAGATTCAATGGGCATGAGCATGAGCATATCTGGATTTGTCTAGTAAAGGCATCCAGAGGATCTGCAGAAAGGTTCAGCCAACCTCCCCTGAAGTAGTCAAACAGACAAATAAAATGAGGGCAGAGGAAATGAAGGGAAACATCTTGCATGAATATCCATCGGAATTCAACATCAAATTTTGGACTTGCAAACTTCTGCAAAAATGAAAATTGGGGGGTTTTGCCTCAAAGACAGGAAGAAGCTCCTGACAGGAGAATTTCCATTCTACCAATGGCATATGTTACACTCCTACAGAATAATTTAGCACCACCAAGAGAAAAAGCACATATAAACTCCCAGAAAATGTCTGTTTGTCTTTACAAGCACCAGATTATTGACGTATAATTGTGGTAACAAACTGAAGCAAGTTTTTCATTAGTTTTTGCTAGTGATTTTTTTGGGGGGGGGAAGATGTTGTGTGTTTTTTTCCTTTTTCTTTAATCTGGAACAGCATTATTAGAATTCTAAAAGGAAGCTTTCCTTTCCCCATCTTAGTAATATTAGACCCCATTCTCTAAGAAAAAGGCCTCAATAATTTATAAAGAAGGTTTATAATGGACAATGCAATATATTTTCTATAAATAGTGGTTTTTGTCAAATAGATATCAAAATTTATTACCAAAACATTATTAATTGTTCCCAAGTCAACAGATCAAAATGTTGACTGTTTAGAAACACAGAAATAAAATGTACTCCTGCTATACATGGGCAAAGAATTTAAAGCCTCTGACCTGACAAGCAAATCTGAAGAACAAGAACAACTAAAACCTGTAAAAATGACCAATCTCTTCTGGATAAATAAAACTTGTATGCAGACATGAAGACAACTGAACTACTAATGGCTGCTGAATGGTTTTACAGTCCCAAAAAGGAGCCCTGGCAGTAATCCTGTCTTTGAGATCTGTCACAAGCTCTTGTGGGGTGCAGCTGGCAAGGCTAATTTTAATGTGGAGACAATCACTTTGACACCAAACAAATAAGGTGGCTTTAAAAATGCACATAAAACTAAGCAAAAACCTTCCTACTTCAGACGGATTATATTCAAACTGAAGTCAAAAAATGATTAATGCAAAAAGATATGGCTTTAAAGAAGACAGAACTGTGTTCAGAAATGAAAATTCTTTTTCAACATTCAGTCCCCTCATACCAAAATTTCCTCCATTTTATTCATCTTTATAAGAACTTTAGCTCTAGAGGATTTGGTCTGATTCAGGCTTTTTGAAAATGCAAGAAGAATCCATTATAGCTGCTGTATTCTCAGAGAGAATAGGCTGACTCTCCCTTTTCCCTGTCATCAATAGGTCATGGAGGTTTTAATGCCACCAGGAACTTTGCTACAAGGTCTTTTTGCTTTCCTTCTAGATTTTATAACCAAAGACAAAAAGGACCTTTGCCTGTGTGATCCACCATAGCAGAAGCAAAATCTTCCAACACTAAGTCCCTACTGAAAACTGCCTCACATCGAAGACATTGCCATAAAAGGACACCATTTTAGCCCCTCTGCATTGCTGAGAAGTCACTGCACTATTTGCAGGATCCTGCAGGAAGATAATTGCTCATTAAAAACAAGAAAGCTGGAGAGCAAGCTTATCTACCAATTCCAAAAGCCATCATGGGACACATGAGGCCAGCTTATACCCTTATGTCATGAGTCTCACAGCATTAATCTTTCCATGACACAGACTGAAGCTGCTGGGAAAACCTGCAGGCACCACAGCGTCTCCAGCAGCATTTCAAGGCCACTGACACAGCACAGTTAATCAGTGTGTGCAAAAGCATATTCTGTAGAAGCTGTTCAACTCCATCTGTATCTGTTCCCTTTATAACCACATACACCTACAGTGCAGCACAAGGGTACTGCTTCCCCAACAGTTTGGAAAGGTGAGGGACAGCATCATCAAGGGAGAAACAGAATGAATAGGTTCAGTTACAGCTTTTCCTTGGGAAATGGTTGTGAATTAATTCCTCTTCTGACACTGTACACACAGAGACAGCCCCTTGCTCACGCCTGAGAGTCTCTTCCAGCTTCTCTTCCCCTGAAGTGTGTGCAGAGGCCATGCCACAAGCTCTTGTTTTCCTTTAAGAAAGAGGCAGACTAATTGAGTTTGCCAGAAGGACACACATAAGTTACACAGCTTTCACTTCAGGGATCTTCTGGCCAGTTACATACCATTTCAAACAGAACTAGAATTATGACATGGCACGAGAATGTATCTACAGACTTTTAAGATTATTTCAGAGCAAGAAGCCATAGTGTTTATAGTTGCATAGAAGGGTAGGAAAGGTACAAACCCTGCTTCCCTTCTCTTCCAGAGAAATTAAAGGATGGATGCCAAGATTTGTTTCTTATGCCTTACACTGATTTCACTTGGAGAAGTGACTCACCTTCTACCCTGCACATCCAGCTGGTCAAATCAGTCATCTGCCCCTCTCACCTAATGCTCACACAGATCTCCCCAATGGCCTCTTCTGAGGAACTGGGACACTGGTGCCCCACTTCATTTCTCACCTCACTTTCTTCAGCCCTGTCAAGACTTGTATATAAATATCAACTATTTGTCTGCTGCTCTACTAATTTTGTTTTCCCAGTCAGATCTCTCCATTACATTTTTCTTCTCATCTATCATATTCTACCATATTCTACCACACAGAGACCTTTCTGTACTTTTAGTACACTTGTGATGCAGAGTCCTGAAATATTCAGCTTCCTTAGATTCATCTTCCCTCTATTACCTCTGTCTCTAGACAGCAATTCAGGCAACAGAGTACTTCTCTAATGAGATCATTTAGCAGCTCCTATAGGACATACCTAGTTTTGATCCCAGTTACGTCAATGGCCATCTTCACATCACTGAACATTTTGGGATTTCGATCACCAAAGGAAGACATTTCATACTGAACTATTTACATAAGAGGCTTGAAAATCCTTTTTATATAATTAGTACTGGGAACCAGCTACATGCCCATTTGTAATAGTACAAATGGGCATGTTGTTTCTATCCCAACAACAGCAAAGAAATTATGCCAAGACAAAGGATTTTTAACTCTTATCTTGTAACATGCCAGATAAAACCAAGAAGACTTCAGAACACAGATAGCCATCTATGCATCACAGTTTGGTAAATGCTGCTTTAAAAACATCATCCAAGCTGAGTCAGAGATAATAGCCTTTCATGTGGTATCTCAACTCATAAAAGATTATTTGAAGAACTATGTCAATAAATGTGCTCACATATCTTATTAATCTCAACTGAAATTATACTTGTGTAAAATAGATCTTTGAATCTTTAATCTTGAATCAAAATTTTAGATCATTTATTTAATAAGATGATTAAAAAGAAAATCTTAATGCATTTAATTTGGCAGAACAGGAAAGATAGAAATGAAACACCAAACTGTGTTTTGGTGAGGTCTTTCATTGTACATAGCAGCTCTCTGTGTTAGGATAAGGCCACGGTAAAGCAAGCCAAACTCTTTCTTGCCCTTTTCATACATAATCCTCACACACTGCAGCTGGTATTTTGCAGAGGCATTTGGTTGCGTTCAGTAGAATGTTTGGCCCTGATGACAGAAAAGAAATAAAAATCTCAAAACAAATGGGCTCTGACAAGTCGAGTCTTCAGAAGTACATTTCTTCCATTTTCCTTAGCAGCTCCTCTATGTGGAAGTGGCAGAAGAGAGGAGACTGAACGAGTCTTCCATGGCTTTGATGGAATCAAGGAACTGATTTGATATTTTGGGTTACAAGAGCTTCGGCTGGCTCTGAGTAGGAAAACAGACACAGCTACTGCCCTTTGATGTTTCCTCCCATTTCCTAAGAGCATTCATGTAATGGAACTGAACTATCATGTTTATTTCATCATTGACACACCTTTTAATTCAAGTCATTGGTGCAATATTTAAGATACACAGTGAACTGATATGCCAGAGAATAGAAACCAGAATAAATCCTTCCATCCAAGGAAACAGAGACAGGTTTGACACAAGACTCATTACTGAATAGTTTTTACCTCATTGGGAAAAGACCATCATCTTAAATTTCATGGGGGATTTCCTTCTGAAGACTGAAATATTGCAAGATCCAATATAAACCTATTTGTTGAGCACAGCTAAAGAACCTTACTCATCTCTGCAGGTAGACAAGTCGGAAAATCCCAACCACATATTCCACTTAAGTGAAGCAAATGAGTTCATTTGGCAGCATCCCAGTAAGGACTCCCCAATGCCTTAGCAAGCTCTGAATAAAACTGTAAATTATAACAAAAGAGATAAAATCTCCAGAACATAGTTTTTTTGTTTTGTTTTTTTTTTCTTAAATCACATTTAAGAAAAAAATGCAAATGCTTAAATTTAGCATTTTGGAAGTTATGAGAGGAATCTATTTTTTTTTTATACTAGTTCTACATCAATGAACTTAAATAGGCATTTTTAAATTAAAGACTTGTCATTATCAGCTTTTGTCCTGCTGCAATGATAAATTTTTGGATTCAAAACTCTTCAACACTATGGCATAGGGTCACAAAGTACTTTTATAAATAGCAGTAATAGCTTATGTTGTTTCTTTTATGAAGAAAGCCAAGAATAGCAACAACCAAAATATACTATGCATTCACAGAAATTCCTCATTCTACAGAAAAAGCTGCAAGGCAGCAGAATTTAATGGAGAATAAGTGTACTTTGGCAAGCCCTGCTACAGAGTTTTCTTCAGCCAAAAGACATTCACATGTACTTTATTTCACTTCCTCCTATGAAACTGGAGATGGGGATCCCTTTTACTGTGCATATGGTGTAAATATGAAAATTTGTGGAATGGATCCTCACACCAGGCATTTTACTTTGTTGAGCTAAAACAAGCACCCAGGTGCCCAGGAGATACTGCAGAAACTGAATTAGAAGTACATGTGAAACAAGAATATGCATTGGAGGTGAGAATGGCACTAAATTAATTATTTTATTGTCTTCCCAACAGAATTGTGAGCTCAGTGTCACATACATTAAAATTGTAAAACAGAAAAACTTTCAATATGAGTCCTTCATTAGTGGTCATAAATACTGAATAACTGAGTATATATTAGGTCCTCAATAGTGAAACTACAACTGTCATCTTTTACAATAGTTTGAAAAGCCTCTACAGTCTCTATAAACATCAATAATTTCTCCCTAACACAGATGTCTAGGTGCATTTAAAATTAAAGATCATTAAAGAAAGGTTTTAATCCCCATCACATTTTCAGGGGGGGAAAAAAGCAAGTAGTAGGATATAAGTGCCCATCTTTGCCTGATCTTATTTCACTGAGCATAACCTCCAAAACTGAGAGCTCTGTTTCCCCAATAGCTCTAGTCCTAAAAGAGGATGCCACTTTTCAGAGATGACCAGATTACCAATAATTTGCAAAAAGAATTTAAGTGAGGCATTAACAACAAATAAAAGCTCAAATGGTCACTATTAAAAAATCAGAACTCTTTTGGTAAACACCAAAGCTATTTTAAATATCAACTATTCTGTATTTCCAACCCAGTAAGTGAAACTCTTTATCATTTAAAAGGCACTGTCCATTTTTTCACACTTATTTGTGGAATTTCTTTTTAATTTTCATCAGTTCATTCATGTCCTGCTTAATTCAAACATGTAAGTCCCAAACATAGATTATTCCATTTTACCTTTTATGGTAGCTAGAACAAATCAAGGCAAAGCATTTTCTGGTACCTTTTCTTACACTGCCATCACCTGCCTTCCTTCTGTGTAGAACACATCATTGCTAATGTGCAGAATTCCAACTGTGCATGACTAATCCAAGCTGCTGATAATCTCACCAAATCCTGGTGCAGTGATATTTCCAAAAGGATTAATTCCAAACTCAGCCTCTGTTTTCCTTCAGATTGTTTTAATGGGAGACACAGGACAATTCTGACTGTGCTTGAATGGAATGAACAGGGCTAGTATAGAAGCTTGTTATCTCTGCATCCTTGTGGTCTTCACAGTCCACATTGTCAAATACCTTAAAATACACTAAGAAGTGTGTCAGTGACTGTAGTTGGTCACTACTAAAAAAACAGATATTTTCCTATTGGCTGTATTGCTTTTGATTTTAGCTGTCACTTCTAATCTTCCAAGTGTGGAGCTTAAATACTAAAATTATTTAAACAGCTTAAAGGTTGGATGTTTTAATAATTTTGCTTCTACAACAGAGAAAGCTTTTTAGTGGCTTTGTTACAGTTGAATCAATGTTTCTGTTAACAACCTTCCTTCATTGAGGATGCCTTATCAGAACAGAAACATTTCCATGGAGCTAAAGATGAAGGTCTCAGCCTCTGTACACCACCTTCTTTTTATCTACATTAGGAGGACAGCTGACTGTTTGAAACTTTTAAAACTCAAGATGCTGACTAGCAGCAGGAAATGGAGAATTTATTGGTTCATTGATATTGCAATGTCTTCCCAGAAGCAGAACCCCAATCCCACCCTCGATTTTCAGGCCAAGAGAGCAGAGTCCACATTAACACACTGTGACTGAATCCCAAACAGATCAGTATGTAGTGATGATAATGAAATTATAGCAATCCACCATACACCTCATGCACACTTTCACTTATACAACCTGTGAATCCTGTTATACGCTGAAGCATAGGCTCATTTCCAGTCTTTTGTAAGCAGAGCTGGATTGTATTCAGGGTGTGGAAGGCCATGAGTTATGTTACAAACTTTTAACCTCTCAGAGCTGAGGGATCTCCAGCTGGAAGAAGGAAAACTCTCCTTTTTGTAGTCACCAGAAATAGACCTGCTGTGTTTCAGCAGACTGAATTCAAAAGACCACAGAATCATAGAATGCTTTAGGTTGGAAAGGACCTTTGAAGCTCATATAGTTGCAAGCCCCCTGCAATGAGCAGGAATATCTTCAACTACATGAGGTTTCTCAGAGCCCCATTCACCTGACTTTGAATTTTCCCAGCTACAGCTTCTCTGAACTATCTGCAAAGATCCCTTTATGCAAGTTAGCAGGCATCAATATTGCTCTCCTGTGACAAGTAGCAATGGTTAATTCCCAAAGAGCCTTCTCTAGGAAGGAAACAGAAGTATAGATTTTGTACCTTCTGAAAAATCCCCAAGGAATTATCATTGAACCTCTTTGGGGTTAACTGATTCTCATTACAGAGAAACTTTGAGACAGATGCAGGATTCTGTGACTATTTTGCAAGTTATTTTAGACAAAACTTGAATTTTATTCAGCTAGCAGAACCTCATTAATAAGTTCTGGTATAAGTCAAGCAAGGGAACAGTATGCACACCTTCTTTACTTGCAACAGAATCAGCCATCCCAGTTGCCTTCACCTCTGGGTATCATGAAATGCTGGAGTTTCAAATTAAATACAGCACAAACCTCAAATAGAAACCAAACATGCACAGCCTGACCACATTTAGTACTGGATCTGACAAGGTCTGAAGTGAGTGAAAGAGTAAATTCTCAAGCTTACAGTGCTGGACTGGCACAAGAGCCAGGAAACACTTTCAGATCTCACCATCTCCTTCTGACCTTCAAATGACTATAAAAGGAGAGCTTTCCAGTAGGCCAGTTTCTATATAGGAGCTCCCACTGTAAGAGGACAGATTTTCAAGAGATGATAAACATGATTGGGGGCTGGCTCAAAATCTCTGGTTGTTGATTTGAATGCATAAAATTAAATATCATCTCCCTGATAAAATATCATCTCCCTGCCAGCTCTGGTTTGTCAGAATGCTTCATTCTGTAAACTTCAGGCATTCTCATTACGCATTTGTAGCTTTGCATAGCACAGTGGAACTAAGATTTATTAGGGCTTCTGGCCATAATATACAGAAAGATTCCAAATAAACTCCCTTTTCCCCCTCAAGTGTCTCTTTTACTTCACTCACTGACAATACAACCCCAGGAGAGAGCTAACAGACAAAGGAGAACAAACACAAAAATATTTGCCTTACTCTTTCAAAGCAGTAACCAGTGTCCCACTGTTTTCATAATCTTTGCTATGTCAAAGGCCACTTATGTTTAACTAATTAAAAATAAAGCCAGGAAAGAACAAACCAGCGGGGTAAAAGAAAATGAGAAAAATAAAATAGATTTGGGAAGTACAAATAAAATGGACTAAATGTGAAAAAGAAAGGGCTAACATGACTCAACAGTAGTACTCCCAGATGGTCTAAAGAGACATTTTTGGATATAAACGTATGAATGAAATCACATTAAACAAATATTACCCCTGACATTTTTCACTCATCATTTTACACCTTTTCCTGGAATTTTCCACAGCAACTACAATTCAGTCAGCAGCCAAACCACACCAGCAATTTGAAAGAAGTTGAAATTTTTTTAGAAGTAAAATATACTCCTAGTAAGAGCAACAAATTACCCAACTGATTGTTTTTGTAATGTTATTTCTAAGTAAACATTATTTCTACATGTCCAAATATGAACTTGAAACAAGCATTTAAAACAAAACTTCAGAAAATTCATAAAAGTTTGAGGGATGTTTCAAGAATAACCAACTCCTTACCTGGATCATGATCAGTATTAGAAAATCTACTACTGCCATCCAAAACTACTGATACCACTTGAGAGAGAGCACAGAATGCAAGAGATTCATTTATTCCAATAGACAAATTGCTTTCCTGCTGAAATGTTGACAAGGTGGTCAACCCAGTAAGTAGTGCCATAGACCAATGCATAGCAGCCTGCAATGGGAACACACAGAGAGAGCTAACACTGCTTGAAAAACCACTCTGCAGCAAAAGACACCCACACTCCTCCTGATTCAAGATATCCCAAGTCTGACCAGATATCACACAGGCAGTTAGAGGATTTGTTTCTTCCCACTAACTTCTGTCATCTATTATTATTTTTTTGCCATAAGAGGATTTCTGTTTTCTTGCAACCTTCTAATTCACAGGTTCCTGTGCAATTCAGAGGAGGGCTTTCCTCTAAACCAGACTTCTGCACCTTACTGCAATGAGTTCCACAGACAGGAAAGACTTTAACCCCACTTCCACAGGGAGTTAAAGTATTTGCTTGTTTGGACTGAGAGCAGAAGTGACACCCTTTGGAGGCTTTGCTGTGCCTTCTTGCCATAGCTGCAGTCATAACAGGGATAACCTTATTCAGTGCCTTAGAACAAATGAACAAACTGCCCTGGGAGCTTCTCCGTCAGTGCCCAGCAGGGAATCCAGGCCACATTCCAGCAGTTGTTATTTCTGTGAAGGCAGCTCGCGGGTCATTGTCTCACGCATCCTCCACAGACTGCAGTGCTCCAACAATTTCAGAGTTTTTTTAACTCTGATGACTTTAGTGATCTGGCTTCAAGGGTGTTTCCAGAAAAATAACCTCAATGGAAAACTACAGCAGTAGGGACATGCAGGGGTGGGAAACTGCAGCCCATGAGGGAGGCAGGGCCTTGGCAGCATTTCATGATCTACTTCTCTGAACTTCTGAAGTTACCACATCAATGCAACAGAATTTAAGAAAAATTAATCCAAGCCACTAAAAGAAGATTCTGCAATACTTCTGATTAATCTGGTCACTCCAGAAATCACTTTAAAGTACCAACAATAGAGCCCTGTAATACAGACTATTTAATAAATGTTTTTCATAGCACACAGCTTGTGTTTGAAGCCACATAACTTAATGTTTGAAATGAGCTTATCTGGAATTCTTGTGCCATAGCAAATGATAGATGAGGGTTGGCTTTGAGCTCAACTATTCAAACGTGGTGAAACTTCCAAACACTGGTATTAGCTAAATAAAGGTCCACGGACGCAAGCACAAGCCTGTGCACTGTGAACACACAGAACACATGGGGGCACCCATGTTCAACCTGACACAAAATTATCTCCTCTGAGGAGCTTCTTTGGTAGCTGGTCTGGAGCCTCTCCATCTCCCTTCCTGAGAAAAACATACCTTACTTTGTTCAATTTTATAATTTTATCGCCTCTTCAAATGCTCTGTAGTTAAGCAAAGCCACTGCAAGGATTTTCTCTATAAACCATAATATTGTCACAATGCCACAAATAAAAGTTTTATATCCAGATTTAAAAGCTGCTTAAATAGTCAAGAAAATAAGGGCTGAGACTCTTATAAAACCCTCCCCTATAAAATTTCCTTAGAGCAATAAATTAAACAGTTCCAAACAAAGTCAAAAAGGCTAATTAGAGAGTAATTTAATATACAACTAGCTAGGATCAGCAGAACTGTTTATATGCCCGACATGCTCAGAAAGAATGGTTTTCAAGAAGCTGACATGTTGCAGTAAGCAAAATACATTATAATTTCATGTCATTACACTAGTAAAATCAATCATACCATCAGAACAGGGCATGTAATAGCAAACAGGAAATATTAAAAAGAAAAAAAAGCCATTAGTCCACGTCACCCTTGAGACTTGTTTTTGTAGTGCCAGCTGTAGGTGTTTTATCTGAGTTTTAGGCTTACCTTGATGACATGATTGTTGTAGGAAGTTCAAGTTCTGTGAGCTCATAGGCTGCTCCTTGAAGAGCCTGAAAATTTTTCTTTGGGCCATTTCACCCAGGTGTCAGCAGTAAAACCAAAAAAAAAAATACAAAAGCAGTTTAGAACTCTCATTTTTATGGGCAAATAGCTTATGTAAAACAGTATCAAATACCTCCTAATGAATCATAACAGAAAAATAATAGACATAACTTTTGACCACAATTTTATATGATTCATATTCTCACACGTTATTTCAAATACAAGGGGGAAAAATTTTCCAACCCACTAGGAGTACTACACAATAAATATCCTACTGTTCACAGTTTTTAGAATTTCCTTGCACAGATCCTAATCCAAATTTTGCATCTATTAAAAGCAATCTAAACTATACATTATTTGCTAACTAGAAAGATCTAAAGAGCTTTGTAGAAGTGGGTTTCTCTCAAAACTAGAAAGCTTCTTCTTGTCTCATTGCAACAAAAAAAACCTAATTGAAGTACCCATAAAACCCTAAAGTTTTATACAGTCACAGAATTTTCCAGCCTAAGACTATGGGCTAGTTTATGTCCAAGTGTATTAACAGATATATAACAGACCTAGAGCCTGTCTTTAAGTGAGAAGCCATCTCACCTTTCACACACATAGAAGATATTATTTGCTTCTTGTGTTTGTCTCCTGCTCTCCAGCCCTCAGAAGGGCCACCACATGCACAAATCTGCTCTTTTTTTATAACAGAATAAAAGAAACCTCTTATTAGAGCACCTAACCTTTTTGCTTGCCATCATTTGAAATCAACTCCTCACAGTGCCTGTTGCAAGGCACGTGATTTATTTACGATATTTTGAATTTCAGAGTATATGTCTCAGTGTCTGTTCAGGTGAGCTCTCCTGAATGGAGTGTCCAATGCAGCTTTTCTTCCCCAGTGCTCAGGGGTGCAGGTGCCCTCCTGGGCCATCCTGAGGCACTTCCAGCCATGTGGCACTACCCTCCCTGGCACAAACAGCAGCCTGAGCCACCAAAACCCTTGGTCACCTGAGATCTATCCTGTGGTGGTGACAGCCTCAGCAAAGAAATGGAGCTTGCAGAAGCTAAATGCTTATCTAAATCTCAAATTTGCTGATTTACAAGTAGTTACCTTGCAAACAGAACTGCCACAGGCTTTAAAAGGTACAGTGCTCAGTGCTACACCTTTGTGACTTGTTTATAAGTGAAAAACCAGCTTTTGCATGCACACTTCTGGCCAGTTCAGTAACAGCTATCATTAGTTGTAGTTCAAATCCTGTGGCATGCTCTTGCTTTCCCACCTGTGTTCTGTAATTGCCATAGAAGAATCCTTGAAGGGCCCCAAAGGTGTCCTGATTAAAAATTAGGTCCTTAAATTCTAGTAATTCTTACAAATCTCTATATGGACTGCATCTGGTTCTTATCCTCCAACCAACCATAAAAAACAATAGGTAGTGTAGAAAGGAGAAAAGAGGACAAAAGAATTAAGAGATCCAGGTCCCAGCAGTCAGTGTTGTGTTCCTAAATGTTCCTGTCTCACCAGCTGCCTGAAGTAACCAGAGGTCAATGTCTACCATCTATTTAAATATCTGCAATTAGATTCACAGGTAGCATGCCTACAGCAAGTGCCATTTGTCAGTGCAAGGGATAACTGAAAGGCAGGAGCAATTGTCTCCACCTTCTCTTTTAATGCCTACAGGCCTGTTTGAGTATCAGCTGTAGCATTAAGGTAGAAGTAAGGTGTAGCATATTCATCAGTAACAGTAGCACTGTCTAAACTTCCCTATTATGTTGATGTGAACAATTAGAGCTAACACAATCTCTGCATTTGCTGGGGGCTTTCGTGTTCATACCAAAGTATATTTTGTGTTCCCAAAGAATGAGGACTGCAAGAAAATTTGAGGTTATATTTATTCCTGCACAGGTATCTTTTAATTTGGTTGTTCTTTGGACAAACTTTTTGAGAAAGTCTGCAGCCAGCAGAGCCACAGCTTTATATGAGTGTCAAAGTGAATAAAGCTCAGTGCTCCAAGAGCACCATTTAACACCTACACATGGATAAGCCCTTTTACAGTGGCACAAGGGTATTTGTACTGACTTGCTCAAGCAAGTTACACCCAAACTCAAACATTGCTTTCTGACATTCTGACAACTTTCTGCTCTCTTCTGAAACTGTGGAACAGTTTTGCTTTCACATATCATGGTAGGAAATACTTTGTCTATCCAATAAGGAGCAAAAACAAGGTGAGTACTCTGGGCATGGCCTGTGGACAAGCACCACATTCAAGAGTGCATAGCTTACCACTTTTATTAATCTTGAGATTAACTTTCTAATTGCTGGAAAATTTCATAGGGGAAGCACAGTTTTGTTGGGTTCTTCTAGAATTTACATTCAGTTGATGAGATCTACTCCATAGAAACGTTTAGAATGGAGATTTAAGTCCCTTTAACTCACCATGAAAAGAGAACATGACATTTTAAGAGGAAGTAATACTGAGTTAGAACTGATACTTTCTGCAGTTTCCCCTTTTCTTGCAGGCCGTACAGCACACTGAAAACCTTAAGTCTTCTACTGAAATAGATCCCTCCCTGTGCTTTTCATATGCTCTGATTCAGCTGAGGGAGTTCAGCTACATTTTCTTTTAATCACATGCACAAGGACAAACAAGACTGTTTATACAGTTTACTCACTGTTGGAAAAACAATTGAAGCTTGTTTGTTGTTGTAGTGTTTTTTAAGACAAACTAGAACTTGAGTATTTAACCAGAAGTTGCTGCCTTCTATTTCCTTGGTGTTTCACATGGTCTAACAAGGGAACATATTATGCAATAACTGTTTGGAAGACAGTCAAGCAAGGACTGCTGGTTACTACATTATCAAGTGATAGGGCCTGTTGAAGGAATTGAAAGCAGAAAGTTCCTGCTCTATATTTGTTTCCTTCCAGACTTGCTGTGTGAATTAACTCATCTTTAACTTGGCAGATATTTCTTGTGATCCTGGCTGCTCAAAAAGCGACAAAAAAAAGTCAGCTAGACCACTGGGATAGCACATCTCTAAGCAGCAGCTGTCAGCTGAAGGCACTGTTAGCAGCATCCACAGGTGTTTTGTTTTAAACACAGGACTATGGGACCTGCTGACTGAAATATAAGATGGACTTATAAACTGTTACTGTCTGCTTTGTTTTCAGTAGTAAAACAAGCAGTATGAAGGATCATGTATTTGTGCTGCCAAGTGAAGTTTCTAATCCTGGTGAGGAGTTCAAACAAGAAAAACTCTAGCATCTTCGTTTGTCTTAAGAGTGGTGCTTGTACAT
Source organism: Petroica traversi (assembly GCA_025920805.1). Classification (NCBI taxonomy): domain Eukaryota; kingdom Metazoa; phylum Chordata; class Aves; order Passeriformes; family Petroicidae; genus Petroica; species Petroica traversi. Next base: position 6,941,322 of record JAHLSL010000036.1, on the reverse strand, counting down.
AGTTAAGTTTTCTTTTTGGTTTTTTTTTTTTTGTTGTTTATTTGTTGTACAAATAATCTATGAAGAGTACCTCAATTTTCATCCAAATTCCACTTTAGTCAGTAACTCAGACTCACAGTATTGCATGTGGAGTCATTTCTGATTTTAAACTGATCATCATGTGCTCGTTTTAAAATCCAACATTTAACTGAGAAGTTGACCCAGACCAAGATGATCACATCTGAGTCTTGTTCAATGACTTCTGTGAACTATCTCCAAGAAATGTACAGATGTCACAGAGCAGGTACCTGAATGCAGCAGGTTTGCAGTTGGAATCTCTTTATAGTGTTTGCCATGGGTTTCTTTGATGATGACAGTGTGCAGAATTACTTGGTCATCTGGGGTTGAAGCATGTCTAATTCTTTAGTTACAAAGGTGAGATCAATTTCCTGGTGAATTTTAAAGCAAAAGAAATGTCAGCATCAACAGAAGGTCAACCTTGCTAAAATATGTGAATTTTTTCCTCTGTTCCTCTTATCTCCAGGACTATTGACTTCTACATTTTTTTTCTAAGTTGCCTTCTCTTCTTCTTAGAATATTTGCCACTGTATGCCCAATTTAAAGACATTATTGAGTTTCCCTAAAAATACTGACAGGCATTGCAGTACCCAGGATTTGATTGTGGGCATATGGTTAGTAATGACATTCTAATTAGATTTTGATACTTAAGCCTGGTGTGAGGAGGGTCAGTCTCTTAATCGTGTTAGACTTTGAACAGATTATGAGTGACTTTTTCCTCCTTACAGACACTGCACTAAAAGCTGCCTCTCTTTAACTGGATTGGAAAACTAAATGTAACTTGAATAAACATTGGCACATTGTTGTATTAGCTAGAAAATCATACAGGCAAATTTAGTCACTTCATAACCCCACAGCACTGAACTGTGCAATATGAAAAAGACACCCCCCACATAGTCCTGATGAAATAAACTCAGCGTAATCACAGGTGTCCAGTTGAACAACTACTATGAGTTCTAACAAGATTTATTCTCTCTGCAGACTTCACTGACAGAGGGGAATTAACACAGAAATAAGACTACCTCTACCTTCAGTCTCTAAAAAGTTTTCTGTAACTTTTTCCTTCTGTGTAGGCAAGAAATAATAGTAAAGAGTATCTCTGACACTTCCACTGTCATTTTTATTCTGACTTTGTGCAAAATTGGTGTTTCAGGAAAACAAACACTACCCTTTGTATTGGAGGAAAGCTAAAGGAGAGGGGGAAATGTGGGGATATAAATGCAATGCTTTGGAGGGCACATGGTCTAAAACTTATGACTTGGTATTCTTGTATCACATACCTATCCTTCCTCCACTTCCTCTCCAAAAGCACTCATCTTTACAGACACATTTCAAGTAACTAGATCTGTCTGACACAGTTTTCAACAGCAATAAAATTTATTTATGTACAATTAAAACCTGCTATGTGCTTTTGATCACAGTCTGTACTTGGAATTAATCTCTCTGATCTTACATGTAAGTTTATACCCATAGGAGTCAAGAGGCCTTCAGAGTGAACAATCTCTTGGTGGTTACTGAAACAACGAGCTCTTTTCCCCCAAGCCACCATCTGGGCTGCCACGGTACCAAGGTACAGCCTATAGAGGAAGTCAAAAGGTTTTGTGCACGTCACAGCAGAATATGCAAACATCAGCACTGGACTTAGCCACTTAAGGCTGTACTGAGCTCCAAGACAATGTTATGCACACTTAGTGTGCTTTTTTAGTGTGGCCTAACTGTACAGGCATTGAAGTAAAATACTTCTGTTTTGCCAATGACCTGGGGTTTATGCCAGTTTCCATTAATTACTGACACAACAGGTGGCAGAAAGAATGAAGTAAATGAAGGGCAGGTTCTGTCTCCAAACACAATAAGTAAATCAGGCCTACTTGGAGGAGCTGATTTTAAAATCTGAGAACAAAACAACCCCAGCACTGTAGAAATGATGCACTACTCTGGTACTCACTTACCTGCTAAGCTTTGCTCACAGAAGAATCTCATACAGCTTAACTTTAGTGTGTGAAAAACTGATCATGAGCGTTAAACCAAATAATCTAAGAGACAGGCTGGAGTAAAGCCAGTCTCTCTCTTCCTCTCTGCTTTTTATTTTCAGTATGTTCATTTTAGTTTGCTGGCCTGGCTGACCACTTCAATAGGCTCTTTTGAGGTGAGAAATATCTCCGTAAATGCAAGCAAGTTGTTGAAAATGGTAATGAGTAGAGCCCAACTAAACACACTGTTATGAAATACAGAGCTGAAGCCACTCAGACAAGATAAGAGTTGTGCTAGTTTAAAGTCCATAAACAATAAGCAGGGCCATGCTTCACCTCTAGCACAGCTGGCCTCTGAGGGGCTGATTGTGCTTGTCCTTAAAAGAGAAAACAGCAGATAAGCCACAAAGAGTTTCATTGTGGGGACAGCTTGTATGGACCCCGGTGAAGGACATGAAAGGAGCCAAATAAAAATACATTCAGTCCTGATTGTAGCCAGCTTATTTTGATGGGAACTATTTACATATTCCACTTAGATCTTTAATGTTTCTGTAGTGAATTTCTTTTTTTTTTAAGCCTCAGCAATTGATTCCTTATTAACCAGTTTGGGGAGAGGGGATGTTCACCTAAGAGAAAGCAAATCAAAATTTTAATAACTGTAAATTCAAAGGCAGGATCAACTTAGTTGCTACAGTTAGCAAATTGTTTCAGCCATGTAACAGGAAAATCCCATATATTTGGATATCTAGAGGA
>JAHLSL010000036.1:6891146-6938142 GCA_025920805.1 Petroica traversi | reverse complement strand
GGACCGAGAGGTGAAACACAGCTCAAACACAGGGCACAGGGACCGAGAGCTCAAACACAGCTCAAACACAGGGCACAGGGACCGAGAGGTGAAACAGAGCTCAAACACAGGGCACAGGGACCGAGAGCTCAAACACAGCTGAAACACACGGCCCGGACCGGCCGAGCAGCTCCGCGCAGCTGAGGGACCGAGAGCTCTCCGCGCTGAAACACACGTCACAGAGCTCTGAGGGTCCGCAGCAATGCTTTTTAATAACTCACTACCTTCTAAAACTGTAACGTTAATGTTTTAACTGTAATTCTCCATACCAACGGGTTGCTATGTTCTCATCACCTCTCCAAAAAAGGTCCTAGGATAGGGACAAGAATGGAAGATGACCATGCAGGTACCCCCACAGAAGATGACTCAGACAGAAACTACCCTTTTTCAGTGATCTTTTCTTAGACATTTTCCATGCTACTCTATTTTCAGTGCTGTGAACAAGTACAGTCTCAGAGGAACTTATTATGAACCTTTGTCTGGATGTACTGAAGGCTTACCTAATTGGAACCTGTAAAGTCCTTAGGGTGCCCACATTGCTGAATTAGGGTGGAGGTTTTAATCCCTTCAGTCTGTAATCACCTCTGAGAACCTAATCTACTGAATTTGTAAAGAGATTCACTTGGTTGCTTTGATGTTAAAACACAATAAAGCCACAAACAGGTTACTTGGGTCAGGTAACAGATGGCACTGAAATCCTTTTGTGAGGTGGAGTCATCATCCAATTGCATAAAATTTCACAAGGAGAGGTGTATGTATTTCTCAGAGTGCTTTAATGAGCTAAAAGTCTGAGGAAAAGATTTCATAAGCTTTTTTACCACTTCTATAAAAGAATGTTAGCAAATAGGTGTTAACTATCAAAATTGCTGTAAACTTGCACTCCATTATTCAGTGCTCTGAAGATGTAAAAATAATCTGTACAAATAGCACAGTATTTGCAAATAAAAAAGCTTTATTCTTTCCATTGGTTTGAAAGCGTGACATTAATTTTGGCTTTCAAAACCAAAAAAGCAAACATTGTTGTTAAAATAAAAAAATACCCAATAGAGAGCACACCCCAGAGATATTTCCTGGCTGCTGTCTTGAAGGGATCGTGGCCCAGATTAATACCACCCTGTTCCCATCAGGTATGTCCTTTACAGGGAGAACAAACAGGCTTTGACTATAAACTCCTCAGAACAGCATTTTTTAAAGTTATTAAAGATGAAAAAGCCTGGACAGTTTCTCAGATTTGCGTTTCTCAGACAAATTGGTCATGCTGTGATCAGTGGAACACCCAGGAGTACCACCACAGCAGGGTTCACCAGAACTAGCACAGCACCTAGCAGGAGCACATGGGACAGAAATGTCACTCCCTGCCTTTCTTCCAGTTCCCTGTGACGTTCACACCCATCCCTGGCACGGGATCACCACTGTTCCAGACAGAGAACTCGTGAGGGGGTACCAGTTTGTGTGTGTTCAATGGTCTACAGCTGCAGAGCTCTGTGTGGCTGTGGGTTCTGGCAGTGCCCCCAGGCTTTACTCCTCACACACCCAGCTGCCCTGAAGTCTAAGCTGGCAGTTCCCCTGTGCAGGATTTGTGCCATCTGGGTGAGCACCAACACCCAGCCCCAGCCCCTTGGCTGGACCTGGTGGGTCCAGCAGTGCCAATGCTGGAGCAGGGCAGAGGCTCCTGCTGCACAATCCACCCTCACACATAGAACAGAGAGCAAGTTCAAAGTGTATGCAACATTTTATTGAAAAAATACGAATGTTCTGTACATAAAGTACAACTTAATGGGCTTGATAAAATCTCCAGAGACTTATTGGTTAATATAGGTCTTCTTTTCTTCTTTTCCCTCTAAGGGCATAAAGCATACAATGAAGCAGGAGGTCCCCTGTACTTGTGCAAGTGCAATCCCATTGCTGTGTGCGCAGCATAGCACCTGGCTCTACACAGGACTCCAACATGCTCAATGTACTTTTGATGGATGGTCTGCAAGAAATTTAAAGCATGGAAGAACTGCACAGGACTGGTCCTTCAATCCACGGCTGATTCAGAATTTATTGTGAGATCTCTGCTCTCCTAAACAGTCTGCATCTGCATATCCAATATTTCTGACAAATAAATACAAAAATAAATAGGGATCTGGCCTCACAGAACCTGAAGTCTCAGAAGCAACAAAACTTATAGTGAGCTACATACATAATTCCAACTATATCAACATAATTTATTTAAATCTCTATCAATAAAGGTATTAAAAGTATAAATTCTTACCCAATACTGAGAGTTTAGTTCTGGAAATAAACCCAGAAAAGGAAAGCTTTTTCAGTCCTCTCTTACAATTTAGTGTGCTCTTAGAAAATGCTTTATAGCTGAACTTCAGCAGAAACTAGCTGCTATATAATGCACTTCTATCCCCCAAACCTAATATAAAAAGCTTTTTAAATCTTTTTACAGTAACTGGCTTTCATGTCCTAACTTTACATACAGTTACTAAAAATACTGCACGTAGAAGTGCTGACTAAAAATAGGTTTAGTGTTAAAACTACATGCACAAATGCTGGGGTACCAAAGCAGAAACTGAATAGTGTGGCAGCTTCACAATTAATTTATGTTGCTAATTGGATGGTGTAACAAATACTGCAATCCCAAAAGATATGTATGTTGCAAATGGAAAAACAATGAACAGGACTGGATGAGGAGAAAGTTAGGCAAAAAAACCTTTTTTTCTTCTCCATTTAAAACTGGAATGTCCGTTATGGCCAAGAAGGCAAATGTAGACCAGGGCTAGAAGCTTGTAAATCAGGAGTAAATGGTGATGACTTCTCGGCCGCCGCCTCTAACAAGTAATACCCTCTCCAGACCCTCAGTCAAGACTTCAAGAAACTCCATGTCTGTTTCAGTAAAGTCAAGGACAAAAAGTATCATAATACAAAATACCAAAATACACAGGGATTAGAGCAGGGACACATCATAGCCCTAAGCTCTGGTCTCGCTTAGGGGCATAGTGCAAGTACCCCTCTGAGTACCAAAATACTGTGTGTTTGTGGCTCTTTTTCCTTCAAGCAATTACCACCTTACAGTCAGAAGCCAGTACCCTCCACTCAGGGGAGGAGACACTGTCACATATTACAGCTCAACAGCACTGGTGGCAAAATGAAATCAAGAGAACAGATTAAAGTAAAACCTTCTGTGTAGCCCAGGCCTTGCCTGAAAGGATACAGTTTTCATCTCCATCAGTGTTCTTTGGAGGACCAGGCATGTTGAGGAGCACAAGTCTGGCATCATGGGATCTATTTACAATTACTTCATTTAGCTTCACTGCTGTGTGCATCCTTCGGACGTTAGACTGGTTCCTGCAGAAGAAGCACATTCACACTTCCTGTTAGAAACATGCCTCTGAATGCTGAATTATTAAAAAAGTTCTAAAAAGCACACTCAAATCTCCTAAATACCCAGTCAAATGTTAGCTCAACACAGTGATTTTTTTTCAAATTTTATGATGAAGATATAAATGACACTTCCCAGTTACTTGGATACAGCTAGTCCATTGGTTTTAAGATCTCTGGTGTCAAGTCTCCAGTTTAGAAAGTCACCCTGCTCTTCAAAAAGCATATTTGATAAAGATGATTTAGTGTTGCATTAGAAATTAGAACACTGTTGCATGAGGGGATGAGCTCTTTGACCAGGCACAGTTGTGATCCCAGGGCCTTCCCTCAGGGCAGCCCTGGCCAGATCCCTCAGGCCCACAGCAGCACAGGCTGGGCACCATTCCAGACTCAGCACCACCAAACTCTCTGAGTGACCTGGGAACCCAGCAGGAGCCTGGCAGCAGCCTGCTCAGCCCTCACTTCCCTCTGGGTGTTGAGCAGCAGTTGGCATCTCCAAAGAAAGGCAGGGCTGCTACAGATTGCAATCACATCATGGGGAAATACAGGAGGCAGCCCACAACAGGCTGGATGTACAAGGCTTTTCTTGAGTGCTATAAGGATGTTAAACTCTCCTGCAGGACATTAATCAACCTCTCTGCCTGGCTATTTACAAGAAAAGCTTTTACCCAGGCATCTTTAAAATCTCAGTCACACTTTCAAACCTGAGTAGCCACTTAGTTCAAAAGTTGGGGGAGAAAAGGGAAATAGGTGCAGCATAATCTCATAAGCCTCCACTCCTTAAGAATCCAGGCTAAGAGGGGTAAAAGCATTAATTATTTGGAATATATTAACACAAAACAACATCAATTCATGCAGGAGCAAAATTCAAAAGTAACCTTTGGGGATTTCAAGCCAGGGAATGTTTCCTTCTTACAGAAAATCAACCATTAATTTGGTAACATAAAAGGAAATACAATACAGAAATAAACTTATAAAAAGGAGAATATATTTACACTTTTGAGGCTTTTCCACTTGAGTTTTTGTCTTTATTTTAATATATATAAAAAAATAAGTATTTGTAGAAACAAATGAAATATAGATCTGTGGTTTCGTTGATTCAGCATTGCATGATACGAGTGAAATTCTTTAGTAACCTTGCTGCTCTTCTGAATATTCAGATTTGCAAAGAAATAATTTATATACTCAAAGAGGATGTGGTAGGAATAACCATGTTTATTATGCTAACAGAATAATTTACCCACTGTGAATTACCTCTCTGTTACTTCATGTTCTTATTTAATTTGGAGCAAGGACACCCTCTGTCTTCACCACATCAGCTTCAGAAAGCCAGGGACAACACTGAGGCCAGATTATGTTTACAGGAAGTGAGGAAAAAACCAGCAGCAGAAACATAACTGTTGTTAGCTATGTATAGTTTGGAAAGAATTGAAAACTAAAGGTTTGGTTTTCTCTAAGTGATATTTAAAATTGGCATCTCCCCAGTGATTTGAAGGTGTAGGCTACAAGAAAGGGCTTGTTTAATGCCCAGAAACTGCCAGGAATAACATCCTAGCAGTGTTGTGGAATGAGAGCTTCCCTGAATGAGTAATGTTTACCCCTGTTTGTGTCATACTCTGCTTAAGAAAATAGGTTCAGACTGGAATTGTTTTCCATCCTTAGTTCTCATCAGGACAACTCTTGTCATTTGTTACATCCTATTTATAATGATACTTAGCTTAAGTAGCTAATCCAGCTCCCTTAAAAACATTGCTACGACTGCTCAATTCTAGTGCCTTTTCTTCCATCAGAACACATAGTTTCCTGCTTTTAGTTGAGAAAACTAAGTCTTTTCTCTCAACCATCTTAATGTACTTCTAAGTTAAATAACAAACTTACAAGTTTTCCCACCCTCTGAAAGCATGGAAGAGGAAAAAGTACAGGTAGTTAACACCAAATTCAGCATAATTTCTACAGTATGATTCAGCCTAAAACAGATTTGAATTCTGATTTATGAGGAAGAAAAAGTCTGAAACTTTGCCAAGTATGCAAAACTGACTGACTGAGCTCTTCATGTGAGATGTAGGACATCAAAGAAGTCACAGGAGATTCACACAGTTTTACACAAAGCCAAAATAGACCTTTGCTTGTCACTCTTCAGGGGGCACACACGTGGTCGTACCACAGCTGTTGTTCCATGTCAGTGCACCTGCAGCAGCAAGTCTGTCTCAGAGGGTTTATCACACACAGATGCTATTCCAAGTCATTCATCACCATCTCCATAGCTTCTTCATTTATGAGTTAAACATCCACACTACGCACTAGACAGTGAAGTTACCTTTTTTTTGTAAATTCTGATTAGGTCAGTGAAATTATCAATGTCTTTTATTGAGGTATTTGGAAGACAGGAGGGAAGCTGTTACAGGATTTTAACAGTTCCAATTTAGAATCTGATTATACCAAATGTGTGCACATTTGCTTGGTTAGAGATTTCTGAGGAAGCTAACTGCCATCTTTCCATAGCCAGGTCTCAATGTTTATAGCACAAGTCCCAACCAAGAATTAGGAAACAAAAGATAATAAAAGCACAGCACATGTAGAGTTTCAAGAGATGCAAAGTGTAGACTTAGACAAGACTCACGGCTTAATGCTGATGAGATCTCTAAAGCTCCCCACAGCACTGCCTCGGTTCCGCTTCTCAGCATCACATTTCTCTTTTGTCCAGGTCATCTGGATGTTCTCAGGAACAGGGTCTCCTTCATCTTCTTCATCTGAGTAGAGGCTCTCCAGACGTGCTATTGAATGTCTGTCCTTTACGAGCTGAGCCTGAAGGGCACATGAATGACAAGCAGAACTCAGACTTTGCTCTTTGGTTCTCCTTAACCAATGAGCAATGACAGACTTTTTGTTCCATTGTAACTTTTACTTTGCTCACTCAATTTAGCCTTCAGGAGAGCTGTTCAGGCACCTGCCTTAGCCCAAAGTCTTACATACCAAACTGACTTTTAACAGTTTTGATGGGTGTAGGCCAAGCAGAATTTGGACTGACAGAGGCCTGTATCTATACAAGCTCTATTAGTCTATCAGTCTAGCTCACATGATGACATGGTCAGAAACAACAGACAAGACCAACACAAAACTGACAATTGAAAAAAAAAACTTGACAAAGACATGCAGAAAAGATGGATCATCTTTCATAGTTGCATGTCCTATAAGTCAAAACTGGAAAGACATCTTCAGGAGGAAAACAGGATATGCTACAAATTGAGACAAATACCGGATATCCCATCTAAAGAAGAACAAGAACTACATGCAATTTTGGGAAACAAAAAAAGCTACTCTAAAAGTATTTCCTTACAACTTTAGAACACAGGGCTTAAATTTAAGCAGCAGCTACATAACACACTACTAGGAAGAGACTTGGTAGTCATTCCCCTCAGCAGTCCATAGAGAACAACCACAAATGACATACCTCCCTTTCCCTCTCAGTTTTTGTCAGCCTCATTTGCCTCAGCATCTGAGATCTCTGCTCCATCATAAGAGTTCTCTCGTAAGTATATGCTGAGATATCACTGTTATGCTGCAGAAACAAGGAAAAATATTGTGCTTGTAATCAAGTCACAACCAAACATCACCGGGGCATAATTAAGTGAATAATGGACTCAATTCCCTTACCATTTCTACCACTTCTACCTCTGCCTCTATTCGGAGTTGATAAAGGAAAGTAGCCAAATCCTTCTTCATCTGGATGCTGTTATCATCCATCTGAGCTACAGTAAAAATTCTCATTTTGCATTTTCTCCAAACCTGGTGAGGGAACACAAACTCTCAGTTATTTGAACCAATAATGCTTTGCTCTACAAAACAGAAACTTAGCAACATATTCACTCTCATTTATCAATACAGGCTCTACAACTGGACCTTGTTTCTTTAAACTGAAGCATGCAGAAGTAGGTAGGGAACATTATCTGTGTAGCTGCTTACTTTGTGCTGTTTGAGAAGAAAAGGAAGCAACATCAACATGCCTCCATCGTGGACAATCCACCACACATCAATGTTGCCTTCATTGTAACGCTCATGGTTGCTGGGGTAGAAAGATACATTTTTGGGAACCAGCAGAGCCAGATGAGCTGCAGTTGTGCAGCGAACAGTACCTGCCCAGGAGGGGAAGAACACAGTTACTTCCAATTCTGCAAGAGTCATATATGGTTAGAACAACACTGTTCACTGAGCAAATGTCAGCAAACCATAAAACTCATCACTTGAAGAGAAGTATGAACAGCAAGGCTTGCACAGACAGGTCAGGCCAAGTGCCAAAGCCAGGATAAAGCAGACTTGCAGGAACACAAGCCCTATTCTGCATTGCAAAAAAAAGCAGCAATGTTCAAAGCTAAGTATGAGGAAGCAGCATCTGCACTGTTCTAATTTGATTAAGTAACTGGACCACAGTAGGAGAGAGATAGAGGCAAGGAGAGTGTTATCCACTAGTGAAGGACAGGTTAGAACCAGTCACAAAACAGATTTTCTAGGAAACAAATTATAGTTTGCCAACAAACCAGCATGAATCAAGCCCGTAATTTTTCAACCATTCATTAGACACATGAGTTTTAGCTGCTAGATTAATCTTTGAAGATCCTTCTTAGGTCTTTTCTTCCTTTACTACAGGAAGTGGTATTTCAAACAGAGCCGTTTTGTGAGAAAACACCTACTTCTCCATCAATACTAGGAAAAAAAGACAAACTCAAAACTAATCTTACAAGGATTCTGTTAAAATCCCCTGTGCAAACCATGTGTGTAATAAACAGCTCTGTTCACAGTGTCTGATCACACAGAACCTTTAAAGCTCACCTATAAATGTCTTCCAAGACCTTGGATCTTCACTCTGTCTCCAGCCATAGGGCCACCCCAAAACCACAGTGTTGTGCTTCATTCCACCGAGTCCACAGGACTGGATCAAGTGAGCAATTCCTTCTCGAACTTTATTGGCTACAACTACTTGACAAAATCCTTTAACCTTCTCAATTTCCATCATATTCTTAATAGTCTGCAAGACAGACAAGGACAAATCTCAGTTTTCCATTCCAAAAGGAACTCCTAATATTTCTGTCATGGAATTACAAAGTAAGTTCCTGGTTCACATGTCCATAGGTACAGCGCATTACAATGTGAAGTTCTGCTCATAGATTTCCTTAACAAAACAAAAGAGAAAACACCCACTTGTTTAAAACAGGTTTTTTTCCGAACATAATAATTTCTAGCGGACTAAATTTAGGGGGTTTTTTGTTTGTGCTATCATCTCTTATTTATAGTAGTAGACAGTGATATCTGTTACTATTTTACTTTCCATTTTCTAATCCTACAACGCTCACCTTTTTAAACCCAAGGCTTCATTTGAATTTCCAGTTTCAGATTCCCATGTAACATGCTGTATTACATTAAATTTACAAATATAAGCACCAAATCCCACACACCTATCAATTATACCTTATATTTATTTAAAAATTAAATAAACTCCATCATAACTTAGCACCCATGAATTAGTTTACCTTTTATAACAATTTTCCTACAGAAAAAGCCTCTGGGGAAGAAAACAAATAAGCTGATGCTATACAGATGTAAACAGGGCTATGATGTCATGTTTACGCAATAAGGAAGATTAAGTAATTTATTAAAAAATTTTCAGGACCACCCTTCAACGCTTTTTGTAATAAATTTATCAACACACTGAAAAAGGACGCATTTACTAAGTTTGATAGTTACTGAAATGGAACTTGGAATATTCAGAAAACTAAACAGACTCTTCCCTCCATTAAGAAGCATACAGAAACATCTACAGTAATTATTTCCTATAAATGAAGAGAGTTTTATGTAGTAAGGCTGTTTACAAACATTGTGAGCATTGATCTTTGATTCCCAAAGGCACAACTGGCAGCTGAAACACATATTCAAGTCCTTCACTGAACAGCTGCAGTACTGCTCAACCTGTTCTGAGTTTCATGGAAGCCTTATTAAGATACTTTTTTCCATGTATGATTAGAACCCAAAATTTCCCATTACCTGCCCACTCAACTCTTTCTGCTTCGGGTATTTAAGACACTGACCTGCTCAGCAGCCTGGGCTTCTCCATAAGTTTCCAAGAAGTTCCCTTGGATGACTGATCCTATGATAGTCAAACCTTTACCAGCTTTCAGCTGGGATGCAAATGTTAACAGTCTAGGGTATTTTACATGCAAATCTTCATCAAGTTTCAGAAGCACCAACAACTGAGGCCTGGAGAAAATAAAAAAGGCAATGTATTTTTTAACTAAAGCTTTAACAATAACATGTGTAAAACCTGCCTCTCACCACTTCTATTGTGTATGAATATTAACTCTGAAACATTCTTTCTGTATCTCACACATTCAAGGGGTTCTACTCAATATCTTGTTTCTTTTGGTTAAAAGCAGATGTGAAACTGTGGGAATTCTGCTGCTGCATTGTGCAGACTAATAAAAGCTGCTGATATACTCAGCTTAAGGGGCTTGCCTGAGTGTTTTATTTACAGGCATTTTTTTCAAGGCTCTTTTAAGTACTATTGGAGCACACATAGTGTTCATACTGTAGGGCTGCTCTCCCAGATCTATCTGGATCCTTGTGCCAAGAAAATATCAGTAATCTGTAACCAGAAACCTGGCACATGGAAAACACAAATATTTTAGTCTAAACACAGATCCCACCTGCCTTCTGCTCCTTAAGGTATTGCTACACAATCAGTTGAGTAGTTTTCTCTCTGGCCGAACAAGTATAAAAATATTTATAAAACTCTGTCTTTGGTAGGTTCCTATTCCTCTTGTTCAGAGCCCAAGGGCTGTGCAATGGCCAACCAAGAGAAGGGAAGAAATGTCAAAAGGAATAATCTTGGCCACTGTTCATTTCCTGACCTGTACACCTCTGTACTCACAGACCTTCAGTTTCCTCAGGTTTCACTTCTGAATTCACCAATTTGGAGTCCAGTTAAAGATCCAAAAGGCACTAAAGGTCTGCCCATACAGGGTCCAAACAGCAGGGCTTGGCAGTGACAGGACAGCTTACTGCAAACTCAACTCTTTTTTTAATATTCTGGGCATTTAAATTCATTCACACATCTTGTTTAGAGTCCAGTTTAATTCCTTTAGTGTAAGCAGATAAATGACATAATTTCATTAGCCAGGATGAGTACCTCCAGTTCTTGGTGTGTGGAGGGCCCTCCTCCAGCCTGAGCAAGGCGTATCTGGCTGCACTGAGCGACAGGCCCCGGATGCCATCACCCCACTCCTTCTCTGCCCTGTGAGGAACAAACAGTTCAGCCAATATACACCCCCACGAGCACTTAATTAACACTTACAGCCAGACTATGGAGATCTGAGCACCTTACAATGGGTTTCATAACGTGACACACAGCATGTATCACATCTACTTTTATAACTTTATAGCATCAATGTCTGTGATATCACAGATCACATGAGAAAAATGCAAATGTTTCAGTAAAATACCTATGATGACACCACCATTCTGGACTTAATTTGTAATCAACACTACAGAGAAGCATCCCAAGCATATACAAACATCTGGCATTTCAACACCCAATTTAGTTATTAGGCCAAATTAAGTTATAAAGCCACACTACAGCCTGACTCCCTCCAATGTTAATCTCCAGCAACCCAATCAGCAGATTCAACTTTTCAAAGACCGTTCTAGACAGACCTTTGCACCAGATAAATTGGAATATCATGGTTGGCATCAGCTGTTCTGGGTCTGAAGTAATCATGTGCAGTACACAGCAGACAGATCCCAAGCAGTTTTCCACTTCCTGTGATTGATATTTCATCTAACACCTTTAGAGGCTGAACTACAAAGTACTTCAGGGGCTTTTGCTAAGCAGTGACATAATAAAGTAATGAAAACAAAAATGAACTAATAAGGAAACCCCTCCAAACCTTTTCCAAATGTGAAGACTAGAGATAATTCATTAAAAAGAGATCCAATTTCTTACCCTTTCTAATCCAGTTAATACTTACCCTTGGTATTCAATGTACTTGTAAATCATGCCTGCAATAAGCATAGCTACCAAAGCATAATACCAAGATGAAATGAACATCAGTGCCAGGCAAATACTCATGCCCAAAAATGAGAGGGCCCTAAAACAAAAAGCAAAGGCATTAGTAAGTAGTGGGGCAGAAAAGCTTACTCTTGCTCTTTTTTCCTTAACCTGTATATTCTGAACTGGCAGTTACAGTAAAACCTCCACTGGATCTCCCAGTCCCATCAGTTTTAGTATCCTATTGTTAAAATTAAACTCTCATGCCATGACATTTCTGAGTCTGGCTCTTATGTAGAACTGATACCCAGAGAAATAAAAGATGCCCCTGGCCTCCTGGAGAAGGTTCTCAAGTGCAGATTGGAGGCTTAGGGAGGTGCCAGCCCTTCACTCACCAGTGGTAGTATTTAAAGCGGGGCCGCCAGTTTGGAGTTCTCAGAAGTGTCTGGACTGCACATGCAAGGTTAACAAAGAGGTAGCACATCAAGAAAAACCTGCAAAACAGAAGTGCAAAACCTTTTAGCATGCACATTTATAGATCCTGGCATATATTATAATTACATGATTGATTTCAAGTCAATCCTGCTGCCCTGTCACATGTGCCTATCGCTCTGATTTTTATTAGCCTGAACTATCAGCATAAAGTATCTAGAACAATTTTTTAATTGGATCAACTTAGATCTGTTCACAACATAATGCTGTCTTTGTTCTGTGGTTAAAATGCTTTTCCAAACCAAATAAAAATGTTATAAAAACTTGCTTATTCACAGAATACCCCAGAGTAGAAACAAATAAACTTATATGTAGAGCCTGAAGTCAGAGGATTCATAGAAATTACAGAAGTCTAAGTCAGACTCTGGGAATTTGCTTCACTGGTTTAAGATATGGTTCTGAAAGACAAGCAAACTAGCAAAACTCAAGAGTATTTCTATTCCCTCCCCAAAATAGCAACTACCCTGTTTCTTACATGGAGAGAATTGGAGCCACCATGTCAAGTGAAGCAATAAGGATTCCCAGCTCAGCAATTAATGCTGTTAACAGAAGAGCCCACGTCGGTTCACCATTCGCTTTTCCATGACCAAAGATCTGAAGAAACAGAAACATTAAGCATATCTTCCAGGTATTTTGTAAGGTTGTAATGAAAAAAAATTACAATTTTTAAAACCAACAGTAATTCTCCCACATACTTCCTTCTCTAGAGCAAGGCATCAAATTATTCTAATGGTTTTCCATGCTTCACAGAATTAAATTAGATTAGAGTTTGACTTGATAAAATTACCACATAAGTCTAGTTAAAAATCCTAAAAAGCAATTCTTGTTTTTAATAAAAGAAAAAAAAAACCATCAAAATAAAAAACGCCCCTCACTTCAGTGCTGGGCAAACTGGGGAGAATAAATCAGATTTTAAGAGCATGATGTCAGGCAGTAGGTGAGACAGTAGGAGCAGAAAGCTGTTTCAAGGTGTACGAACCCAGAGGAAAGGGATGATGTTGTCCTTGGCTATGGCCTGCAGCAGCCGGGGGGCCCCAGTGAGGCTCTGCAGCCCTGCCCCACACGTGGAGAAGAAGGAGCCGATGACAATGACCCAGGGCGAGGGCCAGGACAGGGTCCCCACCACCAGGTTCTTGTTCACAGCATCGCCGTACCTGTGAGGAACATACTCAGGCATTCCTGTTCCAAGGACTGCTTTGACATCCACGTTTGGGGTTTTCAGGTCATTTAAATACTATTATTAACAACACCATCTTTTTAATGTATTATACTGTATTATTAATAATCCTATATTATGTTCTTAACTAGAAAACACAAAGTAGCAAACATTCTGAGTTATTTCTGATATACAGAGTGGAAGTGTCTGCAGCTTGATTTCAACATTTCATTATACATATTTTAAAATTCTTCTATTACTATCACAACTTTATTTTGTACTATCACCAAAAAAATGCAAGAACTAAGACACAGAAAATCTGAGGGTGCCATGCCAGAAAATATCAAATAGAACACAAGAAGATTCCAAAAACAATGTTTACCATTTACAGAAAAATGTGGATTAAAAGGCACCTAGAAGTAAAAATTAAAAAAAACAAACATGGAGGAGTGAAGCATGCAGACAAAATGGGCAAGAACACACCTACAAAAAAAAAAATTAAAATAACAAAGGAGAGCATTAAAGCAGCAAAACTTACTTATCTCTCAGGACAACACCTTCTATGCAGGCTCCAAATAATAACACACAACTGAAGTCTGGAGGACAGAGTGTGCTAAGGAAGCAGAGTTTGTTTAGACATGGCAGAAGAAAGTATTGTGGAAAGGACAGTATGTGCCTCCATCCCATGGCATTTGTGCTCCAGCTTCTCCACAAGTACATGGTAAAGCTGGCAAGTACATTAATGTCTCATGCTCACATATACCTCCAGTAAAGCTTTTGATCTTGTGAACTAAGTTCACACAAACGGTTAAATCTTGAATTCTATCCCTGAAATGCAACTGTAAGTTACAAACTGCAATAAAAGGAGAAACATTGCTCCTAAAAGTGACAGTGTCAGCCCCTCCCAGGGTGGCCCAAGAACACAGACACATCCAGTTACCCACTGGGTAAGCCTGAGCTGTCAGCAGAGCTGGGGGTTACGGCTGTGACCTGTTTTAATATTTATAATGTCCACAGGAAATGCTGATTTCTTGGGACAGGGTCAAGTTCCCAAAGCGACAGTAGGGACAAAAGCTCCTAAAGAGCTGGGACAAGTGAGCTGGATTACAGCTTGGCAAGTTTTGCCAAAAAACAGGAATGAAACAGCAGAATTTCCAGGAGAGTCACCAGCTCGGCCAGCTGTCCTTTGGGAGAGACTGATTCAGAAAGCTCTTTTGACCGTTTTTTTTTTTTTAATCCTCTGTTGATAAATTGTCCTTTATGACACCAAGAGCTAGATTAAGCTGAAAGATCTTGGCTCATCTCTTCTTTAGCAGGAGAGCAGAGATGAAGGCCATCTTTCCTAAGCAAAGCTCCTGCTGTTCTATGCCCGAAGAGCTGAAAAATTACTTGGGAACATTTAGTCTAATTTCTGAATCCAGTTTTTCTTGTCCTAAAATGTTCAAGAGAACCTATACTCCTTAAACTCACTCCAAACAAAATGTTGGTTTTTTTTATAAAGAGGAACTGAAATTTATGAACTCTCCCATTAAAGCCTCCCCTCATCTTAATGTTTCACTACAACCTAAAAAAAGCCAAATATTTCCAAGTACACCACCAGCATGAAAAGCTAAAGATCACTGTGTAGCAAAGAACACCAATGGGAACACAGTAGAAAATAACCCACCACAAAAAGGGGGATGGAAAGTAATGGAATAATAATTACAATTCTTTCAGCTCAACAGAACTGATGTTCTGTTGTTGGTAATTTTTTCCCACTAGCCAATCATACTTGCATTGACAATTTGGTGACCTGAAAGCAGCTCCACAAATCAGATACAAGGTACCAGCACTCCAGTCATTTTAAAAGGATACAGACTAGTGACGTGGTGACAATGGCAAGAATTGTTCCAACAGGGATGGATTTCTGTGCATCCTTGAGGTCCCCTGATCTGTTCGAACCAGCCATGATACCTGAAAGTACATTTTGGTAAGACCACAGGGCAGGAGGAAGCCCAGAGCCCCAGGAAGGCCCCTCTGCCTGCATTCTCACCAGTCACTGAAGGGAAGAAGATGCCAACCAGCACCATGAAGGACGTGGTGATATCTGAAAGCACGTACAGGTGCAGGTTGCTCTTCTGGCCTGCTACATCCACAGAGGGCTGATGTGATCTCTCCAGGATCTCTCCTTTCTCCAAATAATTGCTCCACAGGTTGTCTTCAAGAAAACCACAGAAAAGAAAAGCAAGTTTCAGTACAAACCTGTTCTCATTATAATGGGTTTACAAATGAGGATTGCAAATGCAATTCAGTGATCAACACAAGAAAACCACAATGTATCAATAGCTTACAGAAATTTCAGCAACTTAAACTTTATTATTACTAAACACAACCCTCTTTTAACCTCATATGTATTTCGACCTAAGGAAACACACTGAATATTTTTATGAGCCACCATACCCCACAGTAGCTCAGAGAATGCAAAGCAGCAATATTGACCAGTTTTCTAGATAGAAATGGGTTTGTTCCTCAGTCAGTGGAATAATTACAGAATTACATGTTTGGCATTTGAAATTTCACTAACAAATGCTGAATCTTTTGTAATCTTGGGAACTAGACTGCTGGTTTCTGTGAAAATGGAAACCTTCAGCACTCAGCACCTGCACAAAGCAGCTGCTCTCTGGTGTTCATTTCAATAATGAACACTTTTCAATTCTACTTTATTCAGGAGTGGGCAAAGAAGGAGACACATCATTTCTGTACAAGAACTCTTATCTTTCAGGGCATAATCTTAACCTGTCTAAAGTAGAGAGCTGTCACGACAGAGTTCTGAAAAATATTAATAACTTACTCATGTTAGTATAATTTATAATTACAGCTGACTTCATGCTGAAATTATGAGATGAACAATGGAAATTTAATCAATTTTACAGTAGACAAGTACTGTATCAGGACAAAAGTGTCATCTCCTCTTTTTAAAGGTTATAAGATTCGACTTCCTTTATTGAAGATTACTTTCTTCACTCTAATTACATTTCTTCAGTCCCTCTTTCTTAACCAGCAGGGAAGAGTTTGACCCATTTCAGCTGCTCAGCATGCATCCTCTTGAAGGGAAAAAAATGTTCTACCATACCTATTAAAATGCCACTAGCAGCTCCTGGAATTCCTGCTATCTCTGAGACATTGTTCATTAGGAAATATTCATCACAGTGTTCCGCGGTTAAGTTTGTGCTGTGGCAGAAGAGCTCCCAAAGCTTAGAGCCCACAGTTATGTTATCCTTAACTACAGTTTTGGCACAAACATCAAAGTGATCTCTTGACAGAGTCCTGTTGCCCAACATGCAAATCCTGGAAGGGAAACATGAATATCAGTGTTAGTGGAGGTTACTGGGAAAATTAAATCCAAGCTTGCCCACATTTATTCTTTTATATCATGGTGATATATCATCAAGTGGCTCTACTGTGCTACGTAATTTCTCACTTTCAAAAGGATGGGTAGCACAACAAAGATTGTACCTGTTCCCTTTAAGGGCCAGAAGTATCAAGCTACTTTTTGGGAGAGGTATAAAAAGCCATGTCAATGTTATTTATGGAATTTGATCAATTTAAACAATAAAAGGGAACAATTAGAACAATTTTGGGGCTTTTTGTTGTATGGGTTTTTTTGTTGGTTTTTTTTTTAATTAAACAGAACTACTGGAGTGGAAGAAATGTGAAGAGTACTAGAATTCAAATTAGTACATATTTAGAATATCTAAAGATATTTGGAATCTCATTAACCCAGTTTCTATATAGAATCGCTTGAATGACTCCTGACATTTTTAGATTCAGAATTAGGAACATATATTAAAACCACAATAAACAAAGGTTCATCTTGTTAGAAGACACTGTGCTTAACTGCAAAAATTCTCCACTGCCTGTTGTGTTTCATCTAACTACAAACATCATTTATTCCAGCACTGAAAAAATTTTAATCCACTTGTCCAAAGACAATTCCACAAGACACTAATCTAATGTAACAATTTGCTGCTACTAAAACTTCATTCAGCTTTTCTTCCCACTGTCAGAAAACACCCACAGGAAAATAAAGTTTCTTCCATTTTAATTTTAATTCCATTTTAATTGTTTCACAGGTTTTATTTATCACTGAAGACAGGAAAATGGAAAACACAGGGCCATTTCTGCACGGTTTGCAGGTCTGTGAACTGCAACTTCCAAGAAGCCTTCCCCTACAAAATTCAAAATAAACACACTATCTTGCTATTTCAGGGGAAAAAAAAAAGTCCAAGAAGAAAGATAGGGAAAACATTCAAGAACAATCTAATGAGGGGGATGTAGAGACATTGTTTTGCTTTTACTGCTGTAAACCTTCACTGTTGTAAAACACTATAATCATTGGGCCTTAAATATCCGAAGGAAACACTTGAGAGCTGCAAGTACTTAGTTATGGTCAAAGCATTTAAAGATGCAAATAATTATGCAGATCCAACTCCTCTATTTCCATTCCAATAATCTCTTGTCAGCAGTCTCAGAAAACACAGTTTGCATTCCTGGTAAAACACATGCATCCCCATTACTGCTGCTCCAGCTCTGAGTTCAAGAAGCTGATTCCATGTTTAGCTGCCAACCTGCCAAGGAGCTCTTGTTGGCTCCAGGGCAGGCTCCTCACAGAGCAAGGGAAGTTTCTGTGGAGCCTCAACACAGTCCCACATCACATTCCCATGAGGTGTCCAGTCTCTCAGCAAGGAGTTGATCAAACCACGAATTTCCAACCACAATGGCAGCGTGTGGTGTCTGATTGGCCTGGGAGAAAGGGACCTGCCAAACTGCTCCCTAAGCACTGCACAAATAACCCAGCACCACTGTCACTCAAATCTGAACTGCTGCAGGCCAAGAGACTGGAGTGTCTGCAGGAAGCACAGCAGTGTCAGCCTCCATCAGCCTCACCACGAGACCTCCTTCTACCAAAGCAGTTTAAAAAAATGAGATAATTGTTCATTTTAGCCTCAAACTTCTGTTCCATGAGCTCTACTCATTACCATTATAGACAGCTAAAAATATTAGAATTCACAAGAAAAAAGTAGCTTCAACAATGCATCAGGCACAAATTTTAAGTAACCTACATTAAACCCTAACCTCAGTCCCACAGGCAAATCTACAACCCCCTCCAGAGATAATACTCACGGAAATTCAGGTGGTTCAAAGATGGACTTGATAGCTCCAGCATAAATGGACAGGATGGAGATTACCACACAGGCCAAGAACAGGGAAGCAAATTTGTTCACATACTTGACACCCACGAACACCACCACTGCCATCAGGATGAGGAACACAGTGCCATACACCCTCATGTTGTTCAGCATGGCACTGGATGCATCGTGGGCACCAGATGGATGAAAAATTGCTGCTTGTGGCACAATGTATGTCTGAAACAACAGAAAGCAAAAGTGAGCTGGAGGAACACTGGCACAGAAATCTGTCAGGGATCATGTACTGATCCTAGAAATGTAAATCATTTTCCATTCTGCAGCATGCTCCTCACTGGGAATCTCTCACAGAAAGTCAAATGATAACAGCCCTTTCTATGTCAGCAGCACAACTGAGCCAACTTTATCAAAGATGAGCATGTGTCTTGGATTAAGTCACACTTTCATCTGTGCTGTCAGAAGAGCTCCCAGTCTGCACACTCAGAGTGTGCAGCTTCCAAAGGGAAGCACTAAAGGTAAAAAACTGGACACCAACAGGAGAACTGCCAGTCTCTTCCTGTAAATGTGTATGCAAATATGGGACAAGAATACTGGGGCACTTTCTATATGTTATTTGTCTTTAAAGCAGGATTACTCTGGTACTACTCACCAATAAAATCTCAATGGCACCAAGGATATACATGGCTCCTGCAAATGTTGTTCCCAAATAAAAACACAGCCCTACAGCTCCACCAAACTCTGGGCCCAATGACCTAGATATCATGAAATAGGAGCCACCAGCTGTGAAACAAGAAAAGTGAGAGTAAAATTATAATTTATTGCTATTGCTACAAATGTTTAAACATTCACAAAAAGAATACAACAGAATTGTGTACAGTGTATCTGTTATTTTGAGGTTCAACTGAAATATCACTGGGGTAAAAGCCAAATAAATTTATCTTTAGCCTGATTGATACGAAGAAAAAATACTGGATATGAATTCAGGCTTTGTAATCTGGATTAAGCAAATTTCTCTGGAATAAAATCATGTTAACATCTTATAGCAACTTAGGTTTTGGGGTTTTTTTGCCTTTTTAACACAACTGAGAAATTTGCTAACTACACTCACCTGGAACAACACCGTTTGTGGCAATTGCACTCATTGATATGGTTGTCAACATAGTCTGGGGAAAACAGGGAAAAGGAAGCAATTGTGTCAACAACATTTTTTAAAACATAACTTATTTCTTGATAAAATAAAGCTGCCACTGCATATACGATATAGTATTTCTATTTATTCTGCCTATCATTATCTAAAAGAAAACAAAGGTAGCAGGAATTTAATCACTGAGCTGTTGAGACTTCTGTTTGAGAGATGGCCCCTGCTTTATCACATCAAATAGGGGGAGTCTGCAGACAAAGCAGGATAAGAGAACGCAGGTGTCCCTCCATCTGCAGAGCTGCAATTCCAACCAAGGTTGGTCCAGCAAAGCAGGCAGCCCTCCCCCGGGGCAGGCATGGAAAACAGCTATTTGCTGAACAAACACTGTTTATAAGACTGTATTTACACTAGATACAGTTTGCCAGTTTAGAAGTTACAGTAAAAAAAATTAAAAAATATCCTGCAGCTACCTGGCACAAATCTGACTTTTCTTTGCACAAGCACCTACAATGCTGCCTGGCCAGGTTTCTCAGAGTTACACAGAGGTTATGTCACATACATTATTGTACATAAGTACTTACACAACAGCAGCAAAGCAAAACAATCAGGAAGGACTGAAGAACCCCAGCCATTCCCACCATCCAAGTCAGCCGAAGGAAGAGAATAACCCCGAAGATATTCTGCATGCATGGTAAATACACCCCCATCAGGGTGCCCATGCTGGGTGACTGGAAAAAAAAAAAGTTGATATTCATTAACTGAAATTATTCAAAGCAGAGATAAGCAAAAAAAGCCTAGAAGTTAGGTTTTTAAAATGGTAGAAACCTGGGAAATGTAAGGTAGACATACTCAAGTACTGCTGTGCTGGACTTCCACAAAATATGCATAAAAATCATGAATTTCTAAATAAAATGCTGACCCTACCACATATTGAAGTAATTGTCCTCAGTATTTAACACTGACTAGTAGCAACAGTAGATATTTATTTGATTTTTTGTAGATCCATGGAGTTTGTAGTATGAAATGTGACAAGTGTAGCAGACCCCTAAGATAGATCCTTACCCTACTGCTCAGAGCTCACAAATTAGTTTCAAGGTAAACATACTTTTATCATGCTACAGCTAGAAAAGATTTGGAAGCAATCTGGAGACATGCATAACGTATTTTCTTCCATTTTATATATTCCATATAAAACTAATGGTTCTACCCTTTCTTAAGGTCAATGTCAGCATCAGACTCTGAATTACTTTTGACAGCAACTGAGAAAACACAAGTTATGTGATCTCACAGGAACTGCACATGTCTGGCCTTCAACACAGCATCCTGCAGAATAATAATCCAAAATAATGGCATCAAAGTGCCATTGGTAAGGGCTTTATTCCAAGGAATATAAAAATATTTGTTGCATTTGTACACCTGGCACTAGCAGCATTTCAGAGTCCTAAATCTCTGTGGTTTCCTGCCAAGACATTTCATTGCTTCTGCTTTTTGAGGTTTCCTTTTTTATTTAAAATTATACTGAATTCTCAAACAAGGGGAATAGAGAATGTCACTTCTGAAAGGCTCATCCCTTTTCATACTCCCTTCTATAAATAAACATGAATACCAAAACACATTAGATAGACAGTATTTAAAGAAGCCCTTGAACAATCATTCAAATGAGAAGGATATTAAAGGGAGGTGACAAAACTTGTTCAAATTCGACTCCACACAGCATTAACTAGATGCAAAAATAAATAATACCTTTAAAGATACATTAGGTCATGAACCCAAAGCAGCAATACGTAAGACAAGCAATAAAATGTCTGCCAAAAACTTTACATAAGGTAATTCAAGAGCATATTTCACTACACAAAACAAAAACCTTAAAGAATCACATGTTTATAAATTCATCATGTCAAAACCAACCAAGGAATTTTGTGCTTCAACTTGCAGTTACATGTTACAATCCAGAATTTCCTCATCTGCACTAGAAACCTGCCCTGCCAGACACGAAACAAAATTGTGCCTGATCTGAACTGTTCTTCCTTAGAAGTGCCAGGAGCTGCTGACTGAATTTTTTGAAGTCAAGTTTGAATTCCCTGTGTGATTAAAGCTAAAACAGATCAATCAGACTTTGCTCATACACACTACAGCTCAGGTGAACTCAAGAAAATCAGGCAACAGAATGATGTGCTGAAGGTTTGCAGCAGAGGTACCCTATGAGATCTGCAAGCCTGAGGCCAGAGCTGTTCCTCAGCTGTTCCACAGTACCAAAAAAAATTAATTCCCTAAACCATCACCTGTCATTTTATAAAAATTATCATTCTAAATATCTAACCCAATCAGCTTTGTCAGGATTATGCAAAATTAATTGCAGTCTGATAGTTACAGAAATGATGCTTGTGACATAAGCGTCCTGAACAGGGCAAGGTAAGGATTTTTTACTGAGTTATTCCAGTGCTATAATTGAGGAGGATTTTTATGGAGTATTTCCTCAAGGAAGGGAAGGTTTCGATACTTTTGATTCCAACACTGTCACCTGATTCACAACCTGTCTTTAACTGCGTAAACACAAACTGAGAAAGGATTACAGGATGTTGCAGACATTGCCCAGCACCGGGGCTTCCCATTGTCACATTAACACACATTTTGCCTCTCAGGGACACATTCCACATAAAGTTATCATCATCTATCTGACCATTCATCCATCAGTCCCTCCCTCACCACATCTCAGAACCCATCAAGTGAGTTTATCAGACATATGGG
This sequence comes from Petroica traversi, assembly GCA_025920805.1. NCBI lineage: Eukaryota > Metazoa > Chordata > Aves > Passeriformes > Petroicidae > Petroica > Petroica traversi. The sequence goes on along the minus strand of JAHLSL010000036.1, from coordinate 6,915,973 downwards.
TATCTCAGGATAAAGGAGTTAAGGAGTTTGTCAAAACTGGCATCTGGGAACAGGAAAGAAGCCCATCCCATTGCTCCTACACAGGAGAAGTAAATGGACCATAGTTATTGTGCTGTCTATGTGACATGTGACAGTCCCCCATGCATTATGAAAGCAAGTGAGACTTCAGCCAGCCCTTCACACAACACCTGCTTCCTTTGCATAGGAATCCACTTGAGCTCAGCTCTTTTCTCTCTTCTGCCCTATGTGCTCCCTGCTGCTTTGCTCCACTGTTCCATTATCTTCTCCCCCTCCCTCCTAAGTGGCCTCTTAAGCCTATCAAGTTACAAGCTCACTTCGACCACAGAGGAAGAGAAATTGTGCATTAGCTGTACACTTGTGAGACCACTGCAGAACAGAGCAGCCTAGGAAATGCCCAAGTGTCTGCCCAAGCAAGTATTACTAAGTGAATCTCGGGCACAAGAGTTCAGTCTGAATTTTCTTATCCTGTGGAAAAAAATACAAGAAAGAATAATTTACAAGTATTACTTGAACCAGCTTGTTCACAGAAACCAGTATTTAACACCAGTAATCTGCAGTGACTTGACCCTTTTTATAGCATCTAATCTTCACTAAGTGATACTAAACCAGTGCTGAAGTCCCAACAGAATGTGACCTGAAACAAGGGTATTATTATATTCAGCCTCAACAGCAACTGCATGAAAAAATGTAACACCCCGTGCTGCATAAAGGAAATAAAAGAGAGACATTTTGAAGAGCACTGTTTTAGAACAACCAAGAAGGGACAGAAAAATCTCGAAAACAGTCTCAATTTCAGAGATGCAGATCATGTTTCTGTTCACTCTCATCAGCTGCAGACACATAATTTATGTAAATATTGATCTGAGTCTGAAGGACACTATTTCCATTGTGCCAGTGTGATGGGTTATTAAAGCACTTGGCTGCAGGGCTCAGGGACATTGATCAGCAATGACAGCTCTCATGGTTGCTCTGCAGCACAAGGACAGACAGCAGCACAGAAATCAACTGCCTTGATAAAGATACATGAACTAGAACAGTTTATCTAATTTTTTCCATCATGAGAAGGGAATATTTCTATAGCACTGTGACTGTTAAGTGCATTACTGCAAGACTGTATTTATAGAAGAAAAAGCAACTCAATTTCTACCTTATTACATTGGAGTTGTGTCAATTTTACCTGACGTGTACCTAACACAGAATGCTACTATCAAAAGTATTTAGTGGGGTTGCTGAAACAAGATAATATGTTCATATTAAGACATTTTTCTCTGAAATGAAATGAATCTCAAAGGATATGACTTGGCAGGCAGGGCTGTACAAGGTCCCAAAAGGTACTCACTGAGAGGCCTGTCTTACCTGCTCAGAGAATTACAGACACTTATTGAAAGGATTGCTTTCCTCAGTTCATTTTTAAATATCAGATCTAGAGCCTGCTCATCTGCCTTGCTCCAGCTCTTGCCCATGAGATGCCAATTCCAGCAAGTGACAGGCAGGTTGCTCTTTGTCACACCAGCTGAGCACACCCAGAGCAACACTCACCAGCAGGAGGGTTAACAGTGGTTTAACCACTTAAAACAGACCTGCTGGTGATGGACACCTAGACTGCTCATGCTCAAATGGAAAGGATAAGGTAACAGCAGCACAGTAATTTGTACTTCAAAGATGATTAAAAACAAATATGAAGAAGAATCCAGTTTGCACTGTTCCTGAATACCTTCAATCCATACCCTTGTCCAGTTACTGCTTTTGAACATCCTGGGTTTAATGGTTATAATTACTGGCCAAGTTTTTCAGTCGTCTTATATTCTGCAAGATATTTAAAATTTTATATTGCTCATGGCAAGAGAGGGAGAAGAAATTCAACCTGCAGTTATGCTATTGCAGCTGATGTAATTTATCCCAGAGACAGACATGCAGACAAAGGTTCGCCTAAGGAAACTGCAGTGTTTACACAGAAAACACTGAGATATTAATACAGCACGATACTGTCACTTTTGGAAAGGTCACCAAACCCATTCTACAAAAAACATCTGAGAAGTCTGTGAACACACATTTTTGGGACATGGGAAAGCATAACCCAGGAAAACACAGTTATTAAACCTGAACTCCATTTTGCCGTAGAAGCAAAGCTTTAATAAAGATAATAATCCTTTTTAATGGCAGTAAACAGCTTGAAAATATGCAAGCATGAATCATACCTAGATGTAGAAATATCAACACCACACCATGCATGGTAGTCTGTCAGGGATTGAAAACAACTTCCCAGTTTTCTGGTATTTGCCCTATTTTTACCTTGTGAAGCTTTATATACATTTGCTTCAACAAACTGTACACTACAGTCCCATTGCCAAATTCCTCCAATTGTTTTTCCATCAGGGAGACAAGGGATTAGCTTCCAGATTGGTCTTACCCTGGTACTCTGATCAAGCAATAAATAAGGAAATAAAGAGCAAAAGTGATCAGAACTTCCTCAAAATCACGACGACTGTATCTATTGTATCCTCCACCATTCTACTTTTGTCAGGGAAATAACTGATCTGCTTCTGATAGCAAGAGGATGAAAATTATTTTCGATTTTGCAACAATATCATATTAGCAGCTGGTGTCTGACGTTACTCCCACCAAAAGGTTGCTGAAACAGAGATGCAGCTGACATTCCTTATTAGTAATGTGAAGGGAAAGGCTTTGGACAAGACCCAGCCATTAGTATAATAGCAAGTACCACACAAAAGAAAATCATAATTAAAAAGTTTAAATTACTTTTTTAACATCAGCTTATAGGACCAGAATGCAGCTACTTCACCCAAATGACCTTAGCTCAGCCCTGTAATGATGTCATGTTAACCACAATATTGCAGCATTTCACTGCATGTGGTCTCACATAAAATTGAATTTGAAGCTTCACATTAACAAAACAACTTTGTTATCCCCAGTGTAAAAGTGCAGAGTAAGGAACTGAGTGTGAGTAAGGGTGTTCAGAAAGGGGGTAACACATGTGCTGCTTGAGAGTGCTGGTTTTCAACATTAGCACTGCCATCTCTTTCTGAAAGGGCTCAGACTTTGTAGGGCAGTGCTATAAAACCTGCAAAATTCAAGTGCTATCTTAGCTTTTTTGAAACCTTTCTTTTGACAGAATTTGCAAACAAACAGTTTGCATATGCATAAAATGCAACCACACCACTTGCAGGTGCAGCAGTAACCAAAGCACCTGCAGCACTGCCAGAGGACAGAAGAGCAGTTAAACCCTGCCCTCCTGATAGAAATCAGCTACCAAAATGAAACCTCACCTGCTGCAGTCATTCCAAGGCCAGCCCAAATGGGCCAACCATCTAAACGCAGATGCTTTGGGGCAGAATTCAGCTGCCTAAGTGCCTGACACCAGAATGACTCCTGAGCTGCCCCAGGGTGTCCAACCTGACCTCCACCCATCATTCTAGACGGGAGTTGTCTCCTACAAGCCCTGTGTCATTACCTACCAGGCTTGTAAAGATGTGTCAGATACCACAGGGCAGCTAAAACAGCACTAGGAAAAAGCTGGGGATTCTTTAGTTTTGATTTGTATCCCATGAAAAGCCTATCCCCTTATCTAAATCCCCACCAAGCAAAAGGAATTGCACTGTAGGGCACAGTTTTAACCACCACATCTGCCCAAATTCTCTGGTAACAGCTGGTTCCCTACAGGTTCTGACATTTCTTTGCAACATTGTCATGGCTCCTGAGAGAGGTTAAGAAAAAGTAGTAGGGAGGCCAGCTCCCCAAAAATCACACAGGGAATCATCCCATTCATGTCCATTTGGGCCATGGAGAGAATCTTTACTTACTTTTGATACTTTCTTCTTCGATCCCTCTGTACTTTCTGCTTCTTCATGTTCCTTGACACCTTGGGTGAGATTTGTGTAGTTGACCAACTTGCCAAGCAGAGATGACACTTTTGGTCGTATATCAAGTTCTTCCTGTGGAAGAAGACAACGAGTCAGCTTCTGCAGTTCACAGCATTTCTGAAGAGTGGCTGGGATCATGCCTTCCTGGGCATGCCTGAGGCTACCAGGCAACACACCAGGAAAAGCATCCAGGGAATCACAGAGTATTTCATTGTGCCTGAACCACTGAGGAGAGGTTTTATTTAAATTTCAGAAAGGAGGGCAACTCTGATAGGAAAAGGCCATGCCAAAATGTCTGCACCATGTGAATCATTCTCCTTAGGTGCTGAAAAGCATAATTACAGCAACAAAGAAGTCTGAGCCTTAGAACTGCAAGAAAATGAATGTGCACCTTTCATGTATCTCTAACGTCAACTTACATCAACAGATACACTTTTTAAAAGGTCAAGCTGCCAAACAAATCAGAGATGTAGTGATTAAACTCTGCTCATAGTAGACAGGTAGGCACCCTGAAAATTGTATTACATTTTCCAAATTATGTTATTTAATTAATGTGGATCTAGACAAAATTCCCAAATTCCACGTGTATGGAGGGCCTTCCACCTTTATACTCATCCCATCCAATTTCTGTTTCTGAAGGTTTGAGGGCAGCGGGGAAGAAAAAACCCCTAGAACAAAATCATTCCCTTTCTCTTTGAAATGGAAGTCTTGCATGTCTGACAGCACGATAAGGAAGGCATGGGAAAGAGAAACAACTTTCCACACAGGAAATAAAAAACAATTAAGAAAGATTTCACTGTCTGCAGCTTTATCATATCTTTAGGGATCACCTTGAACAATTTCTGGTGGGATCAGTGGCATTATGTGCTTTGTATCTGATGCAGAAACTGACCCCAAAAGGAGTCATCCCCAAAGAAATGCCATGAGCCAAGCACCCCTTTTCTTAGTCCTTCCTCTGACCTGACCTGCAGTTCACATGTTTAAGAACCTGATCACAATTCCTTCCAGAAAGGGGTTGGGACAACATGTGCCTCCTGTTCAGGGGAGCAGCACGGCCTTTGGGATGCTCCTCCCTCTGCTTAGTCCTACAGAAGAGCCTGCACACCTGCTGTGGTCCTGTGCCACTGCTGATGGAGAAGGCCCCCAGTAGGAGTGTCTGGCCCTCCTTAATTCCAGATGGACACAGAGTTACACTTCTGCCTCACAGAGCCAGCTGTCAGCACACCTGAGCTCTGCCATCACTCAGGACCTGCCTATGGGCACCCCTGACAAAAGATGGACACCCACCAAAAGGCAAGTGCAGGAAAGGGATGAACTCAATCCCTCCCGTTATGGAAGATCACAAATCACATTGGAAGTACAAAAACCAGCTAGAAATTACCTCAAACAAGGCCAGATTTCTGTCATAGTAATCACCTCCCTTGCTGGCTTCTGAACTGTTCAGGAAAGGACTGTTTTCTTTATGGTTGCCATGACCTGTGAAGAAAAAAAGCAGCAGGTTTTAATAAGCAGAAATGAGACTTTGTAACCTGGACGAATCCATAGGGAATGAATTCATTTGGTTAATTGAATGTTTCCTTTTAATATCTCAGGTTATACAATGTTAGCAATGCCAAAGCTGTTACCCTCAAGGTAGAGTTATTTCTCTTCCTCCTCTGTTTCATTAAAACAGAACAAAAAGTCACCTCAAAATAAAATTTACAAGTAGGGTCAGAGCTTCAATGCTATAGGTGCCTTTACTCTCTAGTTCTCACTTTTCTAATTGTTTCCTATATAGAACAATGACAAGCACTAGGGCAGTTCTGTGCATTTAAAAATCACTCCTAATGATAAGAGCAACCTTTGAGCTCTATGGCCAACCTAATTAGATACATTCAGTAAGACTGAACACTTCAAAGACTAGATTCTGGAATGACAATATAGGTGAACAGCTCCCAAAGCACCTTTTTAGTTTTTAAATGATGTTTGTTATTCACTATGCCCACTTATCCCAAACAATCAACACCCCCATCATGCTTGTCCCCTTACTGTGTTTTGAACATTTAAGAAGTGCATTCTTCAGGCTCCTCTGATACATTTAAATTAAAACCTAATATCAGGTACATTAAAACCAGAGCATTCCCACATGGAATGAACAATGTTTAAAAAAAAAAAAAAAGAGCATGTAAGATCAGTAGAGTTTTCTGTAGCAAGTAGTACCAAAAAAAAAAACCATCACCAAGGGCACTATGGTTTAAAACAACCCCTGAGGGGAAAACAAAAAAAGATTAATTTAATTTTCATCTTCAGAAGTTCTTGGACCTATGTCTCCCATTACCCTCTGCTCAAGAAACAAAAATTCTTTTCTTTTGCCTGTACCTCTTCACTCCCTGCTCTCTCAGCCAATACAAATTAATTATTTCCAAGAGCATCTCCTTAAGAAAGGATTAATCCAAGGAATACTTTTTTCTATTTACAAAAGATGGAACCACTATAGAAATTAAAAATGAAAGAAAAGGACATTATCTCAAATGAAAATACTGCAAATTAAAATATTGTACACTGAATACACCAAAAGCAAGAGATTAAACAGCTGGACTTTTTGGTGCATCTTTTTGATAACTACAGTAATGAAATCAACAAGGCTTTACTAAATTATTTCAATATAATTCAAGTGAAAATATCTCTGCATTTTGAAATTTGAATCAAGTTATAAAACGAACTTAACAGGCAAAGAGAGGAGTCCTCCCCTACACACAGTGATCAGCACAAACTGCACTGTTACAAAACTAATTGTTATAAACCAAAAAATTATGAGAACGTTCAGTCCTACTCTTACTGAGGGGAATGGATGCATGAAAAGCAGCAAAATTTTCTGGTCATTGCTGACAGGTGCTTTGAACAAAACTGTTGGAAAAACAATTGTCACAAAGAACAGAGGGATTTTTAAGCTTCTGTAAGTAAATACTCAGCTGACCAAAAATATATTAAAAGAGCAGCCTACTGTGTTCTATGTGCCTCCACCTTTCTCACAGCTCTGACAATTAACCCCAACATGTTAATGAGAAGCTGCCTTGAAAAGGGGGCTCAGCTTATTTGCTGACCCCACCTACACATAAGAGATGCTCATTTTGCCATAACTGTAGAATTTTTTACACTACTAGGAAAACATCAGTAAGCTTAACAACACAGCATCAAAATCAAACTGTTACCAACTTCAGCAAAGGTAAAAATGCAAAAACTGCTTTCTTGCTGTATTTGTTATGCTTGTACTGGAATATATCAGATCAATTTTACTGCAGTGTGTGCTGCAGTCCCCCCATCCTGTTGTGGTTAAAGTACAATTTGTGCAATTTTTGCTGAGGAAATGGAGTTATCTGCCATATACCTTTTACTCATTAAACTGGACACAAATGATGGTGCAAATTATGACATTAAGAGAAATATTGGCAGCTTGATTCTTCAAGCCTCTGGTCTCTGCAGCATCTTCTCACCATTACACTTCTCAAACACAGCAAGTTCATGAGCAACTTTGGTTTATTTCCCCAGTTCCTATATATACTATGTAAGAAATACTGTATACTGGCTCTGGTGACTGAATGTTTGAAAAATCACCCTGTTTGGTTGGTTGGTTTTTTTTAATCACCAAGTGATTTTTAAAGCAATTCTTTGCTGTCTCAGTTTTCCTTCTTCCATAGGAACCCTACCTCATCACCGTCTCAAGTCAATATAATGGATGTTCTTTTACTTGTAAAACTTAGAGAAACTCTCAAACTTTTTAGGCACAAAATCCCACTGTTGCTAAGGTACATTCAAGCTGAGTTTTTTAAACAAGATGATAATTCCTTTGCTCTTTCAAAATGCCCATTACCATAATCCACATAACCCCTCATTAGTTAAGAAAGATACTTAATACCATCTTCCTGGGCCTGAACAGTGACTTAAGATGAATCTTCAGCTTAACTGATAATATTTTTCAGATGCACCTTCATTTCACCACCAATGAATTTTTCACAATTGGTCAGTTCAGAAGACCCATCTCTCTCTCTTTCTCTCAGAGTTGCCATCTTGTCTCTCATCCTCCATGTATAGGTTCAAGCATCACTCAAACCCCTTCCCATTACACTTTCCTTCCAAATTTGATCCCTTGGCATGCTGGCTTTATACACCATCCTGCACACAGGAAGCCCAAACTGAATAGAAAATTCAGCAGAACTAGTGACTGGAAATATAGTATTGATTTTGCAATTGCAAAATCACATTTTTCCTCTCAAGGGTTCCGATGATAGAGAAGTACAACTGGCTTTTACCACATCCACAGCACTACTCCATTATCCTGAAATAACATACAGACGAATTACTGCAGATAATGCAAAAATAAAAGTGAACTTTCCTGCTGATCTAATGAAGTGCCACTTTAAAGTCCCTCTCAAACACTGTAAACTTTCAACAGGAAGTGAAGGAGTGTAAGTTTATATGCAAGTTCTTTACAATGACTTCACCAATCAGCAGAACTGGGTGCTGCAGAGATGTGTGTTAATTCAAGACTACTACACTGCTAACTTAAATACAGCTAATTAAATGACAGCCAAAAATCACCTTCACCACAGCTGCATGTTCAATGCAATCTCTACTTTACAGAAATGTTCTAAACCAAAACATTCCTCTCAGTTTCTCTCTTCCTATATTGTGTTTCCATTTCAGGAGTAAAACCTCCAGCAAATGACCATTTCCTCAACAAGAATCCCCACTGTACTTTGACAAAGCAGACCGGGCTGCAGCACAGAACAGAAACCACACTGCAAGAAGAAAAATGTGTCCAGTACATTCTCTCTGGCAGTGAGCAACAGCAGCAGCTTCACAGAGACTTACTTGCATGGGAAGAGTGTGTTATCTCCATCAGCTTTGGAAGGGAGCGGATGTGACCTCGGAAAGCTACCCTGGGGAATTCTTGCCCCAGCTTCACCCCAGCACAGTTTACATCCTGAAGCACGAGGTCTCCTGGGCAAGCACCATCCTGTGACATGCACACAGTTCTCCACATTCTTAGTGATCAACTCTTTGGTCCTGGCCAGTAGCTATGTGGTGTTAGTTTTCATCATGCAAGATTGATTTGCAAGGAACATTTCTTAAAGAGGGAGCTAAATACTCTGCAACAGAGAATAATTTATTTGCCTTAGTCCCTAATTAATCTCAAATTTTGAGGTATTCAAGCTGTATTCCAAGTAGGCTAATGTTTCCTCATCACTTGTTTCACTGCTTCTCAGTCTTCATTATCTTTCAGTAATTAGAATTATCTGGTTTGGAAGAGAACTGGTAGCATCGAGAAATAAAATGCCCTATTTGCAGCCACCACTTCAACTATACAGTTTAATCTAAACATCTCCATCATAGTTCCCTGAACATTGCAGAGTTCCCCTATTCAGATATGGGCACAGGTCCACAGAACAAGTTCCTCATCCTGTGAATCTCCTGAGTTCCTCATAACATCAGAGATGATCCATGGAACAAAACCTAAAACCTCAAGCGTGCATGCTCTCACACATGCAAACACACAAGCACAGGAAAGAGAACAAAAGCTGTAAATGGATGTCCAAACTTTTGCATCACAGCCAAGGAAAAACACTGTGACTAAATGGTAGCAGATATTCTACTGACTGGTTTAATTCTGTTCTTCTCCAAAATGTTAATGTTGTCTTTACTTTAAAAAAAAATTAGGATTAAGAACACGAAGGACACTATTCATGTTCCTGCTTTCCTTCTGAAAGAGGATTAGGCCAGAGAGACACAGTTTCACTGCTTGAGCATGTTTTTGTGCAAACCATTGTGTTTTCTTTAGTAACTGAGGGATGAAAATCAGAATTTAGAGAGAATTACCAACAAAAGACATATATGAAAGTAACTAAAGGACAGATTAGTGAGGATAAATGAAAGCTGAACAATTAGGCACAGTGAGACCACTGTAAAGAAAAGACCAGGAAGCTTCACAATGATAAGGTCTACTCAGCCAGACTAAAATAACCATTGAGAAGGTGGCAAGAGCAGTTGCATGACTCAACCTGTCAAGGTTTTATTTTCCTCTGCTGCCAGTTTCTAAACTCCCTTACAAAAAACCACCGCTCCCCTGCTTCAACACATTCAGGTAAAGAAGTGGAAATTAGTACATCTTAAAAAACCTACAGATTCTTTCATCAGGACATGACTAACTCAGAGATGCTCACTTCTTATGGACACTATCTAACTGGTGAGTTAAAAATGCTGAAGGCACAGATGGACAGAGCCTGACACAGACAACAGGCAAAGTGAACAGAGCAATGCCAATTAATGCACAGCAAGGTTAAAGAAAAAGCAAATGCTGAGGAGGGCTGAGCTTTGATAAGAAACTTCTTATCAGATGCTTCTACAGGCACATCACATCTGAGCTAATGGCAGCTGGCAGAGGCACTCACACCCTGCTCACAGCACCTCAGGAGGAACTCAGCCTCACACACGCTCTGGAGGCAGGGGAGTTGCACAGAGCCCCGGACACTGCTGGGACCCATCAGAAAGGCAGGCAGGGCTGCCAGAACTCCCTGCCTGAAGTACCAAATCTTCAGTGAGGGACTAAATTTCTTCAAATAATTTCAGTGCACACCAGAGTTCAAGACAGAGCTGGAACTGAAATGTTCGGCTTGAACAAGAAGCGCGTTGGTTTATTTACCCCTTTTTGATAACTAACAGCTGGCATTTCCTAGAAAACCAGCTCAAAGGACAGCTCAACACTGCTCGCCTCAATGTAATTTAATTTCTGGAGCAGCATAACAGTTAATATCTCACTTGTAATTGTACCATGCATGTACAGACTCCTTTGTGCACACCACAGTAACAAACACTGTGATGAAATAGCCTGTTGAGCAGCTAACATCATGTTTTGCTGTTGTTCAGACACTATTTCACACATATTACTGGCCACAAAACCTGTGATAGTTAAGGTCCCAAAAAGCCATTTTCATGCACAGGGAAAGTACTTGATCTAAGCTTGGGGTTTTTTAAATTATAACAAAAAATTATTCATACTTGTAACATTGCATTTACCAGCAACACTGAACTCTAAGATTACAAATCAGAATTGATACCCAAGTAGTTGCTGTGGGTTTCCCTTAGTATGAGCAATCTAAACAGCAGGCTGTTAGAGCCAACTAATCATAAACCAATCACACAGACTCACTTCTCACTCAGAAAGAGGTGGCTCAATTAGCTGACCCCTGGAGTGCCTCTCCTGTGCATGCACCTTGACATGCTGCAAATTACCTCTAAAGACAGCCTAACCTAAATAAAACCCTAATTTATAGATGTTTTAAGGTAGGCAAAATTTATCCCACTCTGGAAAGCAAGTTAGTTCTGTTCTGATTTATTTATGCTTTCTCAGATTTTCTGTGTCAATATGTTCTGCAAATGTCTACACAAGTGGTTAAGACACAATTTACTTGGATTTTTGACCACAAAATCTAAATAGGTTTGCTACAATTAACTGTTCTCACAAGACCTAGAAGCAAATGAATACGCCCAAGGTAAGTATTCTGCTGGGAAAAAAAATAGAGAAACAATGGGATTGTTCCAAACAGAAATTATTGCATAATCACATCTTATTAGTCACATTATTTTGAGGGCATTTGCTCACAGCCTTATGGATGAAGTTTTAATACAAAACACTGTCTATATCAATTTTTATCACACTTTGGGGGTTTGGTTTGTTTTTAACAGTTCTTGAGACACCGTTTCCCAGATGTCAATAAGGATAAGGCTCATCCAGTTCCTCCCAAAGGCTGTGTGATGTTCAGAGTGTTCTGCTCATCACCCACAGGCCACTACAGCTCTGAGTAGTGCTGAGAAACAGAAAAACCTCAGCAATCTCCCTGGACTTTGCCAGCAGTCCCAGAACCCCGATATCTCCACATTTCAGCAGCCAAGCATTCAGGAGTGCTGCTGAAGTACATCAAGAGACTGTCATCTTCACATAATCTAAGAAACATGCAGACAACAACTTGATTTCAAATACATTCCAAGTCTACTTCTATTCATGTGGTTCCTTACATGTGCCTGGACTAAACAAAACTCTTATTCATTCTCAGAACTGTTATGGAACATTTTTCTTGGTTCATTCGCAAGAGTATGCCAAATAATTCAATGCACAATTATGCCTTTTTAGATATCATTACCTTGCATTTCAGTTACAGAAATCAGACATTGCTCCTTTTCTTAAATTACTCACTTTCAACAATTTAGCAAAAATCCTAATCCAACATCAACAGTAGTCCACAGAAAAAATAACTTTAAGCATTAATAAAAAAAGCCTATTAGAAATACTTGTTTCTCCATGGACAACATACAGCTAGCCAGAAACACAAAGAATTTCTAAAACCAAAATTCTGGTTACAAACTCATAGCAGCAGAACAGGGAGCTGACATCACAGGATCTGATAAGGAGGAATATTTTCCCTTTAGCTACAAAGTAGTCAGTATTACCAAAAGCACTTTTTTCATGGAAAAACACAAAAATCATGATTTAACTTTCATATTTTTCAAAACTGAAAAAACTATTTATTTTCCAGTAGGAAAAAGACAAAAGTAGCAAAGTGATAATCCAAACTCAGATACAAAACCATTTCTCAAAGTCTTTTGAAAATATAAGTTCCATTAAGTTCTTTTGAGGCTGGGCTGTCTTAGGTGCAGGGCGTTTTTTAAATAGGATTATTGTATTTACACCAGAAATAGGAGAAACAGGAAATAACCAGCATGGCATCTAGTTAGATAAAACTCATTCACACTATAAACTAGGCATTGCTATGAAATAATTAACTGAAATATGTTAATGCCAGTTCACACAAGACATTGGGCTACCAGGTCTTTTTCAGTGAAGGTGGCAGAAAGCACAAGCTGTAAAATCCCAAGTGACACAGTGTTTTATGCAAAAAAAGGCCAAAGTTAGACTAGATAAGAACCCATGCAACAAGAAGGCTCATGAGAGGAAAGCAGAGGAGAATGAAAGGACAGATCTTCCCTTGAAAAGCTTTGAGATCCTCTGAATTTTAAACAAGGACTCAAGCTATCAGTTTCACTGGCAACACAGAACGCTCACAGACACCTGTCCAGACACACATTTCCATCAGAATCTGCAGCTTAAACACCAAACTATTGACATTCATGCTCATTTTAATGATATATGCTCTTCATTCACTATTATAAAATTATTATGCTATGTAATAACACTATTTACATCACTGTTAATTGACACTGTCCATATAGTTTTGACTTTACTGGATTTTACCCAGCTACTAAAAGGTGACTCTTAAGACTCATTACATACTGGTTTGCCGTACACATTTATCATCAGCAACAAAACTGACCCAAACAAAGCGTAACTGTACTCAAAAAATAAAACAAAAAGCTGCATTATCAAAAATACATTCATTCCTCTGAACAAGTTCAGAGTTCAAAAGAGGGCATTTGCTTATTCTCTGCTTGAAAGAAACAGTCAAAACTTTCCCAGACAACACCCTATGTAGCAGTTCAGCTGGAGCAGAGTACAAAATTAAGTATACAATTAAGCACAGATCTTGGATTTATCCCTAGACAAACATGCGTGAAGTTACTATCAGACTTCTACTCTACTTTGCAAAACTAGATTAGAGAACAGCCTCACCCACCAAGCTGACTGACCCAACACAATTCAAAGGATTTAACAATTTAATAGTGCTGTGTTTCAGAAAGCACTATGACTTTATTCTTCAGTTAAGATACACAGATAGTTCCAGAACACTAGAATTCTTTGTAGGTACTAAAATCAACATAAAGTACTTACCCTTTAGCAATAGCTCTTTGACATTTTCAGTAACCTGGCTTACCATTATTCTTCTTCCAGCTCTTAGCACATGCTTTAGTAAATGCCTCCTCTGTGAAGTCCTGAGGACTGGACAACTTTAATATTGTATTTCCAAAAGAACTTTTTCTACCTGCTCTGACAAAGTGCTGGCTGCAATGTTGAACTGGGCTGATCTCTTCCAGGAAGCAAGAGTTCCTTACAGAAAGCTAAGCCAACACTGATATAATCCTGGCATTATAATCCTTTCAAAACAGAGAAAATATACAAATATCAGGATCTTACAGAAAATGCTACTTGTCAAATCCAAGCCCAGCCACGTTTAAGAGGCACACTGCCAGTTGTTTGCACATTAGAAAAGTGTGCCACATATCTGCCACTTGCTGAGTGGAATCAGACAGGGTTTCAAACCTGATAGTGCCATGAAAAGTGTAGCTCTGTGATGTTAGCCCTGCAGGCATTTCAGCTTTCAAGTGAAAACAGTGATCTATTTCTTTCCATCTTCAATACATTAGAATATGATGACCAATTAATGGATGAACCATATGCAAGATCACAAAAAAAAAAAGCAACCACAGGATAAAATGGGAGGTTTATACAATACACAAGGAAACACTAATGATTAACACTTCATAATTATCAGAGCCCTCACCATTCTGCCCATTCACAAGGAGGTCCTCTGGACAGCAGCACACACCTCACTAAGACTTATCCACATGATGAGGTAGGTGCAGTCACCGGGAATACCTGGGTAATTAAAGACGCCACTTTTGAGAAATTGGATTTAGGAACTCACATCACTTGGGAGCTTTCATAATATAACTTGTCACTGCCAGATGGAAAAAAAAAACCACTGTAAAAACAACCTTTATTTCACTGTAATCCACTTCAGAGGTTCTTTCATGTGGAACGACTCCAAAACCATTTCTCACGACTATCCTCCCTGAAACTCCATCCCTTCACATGCATGAGGGCACTCAGATACAGCACACCTTCTATCAAAATACAGGGAGCAGCATTCTGGTATTTTTCCTGCCTCAGGAAAAGCCTCTCTCTTGCTATAAAATGTTCTCACTGTCTCTGAAAGACTGCAACATCCATCTATGAGACCAGAATGCAGATTCCATGCACTATCCAAATCAAATTCACCTTTCTCTCTGATACTAAATACAAAAAATTGTTTTCAGCCCTATATATGTTCAGCTGACCACGGCTTCACAAAAGAGAGAACAACAAAAGATAAGTCAAAACACCACACACCACAATTCTGGACATACCTGCTCCCTCTTCCAGCTCAACATAGGTCAAAGAAACAATTGTACAGGCACAAACCACGAAGTGAGAAAAAGCAGATGACAACTAAAAGCCAGTACTGCCACCAGCTAAAAAATTCCTACAGGGAACAAGTGGAAAGCCAGGATGCTCGATATGTCCCAGACATGCAGAAAATAACAGTAAAAAAGGACATGTAATTACTTAGAGCATTTCAGTGTGTGTACATGCTGTGCATTGCATACTGCACCACATACAGTCACAGACATCTATCTACTATCCATTCCTGGAAGACAGCAGAAAGACATTGGTAACCATCCACAAGCTGATTGTGAAATCCTGAATGTCATTAGTTTTCAGTAAGTCAACTCATATAGAAAGTGCTGAATATCAGATATTTCTTACATTTGAGAAGTACTGTGTCCCATGTGAAAATAAAGTTCATGAGAGGTTTTTTTATAAGCCAAGGAAAAAGAAAAGGGGGAGGGTGTTTTAAGGAGAAGGTAAAAAAAAAAGAGTTGACCCTGTATATAGTCCAAGGCTGAGATTCAAGGATGACCTTTCAGTGTGAAGTGCTACAAACAGCCAAAACTCATTATAAGTCTGGTCAGAATACTTAACAGAAAGTACAAGTCAGCATGAGACTCCTCCAAGCAAAGGAAGTCACTCCTTCCCACTGATCATTTCAGAGGGTGGAGAGAGCTCTGACATTGCACATGATAAAAAGCAAACCACTGTACTTCCAAAATACAAATATTTTGACACAGATTTGCAAAGAGCCCACAAGTCTCCCAAAACAGCTCAACACATTTCACACACTGCAACACAGCACAGACCAAGATAAAGTCAGATATCTAGAGAGGCCACAGTGGCTTTTACCATCATTTTACAAAAAGTTAATCTGTTGCAAGAGCATCAGAGCAGAATACAACACGTTACTTTACAGAAACTCTTCAAGGAGCAATCAGCAACATTAGATGATTTTTCTGCTCTACCAGTCAGGAATTGGGCAGCTGTAACACAATCTAAGTCAGAAAACACTCCAAGATGTATAATAGTGAGTTTGCTTCTGCTAAATATATGCTTCTACCACGATGTCTACAATAGTGTCTTAAAAGGGCAAAGGCAAAATATTGCAATTAAATAATTCTGTGTTGCCTTGAATTACATCTTTAAAGCTCCTTGCATGTGTGCTAAAAGGCCTTAACACAAGGCAGATAATCATCCCACTGTCTGGTTACATAGGATTGGGATTTACCAAACATGCTCAACTACACCTCCTTTCATGACTGGCTATCGTGTCCCAGAAATTAACCCTTGAAAATGTCACCACATTTCCTGGAACACAGAGACACATCAAGAGTGAGTGGTTTGTGCTGCCTAGGCAAAGAAATCAAAATAAAAGTTCCATGTGGGAACTGAAGCAGGGGTGCCATGCAACCAAAACAGCCGTGCCCCAGTACAGGGTGCAAAACACAAACAGGAATCAAGGGAAAGGAAGGGATCCTGTTGAGGGGAGATGGTCAAGTGGTACTACAGTCAAACACTTCATGTTGTGAAATCACAGACTGGACTGTTATAACCTGAGTAGAACAAAGCCAAAAATATACAGGAGCAGTAGGTTCTAAAAATCAGACCTGCGGGACAATTAACAAACTTTTACCTTTGTGCCAGCTCTGGACACAAATAAATACTACTGCAAGCAGAAGGGAAAGTAAGATCAATTATACTATTTAGAAGAGGATCAGGAAGACAAAGCTTCTGACTGCAAAGGAAGAAGGCAGAGGAGAAAGAGTAATGTGCTGTCCTCCATCAGAGACAGCAGCAGCTATTCCATCCTCTTGAATTACTCTTAGTCCTGACTCAGACCTGACCTCCTACAGGGACATCCAGAGGTGGACTTTGCACACAGAACTAAGCTCAGGGCTACTCAGCCTGCAAGCAGAGACAGGGTCATAAAACAAAGTAGCACTGCTATAGATAATTTTATGGAAAACAATTATACTCCAGGGCATAAAAACTGTGTTTTACTGCAGCAATCAGCAATTTAAAGTATGCAAGAGCAAGTCTCAACAAGTTTGCCCTTCTTAACTCTGCAAATGAGCAGCTTCTAATGGCACACCATAAAAATCCCTTCTTCCCTTTGACATGGAAGTGAAAGCCAGAAGTTTGTATGGCCTAACCTGCTCCATGATAAGAGAGCAAATGCAGAGATTGAATGACGTTCTAAATCCCTCAGACAAACAAAAGAAATTGCTGGCTACTGGTAGGAAATGAAACCAAAGGTTGGTAAAAAGACTGCAGGGAAAAAAACCCATGTAGTTTTGTTGAGGCATCATTACCTTGGAGCTCTCCATAGTGCAGCGTGCCCCGGCCCCACACACAGCCCTGCATCACTGCTCCTCTGCCAGGACCTGGTTATACAACCCCTGCCACACATCCCTGTGAGCCAAACCCAGCTCTGATTCTCATTCCAAACTAATCGATGGACTGCATCCTCATGACAGCACAGACCATGTGCCAATCAATGAAAGAGCTGGGCTTCTAGGACAATGCAGGGCACTGGGTGGAGAGAAAGGGGCAAATTAAGCATTCTGCACTCAGGAGGATGCACCTGTGGGCCAAAAATCCAGGAGACATCACAAATCCAAAATGTGACAGCCTGTGGGAATGCTGGCACACCATGCACACACAAAGGAGCGTCCTGGAGCAGCTCTGTATCCACCAATACAGAGGTGGGGTGATGATCACCCCTTCTTTGTACCAGCCACCTCCTCCCTCACCCCTGCCCAGCCCTGCTGGCACTGGCCTCTCTTCTTCTGCTCAGCAAAATGCCATTTCATTTACATTTCCAACAAGTCTTGAGCTGTCTCCAGTCAGCAAAGCATAACTGCCAAGTTATCAAACTTCCCCATTCATCCATAAGCTAATTGAGTAAAAGCTTTTTTTGGGGCAATTATCCCTTTATTCTTCATGTTGAATTCCATCTCTCTGTCCTACGGAGCACAAAGAAGATCAAAAGAAGGCTAAGAAAGAATTCCACCAGGTACCTTCAACAGCAACAAAAATTTTGAAAATATGTATTCCCATAAGTGTTCTGACCTGTACCTCTGCTGCTCAGACATGATTTAAGACTGCTGGAAAGCAAACAACCTTCTTTTCCAAGCCATCCCTAGCACCCACCACAAAATCTAAAGTCCTGTTAAAAGCCTGTGAGGAAAAAGCTGCTACTCCATTAACTCCAGGAGCTTTTTTTATGGTTCAGAAGTGACAGTTTGAAACTTGTGAAACTGTATTTAAAATAAAAGCTACTGGGGACAAATAGACAGCAAGCAGGCTACAAAATAACCTCCACACACAGTTACATATACATTTATACAGTTACAGTATACAAAATGCTGTCATATTCAAATTTCAGAGTGGTTTACCCCACACACATATAAGAGTTGTATTTTTGTGTAGACCTTTTAAATTTTAAGACAGACATATTAAATGCCATGTATTTGAGTCTGTGAAAAGACTAATATCTTTTGTGTATGTATTTTGTTATTCTGCTTGCTTAAAACAAAGATATTGTTTGCTTGGCAATCACTACAGCAGCCTCTGTGAGAGATGCACAGTCCTCCATGCACGACAAAATCCAAGTATGCTGAAAGAAATCATCCAAAGCAGCTCAACTGAAGGAACAAGAACAGCACTACTCATTGCTAAAGGGATCACTTGGCAGCATTTAAACAGTTGCCTATTGAAAAGTAATAATTAAGAAAGAGGTTTTACTAAATCAAACAAAAAACCCTGAAACTTTATTATCTGAGAATAAAAATCAGCTTTGTACAATTAAGAGATGCAAAATTTCTGATTCAGAGGTTACTGGAGGCAAAGGAAACACCCCTAAAATGTAATTCAGATAGGCTTTAAACCATGTCTGAAAATTGTGCATTTTTTTCCCTCTGTAATTCAGGCCACAGAACAAAGTATTTAAAGAACAACCTGAACGAAGAAGTTGAAGACACAGACCCTTTGATCAAAGAATCTTGCTCTGTGTATTGGTGCTAACAGCAATTTTTCTGTAATTTCAAGCAGTCTGCACATTATTTGCTGCATCACAATCAAAAACAGACATAAATCCTTAACTTGGGAAGGACTGGAAGGGAAACTCACCCAATGCAGCTTTCCTCTCCCTGTGGCACTGGGTATCCCCCATCCTGCTACAGGCACTTCAAAACAAGGCAGTGATCACTAACTCTGATCTTCCTCAAGGTGGTGGTTGCCAACCTCAGCCAACAGCATTTGTTATGCTTGGCTACATTTCCTAGTCAATGAGACTGCAAACTACCTTAGTCTTCATGCTACACAGAACTTCAGAGCAAAAGCCAAAATTAAAGTTTACATTGAAAAGCATGCAAAAACTTGTGCTTTAATTTAGTTGCAGCAGGCAAAAGAAAGCAGATGTCACTGTTTTCTTTGAGGAAGTGAAACACTGAAGAAATTTGTAAGGGGACATTGAATAACACACAGGGACCAATTTTATACATGGGAGAGAAATGTAATACCAACACAAGACCCCCAAAAATGTACTTTAAATTCTTCAGAAAAGTTCAGAGATTGCATAGAAGATATAACTTCAGCATTATTAAAACATTCCCAAACTTAGTCTCAACTCAAGTCTGAAATGGCCATTTAGCAAGCATAGGCAGAGAGAATTAGATAGAAAATCCATGTCTTTTCACGTACAACTGCTTAACCTTCTAATGCAGGTGTTCTCCAAAACACAAAAATATCTGCAGCTGCAAAAGACCAACAGAGGTTGTTTGGGTTTGTTTTTTTTAACAAATCTTCTCTTAGTTTTTGCAACACGCAGACCCACGCACACACGGGTACAGGAGCTGCTTTCACATCACTTAAACATATCACAAAGATTCTTCCCAGAGCTTTTTCAAATAACCGAAATACCAGAGAACCCACAAAAAGGCCCATGTTTTCCTATATTTAGCTAAGTCTCCTGTTCACCAGCAGCTGGCACCACGATCCCCTTGGTACTGGACAGCTGCAGCCTCTCCAGCTCAGTCCTAATCACTGCACAAATTAGAAGTAGGAGACATGCTTAGCAAAAGTAGCAGTTTATGCAGCAACAAGAACTTTTTTGTTTTCCTAGACAAGCATTGTAACAAATTAAACCTTACAAATTAAACTACACTACAAGCTGATAACAGAAACTAGAGGTATTGACCATGGGCTCCAGGAAAACGAGCACCTCAGAAAAATTCCTTTGGTCAGAGAGTAAAAAGTAAGTATATACCACCTCCTTCACCCACCCAGCTATTATAAACAGCTAATGATGTCATAAAGCACTTTTCCACTCTCATTTTTCACATGCTGAACTCTTATCTTTCCTTATCTGAAGCGGAGTCCACTTCTCTGTGTGCCTATATTGTTAAGAAAAGCATTCTGGAATTTAGCAATCAGTGCTGTGCTAATTGCTCAAACAAAGAAAAAAATATGTATATATAAAAATAAGGAAAAGGAAAGAAAAGCAAAAAAGCCCTAACAACAAAAAACAAACCTCCCAGGACTTCTAAAGCATGACCTTGCTGCTAAGACTCCTTTGAGGATCTGCACTGAAAACCATAACTATTGCTGGGGATCCCACAAGTACCCTTTTTAAAAAGAAACAATTATTGACATATTTAGCACTGACAGGACACCTTTAGTGTTTCCAAATTTATACATCATACTTTTCAGAGAGGAGAAACCAGACGACAGCAGAACAGGAAAAAAAAGAAATAGCCCTTCCTCATCAAAATGGAACTACATTGAAGAAGATGCAGTCTCCATCCCATTTTCAGCAAGAAAATAGTTAACAAATCACCAGAAAAGACAGTTCACTGACAGCAGTATTGCTGTTCTCAGGTTACTTTCCTTTCTCTGAAACAATTCAGGGGTTCTGCCTCAACTCCACCCCAGGCTGCCTCCTCTGTGACTTCTTTCTGCGGCTTTTAGGCAACACAAAAAATGCTGAAGATGCTTGTGATTCAGAGGTTATGCAAAAATATTCCACTATGACCACCACGACAGTGCCATTTACCCACACTGCCGCCATCAGGGTTCTTAAGATAACTTAAATGCTATTTGGACATGTTTCTGTTGGTCCTATTTAGCCCTAGTGTCTAATTTATTGCATGACTAATTTTATCTTATCTCTGGACTTTGCCAAAACACCTACATGCAAGAATTAAGCACTTTGAAGAAGAATTTTTGAATGATTTATGTGTCCCCATTAAAAGTATCTTCAGACACATTTTATGTGAGCTTAGCTTCAAGATTTGCAAAAGACTGAAAATCTTTACTAGTAAGTTACCACACATTAAAGCAGTGAACCAGGAAATTTAAAATAAAAGACCTTTGTTATCACACCAGAACTTCACCCACAAATTCCAAAACAGCTCACTGCAAATGAGCAGCGGAATCTGTTGCTGCACAGGAACATTGAACACACTGATGGAGAATGTAAGCTTGAGGTAGAGGTCTCAGGAACTCTGGGCTTGGAGGAAGCCATGTGATAACTGGAACATAAGCAGAGCAATTCCTTGGCAAAAACCAAGGGTGGCAGCTGACCAAAGCTGGTTACTGACACCAAGCTGATTAGTGTCTCATTTCCACACAAAAGTCAAGGAAGATAAATAACTTCCCACAGGACACATGACATTGCCACACTTTGGTTAACTGGGTGCACAATGACAGTGGAGTTGAGATTCCTATTAAAGCAAAGTGTATTTGGTATTTTAAACACTATTCAGACCCCACTGTGCCTCTTTTTGCCCTGTGTACCCAACCTAACATGCTGGCTTTATTTCAAAGATGGAGGGGATGCCAAATTCACATTTCTCATCCCTGACGATCCATGAAGAAGGGCTCACGTGTTTATCATAGGATCACAGGATAATTCTTTGTACTTCTTTTTCTAAATGGAAGATGTCAAAGTCTATTACAAGCAGCGGCAGTCAGTGGAACCTACTTAGAAATAAAAGGCTGATTTTATTCATAAGCAAGCACTGGAACTATCTGACAATGCTAAATTATTGCACACTGACTAATGTCTTCTTATGGAAATGGTTGACAAGAAATTCTGTTGCAGAATGATTCCACATCTGCAGAGTTTAAATGACACCCTATCACTTGATGCCCTAAAAAAAGCTAAATTCAGAAAAAAACCAAACCTTCAAAAACAGAGATATGACAAAAAAAGGCACGGGTAAAAAGATCAAGCCAAAAAAGGAATCCATGAGAATCATAAGCAACAGCCTAAGATATTGTGCAAGGAGTAGTGGACAACAGAGCCACAACTTTGCAGACTGTTACAGAGCAGCTGTTAACAGTCACAGTACCATGACCACACTCTGGGAGGGCCATGTCCTTACTGAGTCACCTCAACCCACCCCACCAAACTGAGCAATCCAAACTAGTCTTGAAATCGAGTTCTGAACAGCAAGCTGACCAAAAAAAATCTTCCCAGCAGAAGGCTCACCAGAACAGCTGCAACCATTTTCTCACACTGCCTGTGGTGGAGCTACCTGATGGCCTGGAAAGCCTGGACCATGGGCAGCGCTCGGGCAGCACTGAGTGCATCCATGCAGGGCCAGCGCACACTTTGGTAAGGCCAGACCTAAAACTTGAACTCTGCACTCAAGGCAAACCCTTTATCTTATCTCGAATCAAGGGCATCCCCAACCCCAACAAATCCCTCCTTGAGCCCCATAATCAGCTGCCACAGAAGGCTCTGCAGGGCCTCTCTCCTGCCTCCAGTCTGCAGCTCCAGCCAGGGCTGAACAGCTCTGAGCCACTCTGCCTTCCACCTCTGCTGTGTCATATCAACACCCCCTGTGTGAGAGGCCAGGGCAACTGCACAGGATGTAGAAACCAGCACCAAAACCGAAAGGAATAACACAAGACTGAGTTCAGATTCCCCTCTACAGAACTGCAAACCCAAGAAAGCTAAGAAAAGACAGAAAAGGCTAGTGGGGAAGAACATGCTTGTCAGTACAGGTAGGCAAGACACATATCTTTATACACACACCCCGAGGGTATGAAACAATACTTAATTACTGTGAAAGTAAATTAAAAAATAGAAGGCAGTTAGAGTTCAAACAGAAACAGAACTAGCTACTATATATTAGTAGAGAAATTACTAGATATTTATCAGCTTTAAAATAGAGACTCAGCTAACTTCCAGCAGCATGGCTGTGCACTGCAGTTGGGACAGCAGCACACCAGAGACCACAGCTGGCCAGTGACTGATGGACTGTGAGTGGGTAGCTGAGTGGGTATCCTGAAGTGTGTTGGTTGCACACATCCTACAGGCAGTCTCATACCCAAAGAAGAGGTGGTTTGAGTTGAGCTTCCTTTATCCACCATGGCAGCAGCTTCCACAAGCCAGACTCACCAACCCATGGACAAAGCTAGCTACTGGAAAAAGCATTCCACGAGGTCCCCACCTCGACCTGCCGAGATGGGTAAAAAACACCTGTTACTTTCATACACTCAGGGACTATATGGTAAATAGCCTGTAAAACAGACCTATTTTACAAAACAAATTAAAGGCCCTGCACAGGCCTTCAGGGCTAGTGCCTCAAATTGTCTGTGGTAATAGACAGCTTGGGAAAAGCACCTACCTTTCATCACCTTAAAATACCCACACTAGGCATGGAAAGAACAGGCATTAGGGCTATGTAAGATACTGGTTATTCGAAATCTAAAATTTCTTTGAAAATGATACAGAGAAAGCGAGAAAGAAAGAAAGAAACTCCCAATGCATCCATATTGGAGATTGAAAGGCATTGTCAGAGAAACGAGCAAGGTAACAAGGCAGGAACTGAACTTTGTTCTTATGACACTTGAGTATCAGCAAAATAAACCTGCTGCCTTCCTTAAGCACAGGCCTGAGCAGTGCAGGCTCCCTTCAGGGATTACTGTACATTCAGTAACATTTGCAGTCTGCAAAGTTTGACTGCACGGGCAAGGAAGAACAGGTCAGGTGTTTACTGCTTTTTCTTTTGTTGCCTAGAGTCACGCATGATTCACAGAGGGCAAGTCAGATTCACCAGATGAGCCCATGGGAAGATCCTCTTCCTAAAGGTTACTGAAAGCTAAACATAACCAAGGCAGAAAAAAAAGAACAGATTGCACAAAGAGCCAAAACAACCTTGTACCAGAACTACACTAAATCTAAGCGTCCTTCACATTCCCACTAGAAACACTCATTGTATTAAAGTGATTTATATCTAAAAGTGACAGCAAAACACCAAGACAGGCTGAGCACTGATACTGAGCTGCCTAGTTTAAGAATGCACTTCTCACCACCCAAAATCCCCTCCTACTTACGTGATCTTCTTCTGTAATTGGAATAAATTAACCCCTAACAAAAAGCAGCTCTGCCTGGCAGGAGTGGTTTTGAGAGCCACCCAGGCACAAAGCACTTGCTGTAGTATTCAAGGGCCCGGTCTGCGGGAGAGAGACCTTGCTGGGCAGCCGCGTTTTTTAAGATGATATAAACAAGTAAAGCTGTCACCGTTAAATTCGGCTAATTTAACTGAATTCTCTATCGCCCGTTTATTTTGGCAGTGGAGCACTGAAAACATCCAAGCCTATCTCCACGTACTCTTATCACCTCAGGAGACGGCCGCTTGTGGGAGCCCCGATAAGAGCAGTACCCCGGGCCAGCCCCGCTGCCCGCTGCACCCCGGGCTATCACCGAGCGGCGTGGGGGGGCGGAGGGAACCCCGGGCTGAGATAGGCTTGGATGTTTTCAGTGCTCCACT
>JAHLSL010000036.1:6840766-6880243 GCA_025920805.1 Petroica traversi | reverse complement strand
CTGCTCCTCACTGCTCCTCACTGCTCCTCACTCCAGAACAGGAGGGGGGTGCAACACCTGGCTTTGCAAAGTTGGTTTTGTGGTGCAGATGCCCACTGAGTCTTAGCTGTCAAATAGCAAAGTTAATAAACTCATACTCGTGTAGATGGTTAGATTGATGTGCAATGTTTGCTGACCTTGAAGCAGAGAAATGTGCTGGCACGTTGCTGGAGCAGCTCAAGGACATGCAAGAAGGAATGTAGATGTTGAGCACAGGTGAGGAGTTTATATCGAGTGTAAAACCTGCAGGAGTCCTTCCATGGCCCAAACAAGTCACCTGCTGTGTGGAAGTTGGACACAGGAACTGAACTACTCAGGTTTTAGGTGACAGAACTGTCGTGTGCCAGACCAGCAGCAGAATTTAGAGGTTTGGTTTCTAGCATCACCTCTTGCCCAGATGAGACAACTGGGAATTGAAGTTATTTATTTCTGTGCTTGCTACAGTCCATTAGTCTGGACAAGGATAGTACTGGAGGAAGGGCCCTGGCATCAACCTTTTAGAACCAAATCAATAGTCTGCATCAATATTATGCCTGTGGTTCTTGGCTGCTCATATCACACATGTGAAAGTATGAGCCTTCGATTGTTTAAGATGATTTCAACTTTGGGTCTTTTGAAAATCAGCCTAAGGCGCTCCATAGTACACAGATATTGAGATTTACAGAAACAGTAATAAATATTTTCAGAATTCATGTTAGCACAACTCATCATTTAGAAAAGGTAAGTCATTACCTGCATTCTTTCATTTGTCAACCAATAAAGCTTATTACAAAGTTTGTATCTCAGCTATATCTGGTACTTCAGTGATACCAGCAGCCATAATGGAATCTGTCAGCTGAACTGGAATGCATTTGAATTACCAATGCAAATGGCTGTTATTAATTGGGGCAGGGCAGAGGCATTCAATTGCAGCATGAATCATCCTCCCATTGGGAGGCAGAAAACAGAGTGCAATCATTTTATGCTTGAGTTGTAAGAAATGCAGGGTTGTGAATACTATAAGTTGCTGTCAGGACACTCTAGCACCAGAGTGAAGGGTCACTGGTTTTTCTCGGAGCAGGCACAGCTCTATCTTACATTATTTTACTTTTGAAATTAATTTCTAATAAGATGTCTTTCTACCACATTTCAAGTTGTATGGTTTTGATAGTTTAAGAAAAATAAATTAGCTGATTAACATAGATAATCAGTGCACAAGATTCCATCTGTTGATTTCGCCTTCTGATTTTGTTTTACACAAGCAGCTTATTGAAAGCATTCTGAATTAACATTGTAACTGGGAATGGAATAGGGACTCCTAGATCAGGACATGTCTGTAGAAGTGCTGGGAGGCAGAGGTTACCCCAACCCTGGTGCAGGGTCCCATTGCCCTTGTCCTCCAAGCCCTGAGAGCCTGGCCAGGGGTTTTGCTGCAGTAGCACTGTCCTCATGGGCCCACTGCAGTGACTGATCCCTGCCCTTGGGCACTTGTTTGGATGGGTTTGGCAGCACCTGAGTTTAGGTGAGGCTGATTGCCCACATCCAGGATCAAACCTGCATGAATTTCTCCTCTCTGCCATGGAAGGGGCAGCTCTTCCCTCTGATATCGACCCGGAGTCCCCATGATATTCTGGCCTTCTTTCAGGTTCTTTCAGGCTCTTTAAGGGGTCTCTGAACATCTACATTGTTTTGAAGGATTATGCCAATATCCTTACACAATTTAAACCAATATTTTATTGAAATATCATGTCTTTGTTTTGCCATGAGGGTACAAATTACTCATTGCACAAGCAGTCAACCAATAAGTTGAATATATTATAGATAAGACAAGTCATATAAAAGTATTTTATGTATCTTTAAGAAAAGGAATATATTTTAGTCCATGCTGTTATATGGGAAGGTAAAAAAGTAAAAATCAGCAGGCAGTAAAATGACAATCCAGTATAAAAAAACCAGCTGCAAGGAATAAAAAAGCATATTGCATTTCATGTAATGAAACAAATATCAGAGTACTAGTTCTGAGAAAAGAGACCACGAATGGCAGTTTTCCAATGGCTTATGAAACTATGAGAAGAAGTACTGATGGGAATTAAACATTGAATTCATCATTTTACCAGTAAAACATGTTCTGATGACAGTCAAGCAATACCAGGGAGGCCAGACCTCTGAATCAGTAATTCCCATTTCTACCTGCATATCCAGGATCAGTATTTACTGAGAAACTATTCTTTAAAAGTTGGCTTGTGTGCAACTGGATTGTTCCACATGACTTGTAAAGAATTTGGAAATGTACAGGAGTATAATTCAAAAGTATTTATCAAGAAGACCATCTTATCAAAGGAATTAATGGAGCTTAATTTTGAATCTGTAAAATCTATTTGTACATGGAGTACAGAAATGAATGGTAAGAATAGTCTCAAATGCCTCTATAAAAAAAGACTAATGTGCTGGTTTTTCATCCTGTTCATGTTCAGCCTTCTCTTTCAGTTGTTCAATACTTTGTGTGTGTACAAGTGCTTCCCTTAGATCAATTACAGGGCTTTTATTCTACTCTGAGGCTAAAAATCACAATTAACAGCAAGTGTCATGGGAAGGCATTTACCAGCAAGCACTGGGAACTGCCCCTACAAAGATGTAGTTCTGCCATCTTATAATTTCATCATGAATCTCAGTAGATTTGACTAAAAAGTCAGTTCTAAGCTTAAAGAGCAGGCCTATCTCAATATATGCTGTTCTCTGCAACAGGAGCTGCTAACCTCACATAGCTGGTGTATTTCAAAATGTATTCCAAAGGCAAAACCAGAAGATTTATAATGAAAAGGTCTCTGTCTAATCTCATGTCTTTGAATGCATTGGCCATGGTCTGATTTTAGCCAGCTAGAACAGCAATGAAATAAGAAAACATGTTACTGATGAAGATAATTGTTTAAATGTCAAAAAGATTTCCACAGCCCTCTTGCTAGCCAGAATTCCTGCTTGTTCTTGCTCCCATCATAAGGAAAATGCTGCAAACAGCTGTTCTCAAATTACAGAAAGTATCTACAATGTTGTCTGCCCCTGAATACAGGAGATCTACCTCCACCCTTCAGGCCAGTTACCCACTGTCCTGGTTAGGGTTCAAAAATAAAAGTTTAGCACTGCAGGATGGGTTTTTGTAGGCAAGTAAAAGCTCTTTGTGGGTATGCAATTCAAACTGGAATAGGCTTGTCACCAATCTTGTAATCTTAAAAACAAAGCAAACCAAAAAAGCACTTTTCTCCATATGGCAGGGGATGGTCTTCTCTGAGTAAGCCATCAACTATTGTGGAAGTTGTATGATTTAACAAGCAGTATTATTTGAAAATTTCTTGGCACAGATGTCTTAATCATAATCTCTAGTTCCTGTGTGGAGCTGCTGTTTCTGCACTCCAGTATTTATGCCACAATATGGATACCAAACCATGCATCAAGTAGTACAGAATTTATTCTTTAAATGTGAATACTTTCTATTAACAATGTTGGTCCTAATCATCTGCCAAGATGATACAGAATTTATCACTTTAAAGTCTAAATGATTTTGCTACATCATTTATAATTTACATGATTTTTCAAGTATGCAGATGAATTTATAGAAATTATATTTAAGATTTATTATAGTTTTCCATTAACAAAACACAGAAAGATAAGTAGTTGCATTGCAGAGTACTCCATAAATTTCTCTCTAGACTCCATAGATCTTATGATATATAACACAGCATTAAACATGATACAAGTGTCAGACTAAAAGGTTGTGCCTCAGAAGGAAATCCAAAGGACCTGGAAAGCTGAAAATGAGGCTTGCGCAGGTCAAGGCGACAGGAATTTTGTGCTTCTTGCAGAATTTCACTTTCACCTGCATCCGTTACTCCAAAAGTGCTCCGCACCTACAAAAATTCAAAAATTGTCCCTGAGAGCCAGACTGGCACAACAGCAAAAAGCTTTATGCTGCTAGCAAATTCAATGCTATTTTGATTTACCCAGCTCCAACTGTATTGCAAAACCTCATGTGAATGTGAGGAAATCAACATCATTATTCTGCTGTTTGCATTCCTATTAAACACTTCCCAGAATTCAGCACAGACACATTGCAGGCAAGAGCCACAGATCTGGCTGTTGTTTGTCTTGGCTCTCTCCACATATGGAGCAAATAAAGCTCACACTCTCAAGACAGAGCTTCAACATCTCCAATGTAGAAGGGAAAAAACATTACTAAATCCCACAGATTGGTTAGGTGTGATGAATTTAAGCCTCTTCATCATGTCAATCTGCCACACAATGAAGTCAGCATTATGTAGATATTTTGACAGATTAACTGGAATAGTGCAAGGTTCCCTAATTTCTGTTCATCCGATGTACCGAGAAAGACAAATGGAAGAAAGGTCACTGTGAAATACCTGTTGTCTATAAGGTTTTGTGTGTAATATCTATTTACTTATCCCTGTCAATAAAAGCAGTAGGAGACAAGCAGTCTGGAAGTTTCAGCAGAGGCATTTGTAAAAGTTGCCACTGAGGGGGCCGTACTCTTATCCAGGCTCCTTCCCTGCTCTCCTCCCTCATCCTTCTGGATTAACTTCTACCATTTATGCTTAGAGCTCGTTGGGATCTGGTTGTTATGTTTATGGCTTGTTAGGGGTCTGGCCATGGTAGAAGCCTTTTGAATAGCAGCCCAATCCCATGACAAGAATTAAATTGATTTGCAGGAGTCAACATTCCTTCCTGCCCCAGCGAACACAGCCAGACTGTGATGCTGGTACATCCGCAGTTTCTCCAAACCATGAAGTGATTCCGTTTAGAAGTCACTGATGTGTGTTTATCAGATTACTGCAGAGAGAAAAACTTCCAAAAGGCTTTGTCTGCTCTCTCTCATTTTCCTTTATTCTTCTAACGCTCTCTTGCCATCTTGGTTTCTTTCCCAGTATTTGGATTTACTGAATTAGGTGCTTACATTCCCTCAAACCTCTCCCATTGAACAAAAAAACTCTCCAAAACAAAACACATAAAACTAAAAAAAAACCAAAAAAAAACCCCACTGAAAAATAAACAGCAAAACACCAACAGTTCCTCTTTCCCTCTAAGTAAGAATCAAGATTCAGTTTGGACTCTAGTCTTACATTTTCCACTTCCCTGAAGACACGGAGGAAGTTTTCCCTCAAGACTCCTTTCAGTTCAGTTTCATTCCATCCTCTTCTGAGAAGTTCCTCTATCAAAGAAGGGTATTTAGAGACATCTTCCAATCCCTCGGGGAAGCTGTTGGCAAGAGCCACACAAGAGCATTCAATAGACATCACTGACAAATTGGGAAAAAAAGGGGTTTAATTAGTCTTTTGCATGTATTGACTTTTGGACTGAGCTCACTTTGGACCCAATTCTTTCTCTGAGAATTCAGCTGACAAACAGAAACAGGACTGGGACAGAACAAAAGGCTTTTTCTTCACATAGGACCCAATAAACAGAACACAACTGGAATGAAGATGCACTTCTATAGAGGCACAACAACAGCATGGGAGGATATTATACAAAAGGGGAGAAAATGACCACAAATTTATGTATAAACTAATCCACACTTTCCATCTGGCCTTTAGAGTAAGAGGAAACAGCTGCATCACAGATGAAGTTGGTGCAATCCACTCATGTAACTGAGAGCAAAAGGAAACCTGCAAACACATGATGGGCTCTGCAGGCAATTTTGTGAACTCTGTTGTTTACAAAGTATTTTAAAAAAACCCAGAATAATAATATTGGTTTGAATTAAGCCAATTGTTCAGACAGTGGAAAGAAACCTATTCAGAGCCCTCTACTGAAGAAATTACAAAAAGCAAAACTGATCTATGTCTTCTGCTAATTCTTGTCAGAATAAAAAGAATTTAGAAATAAAAAGCTGTGAACCCTGTATGAAGCAGGTGTTTTAAATGGTATTTCCATGAGACTTTGACATTGTTTTGAGAGAACTAACATTTTTGATATTTTTCTGTTCTGTGGAGGTGTGGTGATTAGCACATCTCAAGAAATCTGTGGCATTACTACCAGGAATTAGGACCTTAACAACTCCTGACAGTCTTTGAGAAAATGTATGTGATAAAATGTGTCCTTTTGTTGCAAACTCTGTTTTTATTTTGAACATTATCGTTTCAGAGCTATGGTATCATGGGAGCTGACACAGCGGGTTTTGTCTCTACTTTACAGATGGGAGCCTGACTGTGACTTTCATTCCCAAGCAGGCCAGACTCCAGGAGAAAAAGAAAAAGGAGATGATGATTTAACGGTAAGATAAAAAGAAAAAAAAAATTAGGGTTATAGCAACAAATGCCACCCAATTTGCATTTATTTCCTGTGCTGTAACTGCAGTAGCCCAAGATTGAGGAGAGGTTTTGTGGCTGCTCTCCAGGCTCTGCTTGCCTCGAACACTTCCCAAGCCCCAAAAGCAGAAGTGGTTCCACAGCATCCAAACACTTCAGACTTTCCCCAAGGATAGTGGAGGAAAGGATTTTGCAGTATCTCTCTAGGCTGAACCCTTTACCTTACAAAGGTTGAGGCAGCTTTTCTGTCATTCTTCTCTGGCTTTGGAGAAAAACAACCTCTATCACTGGTTTTGTGTACACAAACTACCATCTAGAACACACTGCTGCAGAGTTCACAGGCATTAGGATCTGTTTCTACATTTGTAGCTCTGCTTCATACAGTTCTAAATAAGAATTATTGTGTCTCTCTTTCATAAAACTTGGTTTAGTGCTCATTGCAAGACAATCTGATAGCAGTTTTTTAGTCTGCCTTCCTTTTTTCCCCTTAAATAAATCAAACCTGCATAATTTAAGGAGCAGATGTCAATGTATGCACAACTTTACTGACCGTTCCACTCCATCATAGTCACCACCAATTCCTATGGATTCTGAGCCTGCAATTTTCTTTATGTGGTCAAAATGATCTGAAAGAAAATACCAAAGAAAACAATGTCTCAGCATCCAGCAAAAAAAGAAATATTATGGAACACACATATTGGCACTAGGTGACAGCTTTCCTTATGCGTGGATTCTTTATCAAATAAGTCATAAGACCCTTCATCAGGCAGCAGCCTTCCAAATAACAATTGCACTGATGAAATGCAAAGGAGGAAAGAGGCACGATCCTCACAGCACATTCATTCCTTCCAGATAGAATTTTTATTATCCATTACATACCTATGTTTCCCACTCTTAATTACACAGGCTTAAGGTGTTTTCCAGAAAGTAACAACTACTTTGGGGTTAATGGTTGTTGGCTCTGTTTGTGAACTTCATGTCCTCCAGCTACACACCTTGTACCTCTTGTTATTGTTTAGTGAGTATTAGCTCAAAAGAGCCTGGAGCTGGGCTAAGGTGTGGATGGAATAAACAAGCAGTATAATTTACATGACCTTGAAAATGATGCATGCACTAGGAAATCCACAGAATTTATACGAATTCATAGAACCTACAAAAAATTCAGTATAGTTGCATCAAACCTGCAAGGGTAGAAATATTAACAACTTTTCTGCCACAGGCCAGTAGATCCGCATTGAAAGTCACCATGATAATTCCTTTGTTCCTTTTCTGAAAGACAGGAAGAGAAAGGTGATGAGTGAACACTCGTGTCCTTCAAACTTCATGGGCATCTCATGTAGAACCTTCTACACCCATCCATGAGGGAGAACAGCAACACTAAGTCAGAGTTCAGATGGCAAGGCTTTGTCTCCCTGTCCTTTCCCCTAGGTTCATTTTACTTTCATGTAGACTGAATCACCAGAAGTGCACTGTCTACATCAAACAAGCTCAACCAGAATTTCAAAGTATTTGCAAACAATTTTTTTAGTCAAAAGCTAAAAAAAACCCAAAGGAAATGTCTCAGAAGCAATTTTAAGCTGTTGCTCAGGGATCTGTTTCTAAATCAAACTCAGGGATTAGGAGGTGGAAAGTAAACATCATGGTTTGAACGCACATTTGCTGCAGCCACGCAAACGTTGCCATTAAAACAAAAAATTCCCAAGAAGCAAAACCAACAAATTCCTTCCTCCAAAAACAAATCAAATAACCATATCACTCACCAGTTGCTGGAGGATATCATCAGGAACGTTTCTTGAGTGATTACAAACAGAAAATGATGACGAGTGGCTGAAAATTACTGGTGCTTTTGAGATATTGAGCGCAGCTTTTGCAGTGGAGTATGAGGTATGAGATAAATCTATCAGCATACCCAGGCGATTCATCTCCTTTACTACTTCCTAAAACAGATGTACAGACAACAGTGTCAGAATTAAGTTTCCTGAAAGGAAGCCGTTTGGCTGGTATATGTAAATAGATAGAATAATTCTGCAGCTGTCAGCCAGTCATAACATGCTGTGCTTATATTGGTTTCTATGTACCTATTAATTCATTAGTAATTTATTGACTCAAAATTAGCCAGAATACCACCACATGCTCAAAACTTAGAAAACTTGGTCCATCTAAAATAAGTCATTTGAAGTTTTGTTCACATCTCACTGGTTGCACATATTAATTCATACATCTGATCTGTATTAAAACAATTATATTTAAATCTACCACTTTTTTTAACCTAAGAAACATCACAGGGAATTTGGTTTGACCAAATCCTGATCACCTCCCAACTATCAAGAACTTCCAGTAAATAATTTTTGATGACAATTTGCTCTTGAGAAAATAAGGCCAGAAGTTGTTAGTTGCATGACAGATTGCCCAGAATAGCATTTGAAAGAGATCCTTACTTGGCCAAATGCAGTCAGACCAATAACATTAGGATAAAAGTTGTGTATTCCTTTAGATGATGATTCAGACCTTAAAAAGGGGAGTGAGGGAGGAGAAACATCATATTATTCTGGAGAACACAGTATCAGCAGCTGAAAACTCTTACACTACACACAGGAAAAATTATTACCACATAACATAGCCAAATGTGGGGATAATGAGCTACATAACAGGTATCTTGTTCAGGCAGTGCTTTTTATGTTCATAACTGCTTTCAGGTTCACTAATGTTGATGTTTTTGAAGGAATTTAAAACAAGCAGAGAGGTTGTTGTCAACAATTTTCTGATTAAACAGACTTCCATGAGAGAACAAAGAGGCACTGCAATGGCAGCTACCTGCCAGCCAGAAAACCTGCACAGAATTCCCCTTTCCCTCAGTCAGTGCAAGAAGGTCAGTGCAGCAAGGGAAAGTTGCTAAGATTCTGATATGGGGTCTAATACCCATCTCTGTAGCTCCATATGGGACCTGCACTTTTGAGCAGGCCAGAGAGGACAGTGCTGAAGGCTGCTGACTGCTGAGTTCTTGCATAACATTTACCCTCTTTTATCCACATCATATGCATTTTCAGAACTTTTCTTTTTCTCTGTTTTACCCTATGTAACTTTCCTAATAGAGCTGAGGAGATAGCAATTTGACCATCTTTGTGTTGTTAAAGAGGTTTAAAGTGTCCAAATTATGAGCATAACAAGCACTACATGACAGATGTAGTTTCCCACTGTTACAAGGCAATTTATTTACCCCCAGAACCTATCGCCTTGACTTGGTTCAAAGTCTTTCTTGGGCTAAGTTTGTGTCTGAATCCATAGCTCTCCCAGCATGCAGCTCCTTTGCATTAGAGAGTCACACAAAATATGCACAGTAGTTACCAGGGAGTGTTGCAGGAATGTGTTAAGGTCATGTAACGAACACCTAAGTCATAGAACATCCTCAGTGTTGCCAAACTGCTGTCAATGGAGTGGCCACCTTCTATTCCAATCAAACATGCAATCCTTCTACTGTCAGAGATACCTGGGAAACACAGAGGGAGATCATTCCAAGGTAATTCCATGGCAGGTAAGAGGCCAGCACTGCTGAGCAGCGATTGTTAGTGTAAATTGCAAGCAACAATACAGACATTTTCATAGAATTGAGGCTGACAGAGTACATATATACGGCAAATTTTCTCACGACTGCAGTGGCTGAGGACTGTGCAGTCAGTGGCTGTGGTTCAGAGGAGATGCTGAAGTTACTCTTTAAAGCAGGATAACTCACCTGTACTCTGTACACACCTCCTGCAGTCACACTTCAAAAAATCCTTTTACAGGAAGGAGTATTACCTTGGGAAGTCGTCACGAGTTGCAGCTCTTCATAGGTGTTACACATCCTCTTGACAACATCAATTTGCTCTAAGGTCAGGCGCACAGCATCCTTGTTCTGAGCGCTGCAAAGAACATACACTGACCAAAACTGAAAGAGACATTGACAAGTAAAGCAGATAACTTGTGTTTTGACTTGGAAACTTCTGTTTGCTCATAGTTCAGGAGCACAGACCAAAATAACTTCCTGCAGTTTATAAGAGAGTTGCCACAACTTTTTCCCCAAAGAAAGAGTTATGATGCAAGGCAAAAGCACCCACTCCAGATATGATTAAGGCCTCCTTAATCACTCAGCTACTCCACAGTACACACAGAAAAGCAGATATAAGCTTCCTTTAATTTATATATCACAAAGCAAGTGCTGCTGTTTTGACTAAGGGTACCTGAATTATAAAACCCAAATTCTTGAAACACAACTGTCATGAAAGAGTGATCGTGGCTTTTCAGTTTTATATTTTTTTCTTTTTGAACATAAAGAGCCAAAATCAGGTTGGGAAGGAAGCAAATGTAGAAAATATGTTCTGAGACTCACCACCACAGCAGTACATACCTGAGCTCCCACATAACCAGCCTGAAGTTTTGCAAGGTTTGTGTGGGTCGTGTTGAGTTCTCTCAAGTTGACTCTACTGAGTCTATTTTGGTAAAGTATTCTCAGCTGCAGCGCAAAGTCATTGTGGCTGGAATGGTAAACAAACAGGGCTTGTGATAGAAATAAGCTGTTCCCTTTCTAACCCAAGTGAAATTTCTTCCACTCTTTGTAGTCACTTAGACCATTAATTGCCAATAATCCTTGCAGCAACAGATGCTGCTGTAAAAGTCTCTCTTCTTTTCTGCCTTTTCTGCTTCTCACTCCATCCCACCAGGGAACAACTTGGGGGTGTACAGTCAGTTTGGAGTAGACACAGCTGAGACAGCTGACTCCAGCTGGCCAAAGGGATATTCCAGACCATATGGGTCATGCTCAGTATGGGAAGTTGGGAAGAAGGAAGGCAGGGACATTCAGAATCGTTATATTTATCTTTCCAAAGCAATGTAATGTGTGACGGAGCCCTGCTACCTGGGGATGGCTGAACACCTTAGTTGTGGTATAGTGAATTAATTCTTTGTTTTACTTTGTTGGTACATGGCTTCTGCTTTCCTTATTAAGCTGCCTTTGTCTTAACCCGTGAGTTTTCTCACTTTTCTGGTGCTCTCCCTCATCCCACCAGAGGGACAAGTGAGAAAGGGCTGTGTGGGGCTCAGTTGCCAGATGGGGTTAAACCATAAAACCTGGCCAGAAAATCCCAGTGGTGTTTAGAGTAACACAATCCTACATTAAATACCCTCTGAACCAAATTCTTTCCCGATACATCACTGCAACAGTAGCTCAGTGCTATGTGTTGGTAACAGCCCATGTCTCTGCTAAACTAAACACACTTCAGCCTCTCCTCCTCACTCGTCCGGACTCGCAAGGAGGGTTTAGTTAAACATATTTTATATACCCATCAATCAAAGGTGCATCTTGCATCAGCTCCACAGCTCTTTCTCTCACTGACTTCTCACAGCTGAATGGCACAACATCAGCAAAGAACATCAACAGCCACAACAACTTTGCTGTATTTCTCTTCATTTCCATTTTCCAGTGGGAAAAGTGCTAAAGCACAGGGATAACACAGTTGTTCACTGGTGACAATGAAACAGCAAAATTTCCAGTCTGAAGAGGCTGTAAGCTTAACAGTGCAGGCAGAGTTGAATGCCTCTCCTTCTGATTAGGCTGGTGCGAATTCTGTGGGAGGAAAGAGAAAAACAAGGAAATAATAGTAACCAGAAGGAAAGGCAGCATTGGAAACTCTGGAACTGCTGCGCTCTCCCAAAGGTTTTACGGTTTCTGGCTATTGTGTTCTTGCACAAATGACTGCTCAAACTCTGCTGCCGCCACCAACTTGGTGCTGAAAAGAACCAACTGCTCAGTCAGAGCTGGCAGGCTGAGCCTGCCACACCCTGGATTCACACGTCCCAAAAACAGCTTCCAGAACTGTGCAAGAAGGTTGTTGTTTCACTATGCTAACTTGCTTGTTTTCTTTATGTGGGAAACCTCACACTGAAATGAGCACTGAAAGTGTTTTCTGAGAAAGCTGAGAAATGAACTGCTTCTGAGTAAATGGTCTTCTTATGATACACAGAACATCAGATTATTTTCAGGGAAAGCTATTGAAACCAAACAATTTTCCAAACTTTAGCAAGCGCAACATGTGCCAAACTTGAAAGGGTCACTTCAT
Organism: Petroica traversi; assembly: GCA_025920805.1. NCBI lineage: Eukaryota > Metazoa > Chordata > Aves > Passeriformes > Petroicidae > Petroica > Petroica traversi. The sequence goes on along the minus strand of JAHLSL010000036.1, from coordinate 6,867,819 downwards.
GAGGAAATGGGTATAACAACAACTTCAAGAATAATCAGAGTACCTCCTGCACTTTTTTAAATACAGTACTCAAACACTTGGACAACAGCCTTTCAAGTGTCAGACAAAAAACATTTTTACAAACAGATTAGAAATAACTCCTTCTCTATGTAAAGTAAATGTAAGATCTACCAGGAAGTAAAAATACCTTTACAGATAAAATATTGAGTTCACCTACACCCCACCCAGAGTTATTGGCAGCATTACCTCCCACCTTCATTTGTGGAGTGACATCCTACCTGGAGACACACACCCTCAGGGGGAACAGAGTCATCATGAAGCAGGAGGGTCCTAGCTCCCATATAAGGATGCCCCAAGGGGGCTTTGCTCTTTTAAAATACATTTTAAGGGAAATTTCACAGGAACAAAAGGACATTTTTCTCTATCCTTCTGACATTTATCATCTCCAGAAATATGGGCAAGCTGCTTGGCCCCTCCTCTCCTTTCCAGCAGGCCAACAAGGCCTCAGTGCAGAAGGTTCAGTAAACAGCTGTTCTTTAAGTGGAGTAAATCCCAGTTAGGAATAGTATTCCTTTCATCCCATCTGGAGTCCTTATTTTCCGTTTTCTTTTTTAGTAAGGCTCTTAACAGCCATTGCATTAGTCCTCAAAGTTGTTGAATTATTGTGCCATATCAAATACACAAAGTCCATTAAAATAGATCCCACTGCTCAAAATAGTAACATATCCTGAAAACTGAAGAAGATTCATCCCTTCCACAGTCCAGAAATCTCATATAGATAATCCCAGTTTAGCTCTGAATTACCTACCTCAGATTATGGCAGCAGCTTATTTACAACACTCAACACAAGGTGACCAGAACCTAGGTAGAAACTTCCTTGCTGACCACTGGCAAAAGCTTGGATTCTCCCTATTCTTTAAATAATAATAAAATGTAATTAATAAAGCATAAATATTAAACCTACTTGAAGGAGCAGAACACATGCATCATGCTAAGCATGTTCTAAAGAAAAGCTTCTGGTCTCTCTGAAATCCACCTTGTCATCAGGGTAGTCTTTCAAATATTTATCAGTTTTTCTTGAAATTCCTTCTGCCATTATCAGCTCTAAATCATGGTTCCTGACATGACAGGTTTATCTCTTCCTCTGCTGGGATACTCCCTTAGTGCTGTGTTACAATTCATATTTTCCAGCCTGCTATTCCTTCACTGCCTGTGCAAAGATGTAATGAATTCCATCAAGCAATGAGAAAACATGGTGTTTATTGCTTAAAATAGGGATGAAAGGGAATAAACAGAGCATTGTTTGCATCTTGTCCTAAACCTCCCGGGAGAAAGGAATCCACAAGAAGCAATTACAGTGCTGCCATACACAGGGAAAGGGTGCTGCTCATGTTTTTCCAGTCTAAAGAGCGCACTGTGTGTTATTCTGGTCATGGCATGCAAATAAAATATTTCAAGGAACAGTGATTGCTAGAAACACAACCACCCTCAAAATCCTTCCTCTGATAGCAGCACAGTCTTAGAAGTGAAGTCTTTCTTCTATGAATACACATCAAAACCAGACATGCATTGTGAGACCCAAAAGCTTTAGTGGCACAACACTTCTACAAAACTGCAAAGATTAGAGAGCAATCAGAAGTTGTTTCTTTTCTGCTCTGTGGCAACCATAGAGATTTCCTCAAATGTCAAAGCACAAACACAGACTTACCCTTTTACCACAAATGCAGACTTCATTGTGACAGGAAAAAAAAATCTTGTATCTCTAATCTAGAATTTGTTTGTGGCAGCTCAGCATGCAAAATTTAAAAAGAAAAGGTCAAAAATCTGCCCAAGCAGCAGAATTCTGACAAGTTAGTACCACAAAGGCAAATTAGTTTCTGTAGGTATGTTTTGGTTGCAAATTCCTCCAGACAAAATACAGGACACATTTGCAGCTGGAATCTCTAGAACTCTGCCAGATCCTGACGACAGGACTCTAAAGGAAAAACTAAGATTTTATAGCTTGTTATCTGCTCTGGCCTCATATACATATGGAACTCCATATAATTTGTGACTTCAAAATGCTTAATGAGAAAGTAGAAAACCTTTTTCACACAATAAAACTGTTCTGATCCTATAAAAACTGATACACTCTGTGATTTTGGTCCAAGTATTTACTATATTTTGGTGAAGTCAACATCAGCTCTCAGGAAGCTTTTTCAGAGGAAGTATGTGTTATTCAAGTCATTTGACTGTTAAAATAAATTATTTTTATCTATACATTACCAAATCTCCTTTCAGTGTATGTGTACAAAAATGCAATGCCCTGTAGCTACAAGAATTTTCTATAGATTTGCTATATCAAAGTATCTTCTCAGTTTCGTGCAAAATATTGTTTATACTTTGATAGTAAGGCTCATTTGCCTTTGGAACTGGTTAGGTAAAAAAAAGGACACATAATTATATCATCATTCAGAGACCAATTCTTAAAATTGAAGGAGCATTGCAAGCACTACACAAAATTCAGAACATGGCATATTAGCATTCCTATTTAAACAATACTTAAAATACAAAACCCACCCAACTTTGTCCCATACTGACTGAGCAGAGTTGAGAAGTGGAAGCTGAAATAAGATTTATAGCTTTTGTTTATCTAAAGGCTCCTTGGAGCAGTTACCTTCTCCAGATAATACAGCCGAGTCAAAATCCTCATTCCGCTCTGCTGGAGACATCAGCTAAAGCTTGGCACTGGATCTGCTTGGCATCACAGCAGCAGCCAGGAGACCTCCTGTATTTCCTTAGCCCCAGGCTGCACACACAGCAGTTTGGAAATTGCCACTTTCCGAGACGCAAGGTCTGTGCGTGAGCTCTCGGCTCAGCTACACCCACGTGGGAGCCTCACAAGGCTCTTGCTGCGCCTTGTGGAAAACCCAGCGTTTCCTCCCTCTCGTGGCAGCCTGGCTGTGCAGTTCACAATGCACAGCTCACTTGCAGATCAGTGTCAAAATCACTCTGTGTCTGTTGTTCAGAAATAGGCACCTCTCACCACAGGATAATTTAGGTTGGAAGGGGTTTCTGGTGGGATGTCATCTAGTCCAGTCACCTGGTCCCGGGTAAGGTAACTCCAATGCTGGAGCAGGTTGCTCAGGTCTTCACTCAGTGGAAGTTTTGATATCTTCAATGAAAAAGGTTGTACAACCTTTCCATTCCCCTTTTCCAGCGCTTGCACATTCCACATTGACTACACTAAATATCCACCTCTTGTTACTAAACCTCCTGTATTTTATTCAGGACTTGTAGTGCCATTGAATTACATTTGTACAGGTCAAAATAGTCACAAGCTACTGGTGACCTTTCCAAAAATAATTATGTCTCTGACCCTCCTTTGGCTTGTCCCTCCCTTTCAAACATGAAAGTTTGGAAACAAAGAAATATATGTAAAACCCTGATGATAGAGTTTCACAAGAACTATGGTTTGCTTGCCATAATTTTTATTTCACTTCATATTTTGTAATGGAAACCAAAAGGGCATCATGCTTTTGTTTATGATTCCATTGCAGAGAAATGACCAAGTCTCATGATCAGATCTCCCACAGACCTGTTGTGCAAGTCATGTCTGAAGTGGAACACACATTTGTCATCAATCCTCTAGTTCTCACTAACTGGAAAACTTAAACAGAAACCCCCACATCCCTGGGAATTCTGCTGCATATTGTTAATTTGGCAAAATTCACTTATAAACATTTACTATCCACTTCTGTGGACTAGAGAACCCTAAACAATACAAATGAAGTAACAAGAGAAAAGACAAATATTTTTTCTTTCTAATCTGAAGTTTGATCCAGGCCAGAGCCATGATTATGCCTATGACAGAAACTATCTTTAATACTTACATTAAAGCAGTTGTTCAGATTCCCTTTCAATTTGTGATCTAGCCCATATTTCATTGTTAATTTTAAACTTTTCATATTCTTTTCCCTATCTTCCAGTGTAAGTAAATATCACATGACCATCATCACTTACAATTTATTATTCCTGTTTTCTGAATTTTCTCTCCTTGTAAAGTCAAGTTAAATATCTGATCTGATTTCTACCTAAAACTCTGTTTCTGCATGCCTGCAGAAAAACTAATCTCACCAACTCATTGTTCAACAACAGTTTTTGCTGAGCCACTAAGCACCTTCTTGAGTTTGTTACAGCTCATCTCTTTGCAGATTCAGAACATAACTGATTTTAAAAGCTGCTAAAGGCCAAATGCTTCCTTTGGCTCACAGTGAGGTTTCTTCTATAATTTTACTCCATTAGCCCCAGATTAATGTTGGCAGCTGTCTGTGTATTATAATTCTACAATGTGATATTTGTGATGTACATCCTTCCTGCAGAGTTCATCTGGCAGGACTGGTCTCTTGGTAAGTACCCCCAGAGCTATCTTTGGCATCCAGAATGTTGTTACACAGCTGTCTCTCCCTGATACTTGCCAACCCTATGTTTATATCATGTTCTATTCACCTCACACGTATTTCAGAACAAGCTGAGAAGCTATAAAATAACAGCAGTGCTCACACCCAAATCAGCTGCTGTCAGGGGGCAAAGGGATAACATTGTGTGTTGGAACTACTTTTCCCACTAGGAAGGCTTGTTCCAGCCCAGAGCATCTTTATTAATTTCAGTACTTACACATCCAAACCATTAATGTTTTTACTATCAGCACAGATTAAACTATAGATCACTACAGCCAGGAAAGGAGGACATTGTACATGCAGATATCTATTGCAGCAGTCATTTTTAACTGCAATTTCGTTTTCTATAAAATTCTTCTATTCTCCCAGCTCCTGGTGTCAACTACACTACATAACAGCACTTCAGCACTTGGGATGGATACAATTTTGTGTGTGAATCAGCTTTAAAACCACACTGCAATTGCTTAGGGACAAGCCACATCAACAAAGTATTGTGAGTCCTACTTATCAAGTATTCAAACTTGCTGTCTTACTTCTGTGTGAAGATTGCAATCTCCAGGGCAGTCAGTTTGGCATTTCTTAAGTGCAAATAAAAGTGTTTTAATTAGAAACTGTTACAACATGTTAGGAAGAGGAAATCCTGTGTACCAGAATTTCTGTTTGCATAAAAAAAGTGATACAGGCAGACTTAACTAGTGCAAACGGAGTTCCATCTGTTTCTTCTACTCATCTCAGCATTAGATTCAGGTTCTGAAATTAAGTGAGTTCACACTTGGAGGGGGTGGTGATGGAGGTTCATTGGTAATTTTAATCTGTTTAAATCAGCATAGTTGCAACATATTTCTTAGATGAGAAATATTAACCTTGGGAAATCAAAGCGGTTAAAAACCAAGTCAGTAAAAAACTTCTTTTTCCCACGTTGCTCTGCTTTCTGAAGCTGCCCCAGTTTCACAACTACTTTGACCAGCATCCTGAAGGCAGTGCACTCAGGATGGGAATATATATCACATCAACAGGCACCAACTACCAACACAAAAGAATCAGGAAGTACCAAGATAAGTTTTTCTCTACACAGAGAAATTATTTCATAAAGCACATCAAGATATCACTAAAATTTCGTTACAAGGAAGCTAGAGCTGAACATTGCCTGTAGCTGAAAGTAAATAGTCCATAATGAATGCAGATACTTTACAGGATTAACACAAATTACTACTAGTCTGACACCCATCAATGTCTCTTGTCAACAAGTTTTTGTAAAAATACCAAAGTTCCTATGGATTCTACTGGCTTAATACTCTGACAGAATTAATTTCTATACTTTCTAGGAAAGAAAGATAGAGAAAGCAGCAGCGGAAAAAATAGCTGCAATAAGCTTATCTAGTAATTTACATTGTGTTTATTTTAAACTAGCATTAATATTTACAATTGATAATGCCCAAATAGTGAAGCAAACCAAACAAGGTCTCTGTTTGTTTAGCTATACATTTGTTCTACAAAGGTGTCAGGTATCCAGTTTAACTCTTATGGTTCAAGCAAGGTGGAAGTTCTTGCCACGAGGAGCTTCCCCAGTAAAATAATACAAGTGTGTGATCTGATGACAGATTGCTAATTGGCAGGACTAGAGACCACTTCTGATAACCAGGATGCAAACTAGCTTTCTTCAGACTGGTGAGCTTTTTTACTTGGAAGTTGTTCCCCCACATAAGGAAATAATAAGAAAAATCTTTTTTGAAAGGCAGTTGAAGAGGTCACAAAAGCCTTGAGGACGATGAAGTTGTTGCCTACTCAGTTTGAGAATTTTATCTGAAAAGGCTTCCAGAAACATAAAAAGGAAGAAAAAAGTACTTTTCTGTTTAAAAGCAGAATTCTCAAAGCTCTACTTCTGCCACTCCCCACTCCAATTTTTCAGAAAGAACAAAGCCATTCATATCTATTTAAAGTTAAATTATTAAATCTATTAAAGCTGCTCCCCTTGGGGCATGAGGTACCCACAGCCAGGAGGGCAGCAAGCCCCACCGAATGCCATGTTTCCTGTTCAGCACAGGTTTCTGAGAACAGCCAATCATTTTGGTATCAATGAGAAAATCCAATTTTGAGCAAGTCTTCTTAGCTTCATTTTTGCCATCTAATAATGGGTCTGTTTTCTCCTTTGTGTTTCAAAGACTTTGCTTTGAGTTTAGGGGGAATGCCTAAAAAATCTCATCCTTGCCTGATCTGCAGATGGAATCCATGTAATCCTTGAGCAAGGCCTGATTTCTTATTCATTCCTATACTTATGAATAGAATTCCCATCCACCTTTAGCTGCAAGCTTTTCAACACGTGTTAGGATATTAGAAGAGTGCAGGTTCTTATACCAGCTCCCTAAATAATCAGTTGTATGCCAGTCTCTTCATTAGCAATTCTGAAAGGCTTAAGCCTTCAGTTGTGTATCTGCAAACAGCGGTACTGGGCACACATACATGTGGTGTTTATTTTCCTGCCTCAGACGTGTTATGAACCTAAATGCCCGTTGAACAAACTGGAAACTAAGTAAAGTTGCTCATTCAGTCTCTGAGAGACTTTCAGAAAAATCTGGAACTTACAGCAATTGTTTTAAGTTAGCTGCCTCAGAATCTGACATAAAGGACAATCAAGTGCTCTTAAACATCCAGAATTGTGTGCAAATAAGAACTCCTAAGTATTTTCATTTTAACCTAGGTATTAAGAAATTTCAAAGTATTTTTATCTAGGGATGTTCTTATTAGACCAGAAAATTTATCAGCCTAGGATCCATTATTCTGAGGTAATTTTCACAACTTATTGTGATGCTTCAGAAGGTGTTTCTTTAATTGAGGAACTTGGCAGTAGTTTAAATGAGGCAGTAGATAGAAATGTGCCATGGTTCTATTGGAAAGAGAGCTCGCTTGCAGCAATGAGAGCAAATCACCATGGAAACTTTTTGCTAAGATGGTGTTACAGCGCAGCATGTACACTTACACCTCTCCTTCTGAAATAGGCAGCATTTTGTGATACAGTCTGGAGTGACTGAGTAAAAGGGTTATTTGCACAGCAACACACCAGGACTTTCCTAGAACTGTTGCAGAGTTTTGTTATGCTCCTGAGCTGGCCAGTTGACAGCACATCTTGTTAGGAGATGAGTGAACAAGTGCTCTTACCCAAACATTTTGGTAAAGTCAAGTTGATATATACACGGGAAAAACAGATTTGTAAATTGGCCTTAATTCAGTTTATCAGCAGGAGAAGCTAACTAAATATTTTCTTGTTGTCATAGAATGATCTGGTTTTCAAATGAGGAAGGACCAAGCTCACACATCCCACTGAAGCTGTAATATCTCCTTACCTTCCTTCCCATAAACACCAGTCTGGTATTGAACAGGGCAGCAGCATCTCCCCAGGGTGGCTTTGTGCTTCTGGCTTTCACAACACAAATATGTCTCAGCCTCTGCACGGGGGTCTGACTGTCCTTTGCATAAAGGCACATATATATTTATCACATTAGGACCCCGATAAAGACATCTTGTTCATCTGTCTTAAGGCCAAACAGTGAGAGATCACTCACATCACTTTGTCTCCTCTCACTTCACAGAAGAGCTGTGCACAAAACCACAGGAGCACACAGGAAGAGATACATTGTCTTGAATCTGTTGACATAAACCAGAACATGTTCCTTATTCTATAGAGGATACTAAACAAGTATCAACAAGCATCCTGTTTGGAGGTTTATTGTGGTTTTGACATATTCTTGTCCTAATTTTATATGTGTCTGCAAACATAGTATGGCAGTCTTATCTTTCTGTAACTTTAATCCAACATAATTTCTGTTAGAACCAAATCATTATTTTTTTACTCAGTTGGTTGGTCATAAATGAATAACAAAGTTAGTTAAACAATTTTACCTGCATTATCAAAAATTAAACTGCAGAAGAAAGTTTGCAAACAGTGTGGATATAATGCTTTTGGCTGTCTAAATGAAGTTGTTTTATTTTTATTATAAATTCTCGGTAAGGCAAAAGGAATTTGTAGGGTATTTGTAACCAGCTACCTGTCCAATAAAGACCACACAAAAAAGTCTTGTGAAGACTTAATGTCTGGAGTGAGATACATAAGTTCAATTCTGATCCTTCACTGAAGAGACTCAAAGGTTACAGCTCACAAAAGGTGAAAGGAGTTATTTATTCTGGCCCTGGGAGGTTTGTACTTGCTGCAGCACTTCATCATAGCTCCTCCATGAGCACTACTGCCCTGTACAGCTCAGCTGGGGCCTGGTGGACAAGTAACTTGTAGGGGGATGAAGGTTTTGGCTCCTTTAGGAGCTGTCTGGACACAGCTCAAGAAAAGGATGATGTGGGTTTGGAACGATATTGAATCTGGGCTCTCATTTTTGGGGACAAATATGCAGAGCAGTCAACAAGACCTGCTGCCTCTCTTGGGGTCACACTTCAAGAGGAATGGCCACCACACCTTCCCTTGCCACTTGGGATCATAACTGGAGAGGGTTGGTGTAAGCGAAGTGCAAAGATTTGTGACCCTCCACTGATTGTTTCCCAGTTACATCTGGGTAGCTCATTAGTCAGCCTGAAGAGCTTTCAGCCTGAATCAGCCTTTCAAAAAGCATCAAAAGCTGCTGAACCCAAAGCCACAAACAGGCTTTTGATCTGGATGTTTGTTTTTCTTTAAATGGAACTGAAATGGAACTGAAATGGAACCCACATTCTCCAGAGAGAGAGAAAAGGATCACAGTAAGGTTCTTGCCTGCTGTTATGCTTCAGTGCCCTCCTTCCACTCAAAAGTCAAGAGGCTTAGAGAGCTAATGCACAGGTATCAAAAAGCTGAACCACGACTATCAAAACAGGAGGAGTGGTTTACAACATGCATGATATTCAGTGCAATTAGGAGCTGAAGTACCCATTAGCAATCAGAAAATGGACAAATTAGTTTGTACCTACACAAGCTAAAAATGTTACCATTTAAATACTACTAGCTAATGTTTTGGGGTTTTGTCCCCCCTACCTTTATTCTTAGGGTTGTCTTCTCTCACTCATCACCTGAAAGTGGGATTGCAAATTTGTCCAGTATTATCCTCTCTCAATGAGACACCACTGATGCCAGTTTAGTCCGGGATGCAAATCCAATGCTTTTAGCCCAAATCAACTCAGACAAAAGCAACAGCATCTGGATTTTAGTTCAGTCTTGATCTTGATCATCAGTGATGGCTGTCAGACTTCCACTTTTTTTTTTCTCATTCAACGCCATTTTCCTACATCCTCCCGCTTATGTTTAAATGTTTGTCGTCTTCATCTAAGAAGCAACAGAGTTTCTAAAGAACAGCAGAATTTGTTCAGCTGAGATATTTCATGCAGCTCAATCCACAGAGCATTAATTGTTTCTGGTTTCCAGAGGTAACACCGTGAATTTTAAAATACCACATATAATGTGAGTGTCCCCAGCAAATCAGACATTACAGGTTTTTTCATATTTGTGCTCCTGTACTTATTCAAGTGACTTGACCTTCTCCTGCAAGTGGGACTGAAGAACAGGTCCCATGGCAAGTACTTTGTCTTGGCCTGGTCAGTTCTCTTCTGACTGTATTTGGACTGGGAATACTCAGGGAAAGGAGATTTCTCCCTCTCAAAATCACATGATTTAAAGCAGTTGAGAAGAGGCACAGTGGAAGAAAAAGAAGAAGGAATCTTTACCTTAGTGAAACTTTTGATTGCCGTGGTAAACATATTTTCAGGATAAGTTTTCATCAAAGCATGTAAATTAACACTGGAAATTATTTCCTCATGAGTATGGCCAGCCAGGAACACTTCCACACCAGCCAAGCTCCATTTGAAATCAGATTTGTGGCATCTCAGTTCCCTAATAAAAACAAGCTGAGTTCCTGCACATAGTTTTCTGGATGTCTAATTCAGCAGGTGACTGCCACTTTCTATTCAGAACATTCACCTTTCCTGCCCCAGCCCCAGTTATGACACTTTCACAGAACTGGAATGTTCCTTCTCTAAGAATGTAAGTAATTGGTGAATTTTATTTCTTTTACAAATCTAAACAATCCTATGATCTGTCCCTCCTCCCTGCCAAAACTGCACTATTCTCTGCCCATTTTCTGCTTAGTGTGCCATGAGATCTTTCAGATCTGCAAAGCTGTGTTTGTTCTGCAGGTGACACATACAAGCAATTCTTAAATTCCTGCATGCATTGTCTCAAATCCCCTGCAGTTCAAACTGCACATGTTGCAGTTTTTATTACTTTGCCTAACCCACTAAAAGACAAAAATGCATGCTCCCATTTTCTGTGATCATTACAGGTACTCTTAAAATATTTCTTTTTTTATATGACTGTCCGCTAAAGAAAAGGAAAAAAACCAAAACCTTAAAACATTGAAAATACAAAGATAGCCGTTGAAATCACTTTCAACAGCTTTCTCTAAAATGTTGCATGTAGTTATATGAATGATATTACAAGAAGTAACATTACAGTGGTCACACATTATCACAAAGGAAAAAAGGAAAGCATATTTAAGTTTCATGATTTAAGGAGTTTTTGAGCATAAGGACAAGAGTGAAGCACAGCAGACAGAGGCAAGCACTGAACTGACGGAATGTTTGAGGGAAAGGAAGGCTGAGGGCGGCACAGGAGCTGCCTGAAGGCAGCGAAGGAGAAGAGATGTCAGTAGATGGCACTCGGGCTGCAGCACAGCCCGCAGAGATCCCAGCAAACACACAAAGGATTCGGGAACTGGAAGAATTAAAGGTGTCCGAGGTGCTGGCCACAGCACAGAGGCAGCCAGGCCATGGCTCACGGCAAGGGGAGATCATTTCTCCATCGCAGCTTGGACATCTTTCCCTCCCCAAAACGTTCCTGCTCCCTTGCAGGGAATATTACAGCTGCTCACAGCTACTAAGACTGAACATTTCCTTTTCCAGTGTAGATGCTGTTGGCACTACTGGGCTGAACCCAAAATGTCTATGAAGCTGGATCAACAAGGTCCATGAATATTCAGGCACTAAGGAATTTGGGCAGGTATCCCAGACGTGGCAAGACCCAGTGCTGAATCTAAAGCTCTCCCAGCTTTTTGTGTTGGAAACACAACTATTCAGATGGCAATGCTCTTTAATGGGAGCATTGAAGACTATGAAACAAATAAACAAATAAAATCATTCTCTGTTGATTAAAATAAAGTATTTTAGCTTTTCTTTCCTTCTTATGCAGCAGTTACAGTGCTGCCCCTCACAGAACCACACACACGATTGCTCAGCAGCTGCTGCTTTTCCATCTCCATCCCTCTGGATGAGAACTGTTGCTTTTCTCTTCCCCCTCGTGAGCAGTAGTGCTTGGGGACAAAGCCGGCCAGGATTGTTTTCTGAAGGGCTCAGGTCACAGCATTTGTTCTCTCTGCCACAGCTCGGCGTGGAGCTGGGAAAGCAGGTATGACAGCCACAGATCCAGGGAGTGTGGGAGGGAAGCAGAAGAGGAGAGGCGTGAGAAAGCCGAGCTGCTGCTGCTCTGCGCTGCTCCAAGCTCCCAGGGCAGCCTCATCCTCTGCTCTTCTGGCACGGACTTTTCCTCTGCCACACCAGCACCAACAGCCAAACCTGGATGGCACCTCTTGGATGGCACTAATTCCTCAAATCATTTTTTTTGCCAGTCCCTGGAATAATCTGCACCAGAGACAGTGGGAACTTGGAAGAATCATCTGAACAAAATTACTCCTCAAAGGAAAGACACAGCATTGGAAAAGACAAAAGTTCACTTCTGGCCACCCCTAACAAACACAGACATACCCGTCAGCAGTCAGGGCTGCAGTGACTGCTCCTTGCCTTGCTCCATGGAGGAGCAGGAAAACAACTTTGTGCTCTCCCCTGGAGCCAACACCAGCAAGTGCAGCCGTGAGACCAACCAAACAGAAGCCCCAGCATGCTGGGCAGGAGCAACCAGGGGCGGCCCAGAGGTGGTGATTGTACCGGTGCTTTTTGGGTTGATTTTTCTCCTGGGAATGGTGGGGAACACGTTAGTGTTGATTGTTTTGGGGCGTCTCCGGCCTGGGGGGCGCCCATCACGCAGTGCCACCAACATCTTCATCCTGAACTTAAGCATTGCAGACTTCTCCTTCCTGCTCTTCTGCGTTCCCTTCCAGGCCACCATCTACTCCCTGCCAGAGTGGATCTTCGGTGCCTTCTTTTGCAAGTGGGTTCACTACTTGGCCATGGCAACCATGCTGGTCAGCATCTTCACTCTGGTGGCCATGTCTGTGGACAGGTACATCGCAGTGGTGCACGCCAAACGCTCGCCCTGCATCCGCAGCAAGCGCAACGCTGCCCTGGGCGTGGCTGCCATCTGGCTGCTGTCGCTCCTCATCGCCATCCCCGTGGCCCAGCACCAGGCCCTCATGAGTGGCCACCAGCAGGCACCCAACAGCTCTTTCTGCTGGGAGCACTGGGCAAACGGCTCCACGGCCAAGCAGATGTACAAGATCACCATCCTGCTGGTGGGATACCTCCTGCCCCTGCTGCTCATCACCTGCTGCTATGCCAAGGTGGGTGCCAGGGATGGGAATAATGTTTAAAAGGAGGGAAAGGTCCCAGACTCTTGGTGGCTTGTGTGTGTACACAGCTACACAGCCAAAGAACTGATCCAACCATTTCCATACTCTCTCCTGGTATAGAATACTTTCTGGAGGTGGGAGGGAGGGAAGAAAAGCAGAGAATGAAATTATACCAGCTCACAAAAAGGATTACAACTACTAAGATGACACCCAGCCTCACACCCAAACCCCCAAAAGACTCTTGCTGGTTTTCATACTTTTCATTTTGTTCTTTCTATATAAGAATTATAGGAAAAACCTATGGAGGGATAAACATTTCCACTTTATTGCTGTGCTGCAATCAGGTTTCAAAAGTTAGATCTAGTTGTTGTTAATTGAGAATTACCTGCAGTGCTCCAACACTCCTTATGACCCTCCCTCAGAAGGGTGACCCACTCCTGCCACCCATTTGTTTGTGCTGCCTTCAGGAGCAGCAGGACAGTCCCCCCAGGGCACAGCACTGGCAGCCTGCTCTCTGCCCATGTGTGTCATCACCCTAGGGAATACATGGGGACAATCTGAGGCTCAATAGAAAATTCAAAGTACATATGAAAACTCCTGTAGATTTCAGCACAGTGCCAGCTGAACTCTTAATAGATGCTGAACTACTGGAAGCTTAGCAGGTGTAATGCTCTTTCCAAACTTTGTTTCTTGAAAGAGAAAGTGGAGAGCTTAGAATGAAAAGTCTGAAAGCACCAAATTCGTCTTTGAAGTCATATTAAAATAATAATTTTATATTTTTGGTGCTTGTATGAGGAATTCAAGTATTAATACACAAATTTCAAATTCCCATTCAATGTATTGCTTCTTTTTTTCCCCACAAGGTTTTATACCATCTCCATACGAAAGTAAAGAACATTTCCAAGAAGTCAGAGAGATCAAAAAAGAAGGTAAATATCTTTGGTTTAATCTGTACATTGACTGTAATACAATCAATATGCCAGGTTTATAATCAGCCTGGTCTGTGCAGTTTCCAGTTAATTTAGAGCTGTTACAGTTTCTGCCAGTCCTTCTTGTCTGTGAATCCTAACCAGATTTAAGTGTAGATAATGTAGTTTCTACTGATTCATTCACTAGCATACACTCAATTTTGTTTGCAATATACTTATGAGTATCAATTCATAATTGGTCTTGAACCTACACTGTCTGTAAGGATAGAACTCAGCTGGTATTTGCAATATTATCTCATAGCACGTTTACTGTAGAAGTTATAATACATCACAAGCAATATTTACTAGATGGATGTTACTTTCCCTTTCCCCTCAGTGTATTTTTTGAACATGTTTTCTGTGTTCATCTAACTTCAAGTAGGTTCTGATAAACATTCTTTTAACCACTTTTCTAAGGCAGCACATTATGCAGCAATGAGCTGCTGTGTATTGCCTGCTGCAGGAACACCACCAGCCCTAGATGGATCAGACTGCATTGAGGAGCACCGTGTCTTGTTTTGCCTACTGACTTTTTGATGGATGCTGATGCTGCTACAGATAAACTGTGAATTAAAATGTCAAAACCAAGAGTATAATTTCTGGATCAACAGTGCAGGCTACAAACAGAGAGCAGAGTCAGAGTTTTGTGTGTTTAACAGCCTGAGAAAAGGCAACCAAGATATGTTGACAATTTTTATAAAGTAAACTGTAGCAAATAAAGTGCTAAGAAGCACTGTCATTCCTCTTAGAATCACAATTCACAATTTCACAAGTTTGAAAAGTTGCTTTAGGTCTCAAAATCACCAACAAGACCCTAAACTGGTTGTTTTAAATTTCCCTCCAGAATTTCCTTACCTATGCCATATGAATGGCACTCTACCTATTTTGTTGCTATTTTTTAGGAGAATGCTACCAGTTGAAAATTACTGCTGTCACTTTCGCGTAAAGGAGTTAAGAATTTCATTTATGACATTTTTCAAATGTATCCACTTGTGTTGTTTTCAGATTTGCTATGTACAGTTGGAGGAAAAAATAGCTCTACAGTTTCTTCAACCTTGAGTTTTGTTATTACATATTGCCAAGAAGACCAATCTTTACAAAACGCTTTTGATTTCACCTGTTCAAACAAGAGGCAAAAGTGGTGCAGCACTTCTTCCTCCCTCCCTCCCCTTAAGTATTTCCCTGCCCATAATTATGAAACATGCAATAGCAATTTTGTTCCATGTAGCACAGTTATACCTAGTTAAATAGGTGATCCTTTCAGAAAAAAGAAAAATTAAATACATTTCTCTATACACACACACACATCATCCTTCACAGTATGTCTTCTTGCAGCACTGTCTGTGTAGAAATTGTCCATCCAGCCTTCCTGCATGCCAAACATCTTTAGTGTACTTACTCCAAGTATTTTTTGTTGCAAACACTACTCAACATTTCTTAGGGAGGCTTCCTTGGGTTGGTTGCAGGCACACTCTGTTCCGCATATCCTTTCAAAGCATACTTGAAACACAAGTGAGAGTCATTCTTTTAAAGCACATCTTCTTAAGAACACTTCACATTAGAGCCTAATAGGAAACTCAGAGAGGCCTGTCAGTTCTGTTAATCTTGCTTCCTTCATAGGTACTTAGTTGGTCCATTTGTGAAAGCAGTTGGGTTTGAGTTTAATTCATAAACTTCATCAGGATTTAAGTGAACAGCTTTTGCTTATTTAACTGAAAGATGTTTGACAAATGAATACTCCACATTTGTAAGGTTAATTTAGTATACATAGAACACTGAGTTTGTAGTTTGTTCTGAAATATGTGTGACTTCAGTGTCTAAACCCCAATTGCCTTGAGCTATGAGAGAAAGTGTAGCACAACAACCAAGTCTTCCCATAGGAGGTGATAAAACTGTCTGAGTCACATCTGTTAATTCACAGCATGTGTCTTCACCAAACTGATGTGGAAAACAAGGTGTCATATCCATAAAAAAGAGTATTGGCTGAAACTATGACCATGCAGTTCCTGCTTCATTCCTATAATTAAAGAAAACAGGGCATTCGAGCTATTATCCACCTTCCTCCCCCAAGAGAATGGGGTTTGGGTTTGCTCTTTTTGGGTTTTTCCCTTTGGGTTTTGTTTGGGTTTTTTTCTGTTTGGTTTGTGGGTTTGGTGGTGTTTTGTTTTTAAACAGTTAAATAGCAAATTTTGCAAACAGCTTTTTGTTCAAATCTCCCAATGCTCATCTGGGCTACATACATGGCTAAAGATCTCAAAAGAATCAAATTGCAGACTCAGAGTCCTTGTTGAACAAGTTGCCAGCATTACCACTACAAACAGTTTGCTTTGTCACTCAGCTTTTCAGAAGCTGTAAGAAATCTCCTCAAGATTGAACACTTCAAGATAAAACATAGTAAAGAAAGAAAGCAAATGTCATAGGGCTCAGGGAATCGTCTTCTATAAGCAACATTCCACCTGCTGACCGGAAACACATTGATATTATTCTCCATAATGTGCCTCTGAAAAAAAGTAGTATTACCAGGTAAATTTTTTTTAAATGTCAAGACTTATTTCTGGATCTTTAGATTTCATTGACCTTCCTGGAGTCTTGGTGTAATATCAGTCCCTCCACTCCCAGATCCTATAACACTTATATCATTCTTACTCTCACAGTTTGAGCTGTAGAACACAAAAATGCAGTAAGAAGCATTACTTGGACAAACCCAAATTAAAGCCACCAGAAAGGTCATAGAGGGGCTGATATTTTATCTGCTGTTAGTACATCCTGGAAATCTGGAAACTGCGTGTGAACCTCAATAAGACAAACATTTACAGAACAAGTGGGACACTGCTGGATCCAGATTTATAAAGAGATGATAGCACAGGCAAATGAACAGTCCCAGTGCCGTGCAAGTATGTGCCTGACTTTCCTAGCTGCATTGTTGTAGCAAAGAAAGCAAGATAATTCTGGATTTAACTGACTCTGAGTATGAGAAGCATATTACTGGAGCCCAGGTACTTGGTAGTGTAGCTCAAACTCCCCCTTGGAAGATGGTACTGTATCAGTAATTTGTATCTAAGCCTTTAAAATGAAAAAAAAAATTTAAAATCTTCATTTTTTTAAATAAATCAAACCCATGGAAACAGGACATAAAGCTTAATGAGCTAAGCATTAGAAATTTGTTATTCCAAGAAGTGTCTTGCTTGTTTCTCTACCCTTTTCTGCCTTTTTGTGACACAGTATGGTTCCCAGTGCCTGCTCCCTCCAGCTGTGCTCCCTTCCCTCCCTGGTCTTTTCTGCCTGTTCCCAGCAGAGCTGCTCCTGCTGCCTGGGACCTGCAGGGCTGCTCATGCAGACAAGAGTGTGATACCTCTGTCTGTTGTCACAGTTTGGAAACAAAACCCAGCTAAAACAACGGTAGGGTTTTGGCTCTCCACACAGTGGAGCCTGACACATACACTGCGTGCATTGCCATCCAAATTCCTCTCAAGGGGGTCTTATCAAAAACTTCCCACTGGTATGTGAAACATCTTCTCTAAATAAGTCTCCAACACCAGGCCTTCACTTCAGCAGGATCTGAAGACCCAGCTGTTCTCTCCCAGACCACATTGCCACAAGATATACCTGGGGTTTCAGCATGGATTTTATTCCCTACATGATGTTTGCAAAGTCCCTTTTCCCTTCTCTTCCATCACTGACGATCTTTCCGCTGTCTGTCATTGACCCATTTGCCACAACATTGTACACAAAGTCTCTTATTTGAAGACATGTAAAGGCTAAAAGGACAGCTTAAGAGGGCCCTGTTTTTTAGGACAAACTACTCACGGGCAATGTTTAGACCCACTACTTCAAAGTCAGCTACAACCACATTTTGTTTGAATGGGTCCAGTTTATGGATAATCCAGAGAGTTCTGACAGCTGTCACCCCCTCCAAATCAATGTTCAAACACCTGCTGAAAAGAACAAGTTTGTCTTTAGCAAAATCCTACAAATGACATATAGGCACATATAACAAAAAAACTAACAACAACAAAAAGGTTTCGTGCTTGGGTTGCAATCTGTAAGCTTTTAAGTCACAGGATGTTTATGTTCAAACTACAGCAACCTTTTCAATTTATGCACACATGAAGCTTTGCAAAAATTTCCCTTGCACAAAATTTCCTCCATCCTGACTTCATATTCTGTTGCCAAAAGAATTTGACATTTAATTCACATTTCCACGTTGAAATCTTTTTATAAGTTTGTCATAGACATGTCAGTTTAATGAGCTTGTCCATTTATATGTAACATCTGTGCATTAGAGCAAGGAAGATGTTTAGAACTTTTTGCATGCTTAGGCTGAAATTCTGAATGATGAGCTAAGACTGTGCCTGCAGGAGAGATCCATGACTGGCTGTTTCCCCATTTAATGCCATACTAGCTGTACAAGTTTGCCAGCCTTGAAAATCAGATGGTGTGATGCTGCAGGATTCTCCTTTGAAGTTTTGGAGAATCATTTTTTAGGCCAGCCAGCAAGACCACATGCTAAGAAATTCTGTGCACCCCTCTATGACAATTAAGCATATTTCAGTTCTGTTACCTCTTTTCTGAACTTTGCAGAGTACAGCAAGTCTGTAATTTGGCTCCAAGGAAAGCTAACAATTCCCTGTCTGACAGTGTTGCAAAATGTTTCATAAGAGCCCAGCCCCAGAAGCTCTGATCCTACATCTGCCTTAAATAAGATGATTTAATGATGGAAATTAATGCAAACCAAGGTCTATCGTGGCCCTGTGGTGTTTTACTGGCTTCTGGAGCACACCAGGGTTCCTCAGTGTTTACTCAGTTCTGTCTTGTGCATCTTTAAAGAACAAATAACAAGCCTTGCAAACTGAACAATCTGAAAGGCTTTTTCAAGTTTAAGAATGTGTCTGGGGATGTGAATTTCAGAGCTATTTTGCAAGCTCCCTTGAAAGGATAGTAGGAGCTTTGGGACCTTGAGGCCAAAAGCTTCAATTAACAGACCAAATGAGGCACTTAAAGATAACAAATTAGTACTATGCTTTTATTTGTTTAGCTACAACAGAAAGGTGAGCTGTGCTTACCTGGTGAGTGAGCAAAACAGCTGTTCATTGCCTCCAGAACTAAGTAAACACAAAGACACACGGAGTTTATTTGAGACACTCCCTGGAGGGCTGTACTTTAAAGACCATACAAGAGCCTGAGGTAAAAGACACAGAATTCCATCAAGGTAGATGAGCATTCATGAGCACCTTGGCCAAGAGAGGCAGATAAAAGTTGCACTGTAACTGCTTTCCTGTGTGCTAAACTAATTATTTGGTTATTGTTCGTGTAAATTGAAGGTTTTCATGTAGACAATGAATGTGATGATGGCATTTGAACAACAGTAAATACAGCAAAGGAACATGGAAGATCCTGGATCCACTGAGCAAAAGAATAGAATTCAGAAGTGAAATCCTGGACATTGTTTGGTTAACAGGAGCCCGGGGCAGCAGGAATTAAGAGCATCATTACCAATTAGGGGATAATAGAAGTATCACAGTGCTCATACACATTTCTGAATAGGAAGTGAATACGTTTCAAGGGCACCAACAGAGGAGATTAGTGGCATAATCCCAGAATGAGAGATGTGCAGATGAGCAGCTGGAACAGTGCAAGCAAGCTGCTGGGAAATGAAGAGTGCCTCTTGGCACATAAAGCAAGTAATCAAAATGAACTGATAACAACTAAAAAATATTTACTTCAGTCCCTCCTCTTCTTCATGACATCCAATTGCCATCTCTGGGTCTAAGAAAGAAGACAGAACAATGAAAAAGAATACTTTTAATGTGGTTTTCAGATCATGGAAGAACAGAATTATACTCAAGTATAATAAAAACAAGACCAAAGGGCAATGAGAAGTGCTTCAATAGTAATTTAAAGATGTGTGTGCTCTGAAGTAGAGACAGCTGCTATCCAATATTTAAGTTACTTAGTTAGTATGTCATTTTCTGAACATTTTGCATTTATCACTAAGCTATGGGCATGTTTCTGGACATCAGATTGTGCTTGGGACCTTTCTGTTACATGTTTTCCAAGCCTTCGCTACAGTAAATTTTAATATATAGTGAAGTCTGTAACTGTAGTTTACTGTAATCAAGTCTGGGGCAATCAAATCATGCACCAATTATCTCTCAAACCTACAGGAAAAAAATGCACAAGAGATGAGCATAACAGGAGAAAAGATTTATCAGTAAATCACATAATCAGATATCTGACATCCTCCTGCAAAGCAGTAATAAAGGAAGAGTCAATTGCTACTTGCTGATAAGACAGGGTAGAAGAATAGGCATAAGCTTCTTTATGCTTCTTCATTTGGAATTATGGAAGAAAAAAAGAGGAAAAATAATCTTACCATATTCAGAAAACAGCAGTTGTCTCACTAATGAAGCCCAGTTTGTCTACAAGCCAGTATTGTTTAATAAAAATTTAATTGAATGTTCTTTCCCATTTCTGTGTGGCTGAGGCACACAGTAGAAATGGATGGTCTGATCAGTTCTGAAAAATGATCTGCAGCTGGGCTGTCTCCAGCTAGGACTAAATCAGGAAAGTGACAAGTCCTCTACCCTTACAGACTGTTCTGTGCACTCTATATTTTAGAGGAGGATTGTTTATTAATCTAACATTCAGGTAGCTCTTCCTAAAATATGTAAATTCATTAAATAATTGAATTATTTTACTCATTACAGGACAGTCTTAAACGTCCTGCCCTTGACAAGATGCCTCACAAGTTGAAGCAATTTCATTAGAAGCTTATCAAGGACAACAGTTCCAAACACAATCAAATGTTAAACACTTCATCATCCTCCAGAATGAGGCATCTCCCCCAAAATGTCTTTTAAACACAGTTCCCATTGTTTTCTGGAGGACAGGAGAAGGCTAAAAGCAAGAAATAGCTTATCCAGGGAGGGAAAAATAATCAAAAGGCAAAACAGACAAAGAAAGGCTGGAAAGCATAATTGAGAGGCAGATGACCTACAAAGATAATGAAAGAATAAGCAAGTAAATTCGAGACAATATGCACATGCAGAATGGGGGGGGAGAATAATAACAGAAATTTATCTAATTATCTGACCAAAAAAAAATCTCCCTGTCTTTGTTTGTCACCATGCTATTTAGTGACTGTACAGCTTAAACACACTTTGCCTGTACAACAAATACACCTAAAGGTATTTTCTGGCCCTGCTTGAAAGACTTCTAGATGTATTAAGAGATATTTAAATACCCAGTAGTGGCCACTGTACATGTCTGTTATAGACCCACCAAAACTTCCAAGTTGAACCAGAAGGTTTGCATTAAGTGGGGACAGCTTGGTCAACAGTAAGGCAGTAACTGTGCAAACTATCACAGCCTATGGAAGATGAGCTTTGGATGAGTCCAAAGCTGATCACAGTCTATGGTAGCAGTAGTTTAAGCTACAACAAAGTTACCACATTAAAAGCCAAACAGTGTTTTGTTTCAGTTTCTTCTATACATGTGCCCTAACTTGAAAAAACAGACGCAAGTTCCATTTCCAAAATCTGTTTCTTGAGTCGTGAATTATGTACATTATTGCACTAGTATTGTCTCTGTTTTCCATCTGCAAAATGCCAAAAAGCTGGACCCCAGGAACAGCTCTGTGCTATTACATAGCAACTGCAAACCCATTGTGTAATACTCAGCCCTATGCTAAATGCACGGTTTGTTATTTCACAATAAAAGGGGGAGAAAAGCTAGGTATATAAGCCTTATTCAAGAATATTTCAGTGCTAGTAGCCCCCTAATTTAAGCAGATGGATGCTATGAAAGGTTGCCTGGGTAACAAGCCTAAGCTACTTAACATTGCTAGAGGGTAAAGAAGTAGCACCATTATTGCTGGTGAAAGCTAATGATGGGACCTGTTTATTAATCATTTCTTTGGTACCCATCACACCACAGTGGGTGAGCTAGACCCCACAAGACCACTAGGTCTGTGTCCCTCAGTCTCATCAACTTCTAATCACACCAGCCTATTTTTAATGGCATCATCTGGCTCTCAGCAAGGTTGGTTTGAGGACGCTTGGCCGTGTAGTTTGTTCACTCTCAGAGGAACATCTTTATTAGCTCAGCTGTCAGAAAACATTCTGCCAGGTGAAACAAGGAAGCACCTGGAGCATGCCAGGTACACCATGAACCTACAGGTTATTGCCTTTCAAAGGTAATAGAAACTTATTTGAGAGACCTATTAGACAGAAATCCTTTTTTATTTTAAACTTGTATTTTAGTCTTGATCTAAAGCAATAGAATCTTCGTTAGAGAAGTTAATGGGTTTAATGTAGCCATGATAACCACTGACTGAATTAATTTTTGTTCACTAGAAAATTATCCCTTTTCTAGGAAAGTAATTTTGCACTGTTCATTTGAAATCAAGCAAGGGAATTATTGACAGAGGCATTGACTAGACTAGTAAAGCTGTAAATCTTGAGCTGAAATGAAACCTAGATTTTAATTTTTCTCTACTGTTTTTCTGCTACTTTTACAACAATTCTGCCTAGGGGAAGGATGTCATCTGCATGTTTGCAAGTTGTTACATGTATTAAAATAACAAAATACAAATGAGAAACACTAAAGACCAAAGATAAAAAGCAGACATTGTGCAGAGAACCAAATGGGGCAAGAGGAGATAAGTCAGCAGCTGTGCATCTGCTACAGAACCCCAAAACTGAGGGATTAAATACAGAAAAATTGCTCACCTTGCATTACCATTTGTATTTCTGAAAATTCATTAAATCAGGTGGAATTAGCCCTACAAAAACATTAGGAAAGGATTTTAGGGCTCCCAAGTCAGTAACCTCTGAGCCTTTGCTAGGACTTCACTGAGTGCTCCAGAAGTAGAAAGTGAGAGAAAAGCAACACTACCAGCTTTCATAAACTTGAAAAGTGTGGTCCTGCTTCCACAAGCCTCAGGGTCTTATAGAAAGTTGAAGTGAATTACAGCTTAATTATATCTACTGTCAAAGATAACCTTAATTTTGTATGGTGATTTCAAAGAACTCTGTTTTCAGGAACATTTTAGCTCAGGTCAAGCTTTGGGATTTACAAATGAGACTGTGCCAGAGGCTGGCCAGCTAAGTGGGGAGCAAGCACTGCAGGGTACAGCTCTAACCCAGCCAGCACAGGCTGGGATCCCACAGGCACAGAGAGCCTCCCTCAGGTCATCACCCAGCTGGGAATATTTCTAACCAATGAGCACTGTGTATTTAAAAAAAAAAAAATTCCTCTATGAATTCATTTTCTGGGTTTCTCCTGTAATAGGGAAGATCCTGAAAAAGCCTTTTTCCTCAGGCCAGCCTTTGTTACTCCTCTCAGTGGCGTGCTTGCTTGCAAGTTGTTTTTCCCACCGTTATTTTCAATAGCCTTAATGATCCTCAGCCTCCAAATGTTAGGGAATCATTTTTTCCTCTCTTCCTTGTAACACAGTTAGTGTTGTTGCAGTCTTTTTACTGTTTGAGGTTTTACAGGCTCTGCCTCAATTGTCTATCGTTATTTGCTTGAGCCAAAACAAGTCAATCCAAGTTTACCAGGATTTTTAGCATCTGTTTCATATTGTCATAATTTGCCACCTGGCAGTTGTCAGTGTTGCCTGTTTTGCTGCCTTCACTCCTGACAGAGGAAAGCAAACTCACTCATTGCACAGACTCACTTGATCCCTGTGACCATTTAATACACGATCTGCTCTTTTCCAGACAGCACAGACAGTGCTTCTCGTGGTTGCTGTGTTCCTGCTCTCCTGGCTGCCACACCACATCATCACCATGTGGGCAGAGTTTGGGCACTTTCCCCTCAACAACATCTCCTTCACCTTCCGCATCATCTCTCACTGCTTGGCCTACGGGAACTCTTGCATCAACCCCATCCTCTATGCGTTCCTGTCGGAGAATTTCCGCAAGGCTTGCCGCCAGGTCTTCACTTGCAGGCTCTTCCTGCGCCCGCTCTCTGCTGACAAACTGGCCAGGGTGCGCATGGAGAACTTCTCCACCACACACTCCACCACCAACGTGTAAGCTGGGCTCACAAACATGATTCAGGAGGAAGAGGAGGGAAGAGGGCTCTGCCTGGGGAGAACACGTGTATGAGTGCTGGAGCGGTAAGAGATATTTCCCTCTGGCTGTGATGATAGGTGACGGAGCTCGTCCTGGGTACCTTGCTAGACACTGGCTGTTAGATAATCCTAACAGAATTATCTGAATGCCCATAAGAGAGAACCCAAATGCAGTTGTAGTTATGACCATAGGATCTAAAATAAGATTTACACAGAAGGTAGAATATGTATGGACAAGAAGACAGCAGTTAATGATTTCTGTATACAGTCATTTAGATGAGAACAATGAGCGATGCCACATTCAGAGAGCAGTTTGGGAGAAGACAAACTAAATTCTTTGGATGTTAAGCTCACTACCTGTGGTAGGGTCTCTAAATCTCCTTGAAGGCTTTGCTATAGCATTTACCTGTTGGTCAATCACACCTTTCACATGACATGTCATTGCTGTCTGCATTTGGTGGCTCTGTATCAGCTTATACATCCCAGGGTCTGAATGTCTGTGTGCTCCTGTGTGCAATTACTGCTGTTAACCACTGGCTCCAGCAACTGTCTCTTGGTGAGCAACAGTAGGAAATGTGTTTCTCAATATATGCTTAAAAAACTGTGATTTTGTTTGAAAGTACCATCCACAAAAGGTTTTGGTAAATATAGTGTTCTCTTGAGTCTATCTACCCAAGGCTTTTCATCAGCCACTTTAGTATATGAATACCTGAAATTTTGTGGTGGGGGTTTGTTTGGGGTTTTTGTTTGTTTGGGTTTTTTGGACAAACTGTTGTGATCAACAGTGCTCTAGCAACGAACAGTTAAGGGTATTTGTACCATGTTCCAGGTAACTTATAACTATGTAAAGTGTCTATTACTTCAAAAGAAGGAAGTAAATGGCTGAAAGAACTTCATTATTTCATTGTATTGTCTAATTTAGTATTTCTGCGTGCTGCAATCCAGACTGACCTGTTCATGGACTGTAAAAATGTGAGTTACAGAAGTTAAACTACAAATTATTTGCTGTCCATGCAATGAATGGGTTTCCAGTCTCCAAATGGACCACTCTTATACTGTATTCCTGAGATTTGGGAGCTATTGTATTAAATCATTTTACTGCAATTTGTAACTTCCTTTAAGAGCCCCTTAACTGTGCAATTTGGACAGAGCACATGTGTACAATAGGATAAAGTCATACAGCCTGATCCTCGTGCAAGTTTTCTCGTTGTTTAGCTTTTACTCTCAGTATACTAAGAGTAGCTCCAGTGTGTTATTTCCTTAGGAACTCATTACTTAAATCCAGTGCTGTGTTCTTCTCATTTACCATAATGTACTTCTACATTCTGAGTGATTGCACAGCCTAGAGTGGATAGCATGGGAAAAACACCCACTAAGAGAAAGGGCTGTGATAAATCACTGCAACAGAAATCAGAGCTAAAATGCTCATTTGTGTGATTATTTACCATGGATACAAACTGGCAGCTAGACATGGAGGAAACTCAGCCTCACTTCAACTCTCTTGATTTGAAGCAAAATAGGACAATGGCACAACATATGAAAGAACTCCTGCACTCAGTCTGTTATGTCAGAGTCCTAGAACCTGTGAGTCAACACACTTCTTTCATTTAACAGAAGACTTTTTCAGCGTGTTGGGGTTTTTGTGTTTTTTAGTCAGTTCAGGAACTGGACATGACACTACACTACGCAGAAAAAAATGTGCAGGAAACACCTTAGGGGTTTTTAAATTTTATTTAAAATAACATGAAGGAGCGTGATCCCATTACTCAGTGAAAGGTAACCATAAAATAACAAATTAAGGCCTTGAAAGATCCTCAGGCATTATTGTATCTTCTCACTCCCACTGAACTTTACAGGTATACTGACTAGAATTCTCTGAATAAACGGCTACATCACAAGAAAATCGAGTATTCTTCATCCTTTAGTGTGTCTGTAACAGATCAGCGTTTTTTCCTGCCACAGTAGCAATTTTCCAGTTTTTATAATGAATGTCAGCTAATGGTGGTAGGCAGCAATGAAATGCAACAGAGCTGTGTATCATACAGATGTACTTTCATTTTGATTTGAATTTGAATTATAAGTCTCAAAATAAGTAAACCAAATCAACTGATGAAGTAGTTCTTCAACATTCTCCAAAAGCATTCTGTTAGTCACTTACAAGTTTCCTTTGGAGAAGCCACATGTTGTGATGGCTGTGCAAATGAATACAGCAGCTTCCAGAAGAGTGCACAAAGTTAACCTGATCACCTGGTTCTGAAACTCAACTCTGTTATTTCAGTCTGCCTTACACACAGCAGCTCATTCACTCTGCCTCAATGACCTCAAGGTAAGCCCCTATCAGGGAATGCCTGGCACCCTGAATCAAGGTGAAGGTTTGTTAATAGAGGAGTCCATTCCTGGGAGACCTGTCCTTTTCCGGGCTGCAGTCTCTATTTTCCGTACCAGGTCCACATCCCACCGATGGGTGACAAAGCTAACCACAGCTCCAGGTGCCTTGCTGCCAACTCGGCCGACTCTCCCTGCACGGTGCAGGTAGTCCTGCAGGGTGTCTGGGAAGTCATAGTTGACCACCAGCTGCACACTGCTGGTGTCCAGCCCCCGCGAGGCAAGGTCAGTGCAGACAAGGACAGACACATCACCCTTCTGGAAAGAGGCAAAGATGCCAGCTCTAGCAGCTGCCGACATCTGTCCCTGCAGCCTCAGGTGCTTGATTTTGTGGTCGTCCAGGATATAGCCCAGCCAGTTAACGGTGCTGGCGCTGTTGCAGAAGATGAGAACAGCCCCGCCAGATGACGGGCGCTCCTTGAGCAGCTGCAGCAGTTCGGGCAGCTTGTCCCGGCCTTTGAGGCGGACAAACTTCTGCTGGACGTGAGGCGGCAGGCGGTGCAGGCACTGGGTGACAAACCGGCCCACGTCAGTGAACCTGGCCAGCGTCTCGCTGAGCCCCGCGGGGAAGGTGGCTCCGACCACCACCACCTGCGTCCTCTCCCCGGCCGGCCGGTCCCGACGAGGAGAGGAC
>JAHLSL010000036.1:6798844-6840366 GCA_025920805.1 Petroica traversi | reverse complement strand
GAGGCGGGTCCGCGCTGCCGGGCGAGCTCTGTCGCAGCTGCCGGGGCACCCAGCGCCCCTTCCCGGCACAGGACACGGCTGTGTGTGCGGGTGGGAAATGACACTCCATGGCAGTCCCCCTGGGCTGTCTCTTTCAGGCGGTGCAGCAACAGGAATGACGGTGAACTCGCCGCTGTGCTTCAGAGGAAAGAAGATCCTGGCTCCGATGGTGCGAGTGGGAACACTGCCAATGCGGCTGCTGGCTCTGGACTACGGGGCCGATATCGTGTACTGTGAGGTATGGAGAAGGAGCAGTTGAGGCGATTTTATCTGATAACATTAAGAAAGGTACAAATGGGATTTTTTCACTGTATGACTTGTTCCTTTTACAAATAGTTTTCCATTAAAAATAAGGAAAGAAGAATCTCTGTGTCTTAAGGCATTTCTCCAAGCAGTTCTTAAATTGTGGCAAATCCTTATTCGAGGCTGTTCAGTAACTTCAAGTAATTTAAACAAAACACCATAGCCATTTCCTCAAGTTGTACTTTTATTTGCAGGTGGGAGGGTGGTATTTTTCTTTCGTTTTTCTGTTTTTGTTTTTTTTTTTTCTCTAGAGTTAGAACTTTGAAGACTGACTTCATGTCTTATCTGGTTAATTCTGCTGTGCATCCATATATTTCACTTAGAGCATTGTTCTCCTTGTTTCTTAACCACTTTTTTTAAAGCTGGCTGAAATTGAGGTCTGGGGTCCTCAGCACAAGAACTATGTGGACCTGTTAGAGTGGATCCAGAGGAGGCCCCCGTGATGATCAGAGTGCTGGAGCTCCTCTCCTACAAACACAGGCTGGGAGAGTTGGGATTGTTCAGCCTAGAGGGAGAGACCTTCCAGTACTTAAAGAGGGCTTTTAAAAAGCAGGGAAGAGGAACTTTTTACAAGGACATATAGTGATAGGACAAGGGGGAACAGTTTCAAACTAATGAGATGAGAGCTTTAGATTAGGTATTAGTAAGAAGTTCTTTAGCCAGAGGGTGCTGAGGTACTGGAACAGATTGCTCAGAGAAGTTGGTCTCTCTGGATAATTATTTAATAAAATGGGCAACTGTTTAGAGCTGACTGGCTGAAACAATTCAACTCACTGAGATTTTTTTATCCTTTCTACTCAGGAGCTGATTGACATAAAGATGCTGCAGTGTAAGAGGGTTATAAATGGTAAGCGTGGCATTTCTTTTGATAATACCTGAAATCAGTATATTTTCTAGTTAAGAGAAAAAGTAGTGTTTCTCTGAAGCATTTTTCTGGTGTTTATAGGGATGTATCAGTACATAAAATTTCACTGAATTCAAAAGTAAACTTTTGTACTATTACTTTAGACCTGTCTGCTGTTCTGTAATTTCAAACTTTCGGTTTGTTTGGACTGAAGTTTCCAATCATGAGTCTTTTTAAATATTACCTGTTTGTGACATGATATTATACACACCTTTTAGTCTACTGCAACAAGGAAAAAACACATACAAGGTCTCACTGTTTATCATTCATTTATTAACTTGAAGCCCATGGACTATTCTTGGGTAACATGATTGTCACTGCAAGTTCTTAAAAAGGTATCTTTGAGACCTGGCCCTCTCAGAGTGGCATAGAAACAGTTGTTTGCAGTGTCCCTGCTGGGAAACAGAATTTCACTACCAATCTCCTCTCTCCTCCTGCCCCTTCCCAAAAATAGCACTGTTCATTCTGGCTGAGTCTTCATTGGGCTGGTCTTGGTGCTGATGTCCAAGAAAAAGGCTGTGGAGTCATTAGGGAGCACTGTGGGAGGGAAACAGCACTGTGCAAGAAATGTACTGCAAGGACATACAGGAGGTAGGGTGCCATTAGCTCTGCAGTTAGTGGAAGACTTTGATAGCATTTCATTTATATGCACATGGTCACATGACTTTTTTAATTTTTTACATTTGTATAGAATTTTAATCTGTTTTATCTGTTTCTTATTTCATACAGAAGTACTTGAAACAGTGGACTTTGTTGCTCCTAATGAAAGAGTGGTTTTCAGAACTTGTGAAAGGGAGAGGCAACATGTTGTCTTCCAAATGGTAAGAAACCAGATACTCTTCTAACAACAGTTAAACGAGGTGGTGCTGGTGATATGTTGATGGCAGTCTAAAGCAGTTCTCTGTGTTGCAGACTGTGAATTTCTTGGTGCTTCAGGGGCAGGTAAAGTTTCACACCAAATGTATTGCAGGATTTCTAGGCTGTTGGTACAAATCAAGATTATACATTATAAACTCTCCTTACAGCTGTTTTCAGAGGAGGTGATTAAGATAAGCTCTGTGTTCTCCAGCAGCTTGTTTTTGTAGCAGGTATCTTAGACGTATTTCCCAACTTATGGATGCTGAAAATAAACTGTGCTGATGTCCAGTCACACACTGAAGTTTTGCACTGCCCTGTGAACAGTCTCACTGGAAAGATTGAAAGAAGTGGCATTGTTTAGTGTAGATACAAGAGGATTAATGTGTGCATTAGCATTGCACAAATGGATTAAAGATTCTTTGCTGAAGAGAAAAAGAAAGTCATTTGCTCTTAGAGACTGCTCTGTGTAGGACAAGAGATGATGGGCTTGGAGGGAGGGAGAAGCATGAGTGGACTGCATTAGATACTGAAAAGACCTTTTTCAGTGGTAATGTAGCCCTGAAATAGTTTGCTTGTAGAGTCTGTAGAATTGTTATTAGTGGAGCTTCTTAAGATCATTAAAATACGTTGGTATCTATTGCTGAGGGGCTAAGAGCATTTGATATTGCTGTAGGTGGAGAGGGCAGGCAGACCTCTCTGGATGCTTTTTTGATTGCCTTTTATCATCCAGTGGCTGACTCCAGAA
Organism: Petroica traversi; assembly: GCA_025920805.1. Taxonomy (NCBI): domain Eukaryota; kingdom Metazoa; phylum Chordata; class Aves; order Passeriformes; family Petroicidae; genus Petroica; species Petroica traversi. The sequence continues at coordinate 6,837,517 of JAHLSL010000036.1, read as the reverse complement.
CATGCTGTAGGTAAATGCTTTAAGTATCCAGTGTGCCTCTGAGTGGGTCTCTGTCAGTACTAAATGTTCTCAACAAATACAGTTGTACACAAGTTCAAGTAAGCACCTTGGTTTTTTTATTAATTTGATAATATTTTGTAATTATAAATCCTCTTCTTTTACCAACAGGGTTCAGCAGATGCTGAAAGAGCCCTGGCAGTAGCTAAGCTTGTGTAAGTCATCTTCTCTCATCCCCTTCCCATCATGGGTTTGTCTGGAATCTCTTGTACAGAGGAATTACTGTAGGAGACAGTGTTCTGTGCTTGAGAGGATCAAGATAGATCTTGATGGAACCAGGAAAAGTTTAGCTGCATAAATTCTGTACTGGGATTGGTGGCTTTTTGCTAGTGCAAGTGTGTCCTTGATCTCTCTAGTAAGAATTTCTCTGGGTATTGTACAGCTACAAGACCGATACACCTAAAAATGTCTCTTAATGTTTGTGGTTTAAAGCCTCCAGTACTGTATTGTGCAGAAATGGCTCTCAAAAAGGACTTGCTGTAGTGATTGTGGTGAATTTACTGGTTATACAGGATGAAGTATATAGAAGGTATTTAAGATGAGTATTTGCAGCTTCTGCACAGCACTGGTTATTGTGGACAATCTGATCTTCAGACCACCATTGAGCTTTAAATATTTAACTTAAAGAAGTGAGAGGCTAAAAATTCATAAGTTCAAATTAACTTTACCTTAAGTTTCTCATTTAAGCCTTAATGATGATGGAATAAATTTCCTGGAAACACATATTTTTCTTGATTCTTGTTCTAATATGCTAAAAAATACTTTTGTTTTTCCTTCTCTTTCAGAGAGAGTGATGTGGCTGCTATTGATATCAACATGGGATGCCCAAAAGAATATTCTACTAAGGCAAGTAGATTTTAATTACTCTTAAATGAGCTTTTTCTGTCTTAGAGGGATGGAGTGGGGAATACATAGTCTGTTTTTCAAAGTCAAGCAGTAAAATTGTGTTGCAGAGAGAAATTGAATTTAACTTTTTGTAATAAACAGAAGACTTTCAGAAGTGTCGTAGCCCTAATACAGCAAAATAGCTTAGGCTGTTAGAAATTAAACTCTTAAAGGCTAGATAAAATGAAGTTATTTGTTTACGGTTTTTTAATATCTTTCTGAGGTCATTAATTTGTTGGGTGGGTGAAATAAGTTCTGCTTAGTCTTAATAAAAATTGAAATCACAATTTGTCATCTGAGCAAATGGATGGCAAAAAATAGTCACAACTTAGTAATGCTGAATTCAATTATTCGTCAGTTTTAAGTGGGAGGACAATGGATCAGTTAAAACCTGATTTAAATTATTTTTGTAGTAAAGCACATGCAGTTCTAAATTAGTCGTGTATCTGTGGCTGAAACTGAGAATTCAAACTGATTGTTAGGACTGTCAAGCCACTTGGTGTAAAGATAAAGTATCAATAAATTGAACTGGTCTGCTATCAGGTAAAACAATTGAATTGAAAAAGGTGTTTGCCTAGTGTGTAACAGCTTCTGTCTGTTTCCCAGGGAGGTATGGGAGCAGCACTGCTGTCTGATCCTGACAAAATAGAGTCTGTGAGTATCTTGGAGCTGCCTTGGAAAGCATTGTGCCTGTGGGCTGGCAGCAGGGATGAGTTGCTGCTCATAGAATAGATGACAAATTTGTGATAGCTAGAATGGAATACTCAGTTTAGTACACTGGAATTAAGGTTGTAAATAAATATTCTTGATTTAGTTCTCCTTGCCATTACCTGGACTATACAAGTGCTACCTTCTTTCTTTTCAGTTTAAAGACTTTCAATGTGGTGTTTGTGAGTTTTACAGGTCTATGCGTATAATTTGAAATTATCAAAGTTCAATAGTCACCTCTTATAAGAGCAGTGTTTAAATTCCAGCAGCAGTTAATTGTTCTCTAAAACTCCAGTTGAAATCAGCAAAGAAGTGGAAGTAAAAATGTCTTAGACTAGAAGCAGGCTTGTGTATCTACTGGATAAAACAGTATATTCAGTTACAGAGTGCATGTGTCTGTCTAGCATGTAAGATTCTTCATAGAGGATTAGTAGACAGTGTTGCATTATTCTAACTTATCTTCAAGAGAGAAAGGAGGAGAGTTTTACTAATGCGATTGTTGTGATCAGATTTTTGTCTTTTTTTCTCCCCAGATATTGACCACCCTTGTTAAAGGAATTTGTAAACCAGTAACCTGCAAAATCCGCATTTTGCCCTCAGTAAGAACAGAAATCGTTGTGCTGAAGTGTTCAGCTGTTATATCTCTGATTTACTATCAGTTAGAATATATGGTGTTCTGCTGTGTTGTCACTGTTGGCCTGTTGCTGTGAAATAGCACTTGGAATTACAATTTCTGTTTGGGATGCTGTCCCAGCTTAAAAGGTTATCTGACCTGCAGGTGCACAGAGACTGTGAGTGTGGGCTTGGCTGATTCCGTGATATGCAAGGACGCAGGGGCTTTTATCCTCTAAATCTCTCAATTAAGTAATTTTTATGTCATTTAGGTACAGAAGGGTGTAGGGTAGCACCCCTCAGGCAGCCAGTAGGTGCTGTTAATTCTTGGTTTTCACATTGGGTAGCCAATAGATGATTGTTTCCTGTTCTTTCAGACTAATTTTTCTTCCAAACTGTTTTCCTGTTCTTGCAGTTAGAACAATCAGTGAAGTTAACAGGATCTGTATTTTTCAGGATCTTTTTGCAGGCTTTTTTAACAGCTGATGTAGCCTCCTTACTGCTTCGTTTTTTTGCAGATGAATCCTCTACATATTTTTAAACCTTCAAGAGATAATGGGCCTTCTCTTTTAAAGACTGATTATTTTGCAATTGGGTATTTAATTACCTGCCTAGATACTATGATTGCATATGACCTAAATAGATATTTCAGTAGATGGATGAACTGTATCTGAGCCAGCTTTGTTCAGAAGTCTTTTATGTGTTGGGATAAACAAATGAAGCTTATGTGAAAAGAATCAGTAGCTCAGTCTAAGATGATTTTGGTTCTGAAGTATTAAATCAGAGAACTGGCACCTTTATCCTAGAGCCTCTTCTTTTTTGTTTCAGGCTGGTTTTGCATAATGTCATCCATCAGAACAGCAGGTGGGCTTCTGGCTCTGCATCCCTGCCAGCTGGGACATGTTGCAGTTTTCAGACTGAATCTGATATATTTGGGATGAGCCACAGATATTCCTCCAGCTTTTGAAAGGAAAATTTGCCTTACCTTTTTGCATTCTCCCTTTCCTTAAAGCTACATATGACAGGCTAATGCAGCAGTGTGTCAATTTTATTTCTGCTTTTAAAGGGCATTTTATCTCTTTGAAGATTCACTGGACATGTATGACTATTCTTAGAATATTTTAGATGCGGGTTAACATTTTTTAAGACCCATCTGAGAGGAATATTTATAGTTGAGTGATTGCATGCTAGGTTGCTTTCAGAAAACATCCTCTTACTGAAAAGCATTTTAATTACAATTTACAGAGTAGTTGTTAGAGAGGACTTGCTAATCAAGTGTTCCAATCATTTTCGATTGACAGTCTGAAAACCTGATGGAAAATATTCTTCTGCTACAGAGTATTATGTTACCTGGTTTGAGAAAGTTTGTAATCTATAGGGTAAAGGAAGCATTGAAAATGGATTCTTATTTTTGCCACAGCAAAATAGTTCATAGTGCTTTAATTGAAGTACATATTAAATGGTTGAACATGCTGGGCATTATTGGTGAAAGATAGGAATCACATCCCTCTTGATAAAAGATTTCCATCATTTATTTGTGCAATGGTCACATGATAGTTATTCCTTTTGCTTTGAATTAAAATCATGTCAGTCTGTTTTATCCCTCAGGTTGAGGATACTGTGAATCTGGTGAAGAGAATAGAAAAAACTGGCATTGCTGCCATTGCAGTCCATGGAAGGTAAATTGATTTTAAGCAAAAAAGACTTGCAGTTTTTAGTTTGTTGATGACTGTAGCACAGAATGATATGACTGATGTGAGTATGCTCTATACTCTAAATGTAATATGTGGTTCTGATTTCAACTGTTAACTGAATTCAGGTTCTAGGAAATCTAGTCAGTAATTAGGGAATTGAACCACTTGCTGCTCTTTTCCTAAATATTTTTTCTCAAAGACTAAATAAAACTAGAAAATCAAATATATAAAATAAATAAGCGGAAACAAGTAAATCCCAATAATCCTTGTGTTATGTCTGCTGTGAGTTAGAGGTCTATAAATTCCACAGGAAATCTTTGGTCTTGTCTTTTTTTTTTTTATTTGTTGGAAAGGAAGAAGGAGGAGAGGCCTCAGCACCCTGTCCACTGTGATGTGATCAAGGCCATATCTGAAGCCATTTCCATTCCAGTAATAGCAAAGTAAGTTGGACTAATTAGCTCATTAAATGCCTGTCCTGAACTTAAGATTTGCAAGTGTAGGAAAAAGAACCATGATTAATTGTATTTGTGGTGTTAATTTTTAGTGGAGGATCTCATGACTTCATCAAAGAATATGCAGACATTGAGACCTTCCAGAAAGCAACAGCTGCCTCATCAGTCATGATTGCTCGTGCTGCCATGTGGAACCCCTCTATCTTCAGAAAAGAAGGGTTTTGCCCCTTGAAGGATGTCATGCAAGATTACATCAAATATGTATGGTTTGTTTAAGATCTTCCTTGTAATTGCCAGTGTTTAAAATTGTTAATCAAAATCTGACTGTGGTATCTTAACTCCTCTTCATTTCAAAGACTTGGTTCTGGGGATATTTTAACATAGTGCACGTGACACGAGCCTTGCAATCTACCACTGCTCCCTCTGTTTGATTTTGTTCAGAAAAAAACAAGTTCAGAAATTTGTATTCAGAAAACGCAAGATATATTTGTTTGGTGTGTTTTTCAATTCTTTGTCTCTTTCCATCAGGCAGTGAGATATGATAATCACTACACCAACACTAAATACTGCTTGTGTCAGATGTTAAGAGAACAGCTGGAAACTGCTCAGGGTAAGAAGCTGCACGCTGCACAGTCCACACAGGAGATCTGGTAAGCATGGACTTCAGCAAAGGAGTTGTACTCTGTCACACTTGCACACCACTTCTCTGTCTAGCACTGCCTGGCATTTCACACCATCAAAAGTAGTTTCAAAACCCCCAAAAATAACCCCCCAAAAAATCCGAACAGGGAGATATGAAATAACATAGTAAACTTTTCCAGGTTTCCTCCATGCTTAGATGTTAAATCTTTAACCCTAAAACTCTCTATATTCAGCACAACTCATTTGAGTGGTGCTTCACTGGGTGATAGACATTTATCCAGTATTTGCATGAAGTGATTAAGAAACATTTCAGCTTGTCTGAAATTTTGTGGAACTTGTCTTCTTCCAAGTTATTTGATTTAGATTTCTATCTTGCATGTGGGGTTTTTAATGTTATTGGAGTATTTGTAACATATTTGTTTTAAAATGAACACTTAAAAACTCAAAACTGTGTATCAGGGTTGTGTGGTTGCATGGCATTAAAATGTGGTTTTTTGTGCTGCTTTTCATATCTGAAATATCCTAATGAATGATGGCAATCTTTGAGGAAATATAGTAGCTTTAAAGAATCTTGTCATCCTGCACATCTGAAACAGACTGGATGAGATTTCTCAGTGGGAGAGACAGAAATGGAAGAAGGAAAATTGAGAGAAACCATAAAATAGGCAGGGGATTAAAGAATTTGTGCAGAATAAGGGGAATTCTGATTTGGACCCATCCCAAACTAAACAAAATAAAGCTCCGAGTTTGCACGTGTCATATCCATGTTGTGTGTTATAATTATCCTTCTGATGGAATGGAGAGGAAGTCTCCTTGTTTTTATGAAATGAACAGTCTGAAACTCTTTGCTGTCTGATGCGTATGAAAATGGATGGAAATGTTGAAAGTGTGAAATATTTTGCAAAAGATTTGAATGGTTTCTAGCAAACCCTAATCAGCATTCTTTTCGTGTTCAACATGAATGGAAATGCCTGCAATCCTTTTGCCAGTTTATTGTCTTTTACGAGATTTGGCTTTCTATAAATACTTCTGTCCATGATTATCACATTACACTACAATGAAGGGAATTTGTATTGCATATGTAAAGGGAGCTAAACTAAATAATTCTTAAAGTAGCAGTAGAATCCATGACCAACGTTTAAACTTTGCAAGTTACTTTTCACTTTGGCAACTTAAAGAATTTAACATGCTTTAGTATGCTAACAGACTATCTATAATTTTGATTATAGATTTTGAGTTTAGGAAAAAAGTTATAGTATGGGTTGAAACTCAATTCATTTGCATGATCAATAAAATCTTAGCCAAAAGGCTGATGGTGTTTTCTGCTGCAGGAATAGTAATGCATAGTATGTAAAATAAATACTGTAAAGTAAGAGTTTTACACAGATACTTAGAGGTGTCACAGTTCATACATGTAAATACTGGATAGAGATCTAGTGTAAACCTATGGGGTTTCTGTGCTGTGCCTGGCAATTCTTTAGGGGCTTCCAAAATCAAACTTTCTCTTTTTTTTGTACACAGGATACAGTACAAACTTCAAAATGGGCTAAAGCAATGTGTGTGCAGGAGAGGGTCAGAGAGAGCCATTTGAAAATTTATGAAACTGCTTTCTGCCAGCAAACTTGGTCTTTTAACCCCTGTTCTGAACAACCTGTTTTATGTCCAGATAACTGAGGAACATTCAGTTTTTGTGCGTCAGTTTATCTTCAGACAAAAATGGTGCATAGTTCTGCTGTCTCCTGGTGGTGGGGACGGGTTACAGCCATTTGAGCTTTAACCTCAGTGCTGAGTGCAAGAGAACAGCCTGCTGCTCTTCCCACAAAACATTTACATAGCAGCACATAATAAACTCCCTTCCCTTAGAAGCATAAGTTAGTATTCATTGCTTTTTTGCTTGGAACATTGGAGATGGCTTTGTGGACAGAATTCCTTTTGTCATTGAACAACGCCACATCAACCAGCATCCTCATAACAGAAAGTAAGAGTTGCTTTTATGCTGCAGGTTTTATTGCCACTACCACCTGCAGAAAATGAATAGTCTCCATTTTTCAAAGGAGATCCTGGGTTTGAGGGTTTGAGGCTTTGCCTTTGACTAAAATCCTGGTTGCTCCTCTTTATTTGGGCTTGTGAATAATACCCTGAAGTCAGAAAATCTGAGATTTTAAGGGTTGGATACTGGATACTACAGTATATTGTTTATAGGATTTTTAATCACTAGAAGTAGAAGAAGAATCTGTTTCCTACTCTTTACTCATATTGCCCTTGTGGAGCTGATGTACCAGGAGTCACTCTGAGCTGTTCGTTTGCCGATTCATCCAACTGAAAGTTATTAAATAAGCAAATAACTTGAACTTTGCAGGACCTGTATTTCTGACTGACTCTGCTTGCACTTCCAGGCTACAAATTGCATATGTAGTGCTGAAAATCAGAACATTCTTTTCTACTGTAGCTTGACAATGTCTGGTAAAAATTGAGAGACAAATAATGTAATGTCACTGTGCAGAATACATGCAGAATACACTTCCAATTTATTCTCTGTACTTTTAACATATACTACAAACACAATTGGTTTCTACATTTTCTTTCTCTGTCATAATGTGATGCAAAAATGTATAAACTGGTCTCTAATACAAAGGAATTCTATTTGAATAGTGAAGCCTTTGAAATGGGTGACTTCTATGAAGAAACAACAGCTATTTTTGAAGCAAAGAAAACATCTTTAGAAACCCAGACACAAGATGAAGATGACCAAATGGAAGACCCAGATGTAATAAAAATGGCTGTTAGATTTGACAAGTAAGCATGTAAATCAAGTTTTTCACTCTCTTGTGTCTGAATAATAACTTGAGGTTGACAGTGTCTTAACAGTTTTTTGAAAATGATGATTTGCAAAACAGCATTTACTGAGTGAATTCCTATGAAACAGTAAGTGAACATCATTGCATGATCATCACTATTCCTGTGCCATTTGGATGTTGTAGGATATTCTTTAGTTCCAGGTTTCTGGAGACTACTTAGTTCTCTCATTTAACTTGTTAAATGTGCTGAGTGGTCCAAAAGGAAAAAAAAAACAAACATCTCTATATAGAGTGTGTTACAAAGATATATATGTAGTGAAACTTGGCTAAAACATAATAATTTTTCTATAAGAAGTCCTGAACAAATTTCATAATACTCTTCTGAGCAGATAACAGGCTCATCTGAAGTCTTCTAAATGTATTACCCTCAAAAGCTATTCCTTGAAAAATTACTCATGGAGTTGAGTTCTATTTTATATAATTTTTAATTATAATCTGAAGCCTATGGAATTGCTGTTACTTTCAGTATTAGACTCATGTTTGCTGGTTATACTAATAAGTCTATCAAACAGCTCAAGAAGAGTGTGATATGTAAAATGCTCCACAAATCCAGTCAGAATGCTTTAATATTTACAGGATATATGACCTGACTCCTTGAGAACTGACTACAGATTTTATAATGGTTTTTTGTTCTGCCATTTGCAAGGGTCTGTAATTCTGTGTCAGTAAATGAATTAACGCCTACATTTCCTGTCCTTTCTTCATTTGATTACTGTTTCATAACAGAAGCAGCTTTACCTTTTTTCTACTAGTGTTTAATTGGTGCTTCTAATAAGCAGTAGCAAACAGTATCTCTCTTCTGTGTTACATATTTAGTTAGAATCTCCTTTCTGGTAAGTATCTCTTCTGTAGCTATCTTACTATAGGCTGAAAATACTATGGAAGAATTAATAGAAAACTTTGGATTTTATTTTAGATATTTTGTTGCACATATTACTTGAGTTATATAATGAGGAAGAAGCATATATTTCATCATTTGAGCTGTAAAAATAAACCTCAATTATCTGGTAGAAGTAGTGCAATAAGCCACACTGTCTGTTTTAAAATAGAACTTGGTGTGCAGTTGTTGACCACAAATTTTTCTGTCTAGGCGAGAATATCCACCACAGATCACTCCAAAAATGTATCTTCTGGAATGGTGTAGAAAAGAAAAGCATCCTCAGCCTGTTTATGAAACTGTGAGTCAGGAAAAAACTCTTTCAAACCTCTTCCTCTGCCTTATATGTGAAATTAAGTATTTTAGGACTCAGGGTAGTGAGAAGTTCTGCTTCCCAGTCTGGCTCTTTCAGAAAGTAGCTGCAGAAATGGAAATGCACATAGATATGAAAATAGAAGATTATTTTATTAGAAAATAAAAAATTGAAAGTCAGACCTTCAGTCTGCTTTTGATTCATGTGTGAAAGAAGTTGCTGCAACTTCTTGATCATTATATAGAAGCCCATGACTGACTTTCTTTCACTACTTCTGTGAGGTAAAGAATGAAGTTTTGGAGAGTTCTCTTTGTTGTTGCACACTGTTATAGATAGGAACTCTGTGGAACAGGAGGACCTGTTTACTCAGATGTGGACATTATTTGATTGTTTATTATTTTTGTAAAGCAAAAATATTTGCAGCTTGGACAGTTTCTTTTTCTTTAAATGTTAAATAAGTACAGTAAAATTTGTAGTGTGACTTAGAGTAATTTTAAAGTTATTTTACTTGTTATTCTTGACTTTATACCTATGAAGGCATGTTGATGATGTTGTTTCTTCTGTAAATTACATGACTGGTTTTTGACAGCCCCTTCCCTTTTAATTTATTTTTTTTTCGACAGGTTCAAAGACCACTGGATAGATTATTCAGTTCAGTAGTGACAGTAGCTGAGCGAAAATACCAGTCAAGTCTGTGGTAAGCTGTCCTTAATGGTTTTTTTCAGCTGGATTTTTGTTTCTGAAATGTTGCTTAAAAACTTGCATTAAAAGGGTATTCCAGTTTATTCCAGTTGACTTTGATAAAGGTCAACTAAAAGCTACCTCCTAAAGCTACCTCTAGGAGGGAGAAAAGATAAAAAATTTCTGAGAATTGAATGTGACAAGAGGAAGCAAGTACTAGCATAATCAATTAAATGGTTACAGATTTTAATTCACTTTGTGTTGGTCCATGAGTTGTATTGGAGGGGGAGCCAAGAGGTGAGCCAGTTCCATTCTGTATGTGATGAGTTCAGAAGGAAGCCAAGGGAGGCAGAGGGGAGTGTTAGAGGAGTTTATGTCTTCAGCCACTACAGCAGATCCGTTCCCAGCAAGAAGTCAGGACTAAATGTCTCTATCCAGTGATGCAGAGGACAGTGCACTGAGTTCTTGGAGATCACAGTTAATTAGCAGCTACATCCAGGGCTGCTCTAAAGTTTCACTATGGAATTTTATATAATCATCTATTAATACCGGAGTTGACTTGGGGCATTTGCACCTAAGGTGATCTTGATTTAACTGCAAAGCTAGAGCTCAGCATTGAACATTTCAAACAGGATAAGTGCACACATCTGCTTTGCAGCCTTCCTGTTCAGGGACTTTAGGAAGTTATGCTCAGCTGATATGAAAGTTTGAGAAGAAAATATTTTCAGATACTAACTCTCACAAATGCGCGATGTGCAGTCTTTCATCAGAAATGACAGAATTTTTGTAATTATGAAACAGTTCCTGCTTTTGTCAGCTTCAGTGAACTTGTACATCTGCCAGAGAGTATATTCTAACCTGAGCCTCTTTCAAGAAAAGTGATCCTTCATAACTCAGTTTTGCTTAGTGTTCAGATTTGTAAAAGTTACTTTTCTGAGGATTGTGATTGCTTGGGCCAAATACATTGACTGTGTACCTTTGAAATGAAGAGTGTTTGAGAGACAGGACCTGATAGAGACAGATTTCTAGGAATATTGCATCAGGAGTGACATCAGGAGTGATGCATCAACACTTGACACCTAGCAAGATTGAAATAATTTCTGGAACTGACCTGTTTTGTTCCTCTGCTGTGAGATGACTTCACATGCTGTTTGTTTCATGATGTTGCATCAGAGACAGGAAATTGTCTCTTGGCAGCGTAGAGACCTCAGTTTCTACTTTCACATGTGCTCTGTGTGCTTCTCTTCAGGGACAAGTCCAAGAAGCTGGCAGAACAGGCTGCAGCTATTGTTTGCCTGAGAACCCTGGGTGTCCCAGAGGGAAAGCTCTGTGAGGGAGAAAATCACCTGATTAACAAACGCAAGAGGGGAGACCAGGAGCGCCTGATTAACAGAGACCATGGAGAGGATCTGGCTGAGCCTTCTCACAAAAAAGCCAATTTTATTGAAGAAACTTCTGACATGAACGTGCCAAAGATGCCACGATAGCTTGGCAATTAGAGGTTTCATGCCTATGCAGCTACAAATGAGCTCCTCTTTGTATATCTTGCTGTTCACGTTTCGTTTGGATTGTCTCAAAGACATATAAATTTCCCAGTTGTGAAAAATGCCACTGAGATGTTTACTGTTCACCACTCACTGTCCCTATGGTGCCTTTCAGATGATAATTAGGAACTTGATTTTAAAGCACATGGAGAAGAAATAAACTTCTTTTAAATATCAGGTATTTTCAAAGCAATTTTGTCATTGGTTTTATTCCTTGTTTTTTATTTTTAAGAAGTCTACAGTGTGCTGGTAAGAGATGCCTGAATACATCAAACACAAGCAGAGGAATTCCTTATGGAACTGTGTAGTTAATCAGAAGAATCAATGTAGGAAAACATTAATAGCTAAGTAGACATGGTTGTGTCATCTGAGTTTTATGCATGTCTTGCAAGCTTTGTTTACACCCCTCATGTATCAAGAAAATGTTTTTTGCAGAGAGAAAGACTTAAAAATTGTAAGACAAGCATTTAAATAACATTCTTCTGTGATAATTTCTACTGCATTTCTGGAATACTACAGTAGAACTAACCATCCTTTCCTGATCCTAGGTGCTAACAATTGTCTTTCCAGTAAGAAACTGGAGCCAAGCCTGGTAGCAATGACTTTGCTGAATGAAGGTACTTTGAGCTGTTTTTGTCTTTTGAACTTGAAAGTCCTCGTAAATGTCTACAAGTAGATTGCTTGCAGTAATGACCATCCAAATGTGGCCTTGTATGTGCCTGAAATGTGACCTTGTTTGTCTCAGTAACCAGCTGCTGGTGATACAGGGGGTCTTGGTCAAAGGCCCACGTTCTTTTCTTTGTTTTCCGTCATCACAACTTCCCATTAAAGTAAACTGTAAGTAAATGCTGTGTGCCAGGAGATGATACAGACCCTGCCTGATTCATGGCAGCTCAGCTGACTTTGTCTGATTTAAATTAGAGTCCTGAATCCTCAAAAGAATGCCAAAAGAATTCAGAGATTTCTGTGATTAACAATTTATTGAAACAGTGGCTTAATTTCCCTCAACAGTGTGAGGGCTTCTGAGACTATCAGCTCTGGTCTGAAAACAGAATGATGGAGATGTAGCATGCCATGATCTTTGTATAAAGAGTGTACAAGACATAATGCATTTGGTAGTAATTCATAAATATTCTTCCTATTTAAACATTTGATGATTTTCTTCAAGTGATAGTGCCAAATTAAACCATTCTTTTAAAAAGGAAGAACAAGATCTCATCAGATAATAATCAGCGTTATAAAGTTAAAATATCTGCTGTTAGAATAATTTACATTAAATCTATACAGTCTAGTAAGAAGGAAGGTTTTCTTGTTCAATTTGTACATTGCAGTAAATGCACTTAAATGTTTTAACATTTTATATCATTTTAGTGCTACAATTTTACTCTGAAGAACTAAAATTTGCACTATTAATCAGAAAAATCAGAAATAGCTCTTTTCCTATTATAAGTTCTATCTGGTTATCTTACTTTTGTCACAACTGTTTGGAGCCAAAGTAATAAAGAAAAAGTCATTTTTAGGTGTGGTTTGCAAGTCTAATTTAATAGAATTGTGGAATGTTTGAGTCGGGAAAGGAACTCTGGAGATTGTCTGGTCCAAAACCTGTGCTCAAAGCAGGATGTACCAGGGCAGGTTTCCCAAGACTGTGTCTAACTGTGTTTTGCACATCTTCAAGGACAGAGACTCTACAGCCTTTCCTGGCAACCTGTTCCAGTGTTTCAGCAAACTTAAGGTAAGCAAAAGTGGGCTTTTTCCTTCTTCTGCATGGAATATCCTGTATTTAATTTTGTGCCCATTGCTTCTTGTCCTGCCACACAGAAGGATCTGGCTTAGGCTCTTGACATAATTGTCTGCCTAAAAGGAAAATTGAATTTTTGAGTGGTGGTGCCTAAGTGTGGACTTGTATGGCAGCATTTACTGAGGATCAGTGGAAGTTGCAGCGCCTGGGATGAATTAATAGGTAAGTTAGTCATGAGAAGCATCATTTCTCTTTTGACTCAGAAAGAAACCCAAAAAATGACTTAGGAGAAAGTGTGCCACTGCTGATTTGAACTTCTTACAGAAGTGAGGTAGGATCATTCAATTTACGATCCAAGGCCTTCATAACAATATTTGTACCTTGGAGGGTTTATTTTGTCATGTGATGTGAATATGCATCCTTCTGCAACCTGTGCAGGCTTTTCACATTGCTTCCTTCCAGCCAGTGACTCCATGCAATTCAGAGCTCAGGTGTGTGGTAAGAGAGGGGTGTTCCAGTGGTGCTTGAGAAGGTGTAAATCTTGGGTTTATTTGAACAGCTGAGCAGATTTCTGCAGGATGCTGTCAAAAACTCACATGGAACTGAAGTTGAAGATAGATACTTTAACACAGGTTGTATGAATACCAGCCTGGAGGTGCTTTACAACTCATCTTGTAGTACAGAACATGTGTCTTGGCTTAGTTGATGGAGAGAGTTGGATAATACTGGCTGCACAGTTTGCTAAGAGCGAAACAGATTCTATGCTAACACTAGTCTGCAAAGTGTGTATATTAAATGGGGGCTAAATAAGCCTTGAGGGAGATGTTTCTGTTTTCTGGTAACTGCCTGTTTTCAAATCCTTCCTGCAACTATTTCAGGGTTGCCAATGTTACGCTTACTCCTCTTAGCTCTCTGCACTGGTTGAACACATTATCGGGGTTGTCTGTACTGTACTTATGGATAGGCCAAAGAGAGCCTGGGAAAATGAGAGTGAGGAGTCACTCTGCTGGAATGAGCTTTTAGTGCTAAATATAGAAGGGCAGTATTTCTGGCAAATGGCTAGAAAGTGTAACATTTGACACCTTTGATCACTTTCAGAAAGAACCAAAGCTGCAATTGTATCTGTATGTGTGTGCTGGTCAGAATGTTGTGAGTTAGTGACTTTCATTCCTTGTAACTGTTACAACTAATGGGTGAGGACTTACCCTAGTTTGATCCTAACCAGTTCTTGAGATAGGATAATGGTATTTATCATGTGTGTTCCCTTGTCAGCACTGATGGTAAAGTAATTGCTTCCATTACCAGTGCTTTCCTCCTAGAAATCATTCCATTCTCATTGCTTTTAAAGAGCAAACTGCACTGGTTACTCTGTGCTTTTCTGCCGTGCTTCTCTTCCCTGCTGTACCTCCCAGAAACAGAAGGTGGCAGGTTTTTTTATTGTTTTCAGAAAAAGTCGCTGACTTCTGCAGTATTTACCAATCCAGCCGTTGCACTTCTGCATTCTTGCATAGGATGGCAATTGAGACCACAGCTGGGTCGGAGGATATTTAGCCTCACTTTTCAGAATTTTTTTTAAAATTTTAATGTGATGTGAATATGGTACTTGGTCGGTACTGATGAAAGCTGTGCTCCATTTTAAGTATTTGCTTAGCGAAAATGTTTCACTATTAATCCTATGGAACTCTGAGAAGCAACTGGAGGGGTTTTTGTCCCAGGGGTACCACCAGCCAACAAAATGGCATTTGTATTTTTTTGCTTCATAGTGATGCTGCAGAGAGTGTTTGTAATGATACCTGCCAAAGTGTGGTCCATGGGTATGGGGAGAACTGTAACTTGTCCTCCCTGTATTCTGCTTACTAGAAATGTGAATGGGAATGCAGAGATATTTTTACCAGCCTTTAGCATGGATGCACTCAGTGTGGGTCTACCTCCAGGGCCTTGCTGGCTGGAATGCTTTTTGGAATGTCCTGGGCTCTGAGCCCAACCCCGCCCTGGAATGTGAGGTTAAATGTTGGCGGTACAAATACAGAGTTTGAATATCAAAATCGTAGAGTTCCCCAGCACTGCAGTTTCAGAAACTGGCAAGTGAGCCACATGTCAGCTCAGCTGCTCTCCAGTTCAAAGAATAAGCATGCCTTGGGTTGCTGGGGAAGGAGGGGGAGGTGGGGTGGTTTTTGTTTTGGTTTGGTTTTCATTTACCCGTTATGACATGCAGAAGAACGTGCTTTTCAAACACGTCAACTGGCAGGACTGTGAGAGGTCCCAGACAGGTGTTAGGTGGAAAGCAGTCTTCATTCACAAAAGCATTTTACTGCCATTCTTTAATCAGACCTAGGAGCTCAACATAATGAGAGCTGTTGCCTTATTAAACAGGAGCTTGCTTATATTTGGACTCCAAGTCGAGGAGTGATGAGATGGCCTGTAAGGCTTCAGTTCCATCTGTACCACAGTGCAGGAGGACAACGCTTGAGGTTTTGAGTCAGAGGTGCTGATGACAAAGCTGATGGAAAACATTAAAAGCTAAACATGAAAAGCAAGGCTTTGGTGAGGAGGGAGTGCATCATGTATTGTTAAAAAACAGTTGCCTAGGTCAGTTAAGGAGAAGAACTGCTGAGCTCCAGGGGGAGTCTGGTTCAGTCACCCGTGTTCCTAGGAGCTGTAACCTCAGTGGGCTTTGTGAGAGGAGGCTTAAAATATGCCTCACTTGTGGTGTTCATTTAGCTCCCAAATGAAACTGTGGTGCAGGAGCTAATGTGAATCAGCTATTAAATATCTATTAGTTAAACAAATAAATACTTTTCTCTTGCCCTGGTATAGTGGGAGAGTCTCTTTTTTTAGAAAATTATTGTCTGAGAGATATCCTCTTGTGTTTACAGAGCACTGTAGTACAAATCTGATGCTTTACTCATTTTAACTTAATTTTCCTTGATGAATTCCATACAGTTGTTAATGCTTCAGTATGTCATTGTGTTTGGCATGAAAAATTCCTGTTCAACTGCCTTTAAAAATTATTGCTTGGTGATTAGAACCAATGGATATAATCTACATAGAGTTGTGAACATGGATTTTTTGATTAGTATTCTGTCGCATAGAGCTGGCAGAACTGGATTTGAATACAGATCTTCAACCTACTTTTTAGCTGCTTTAAAACTGTATAAACATGTTCTCTTTTTTAATACAGTTTTTTGTTGATTTGCAAACTTCTCTAGGCAGTGCAAGGCTGCTGTGCATGCCCCTGCCCTTGCCACTGCCTGTGCACAGGTGTTAGCATGGATTGTCAGCAGCTGGTCATGGGCCTTTCTGTTGAAGGCTGATAAAGTGGTTTCCCTCATTGCGGTCAAAGAAAAGTGAGCACTATAAAGATATTTAACTAAAGCTAGTAAGTTTTTACCTTTTCTAATCTCAAGTGTTGGAAAAGATTATCTTTTTGAGTTAAAAAAATCAGGTTCTAATTGAACTTCATTGGAAAGCTTCTCAGTGACTCACCTGGTTTGATTCAGTGTATGCTTATTTACTTAAGAAATGGACTGCTGCAGTTTTCTTTAAGTTTTTCAGGCAGCAAAAGCTTTTTTTTTTATTTATTTTTATTTGTGCTGGTTTACTGTTTCATTAGCTCTCTGAATTGCTGCAAAATTTAAAACAAACTTTCTGACCATCTGTGTATCTGTTCCAGTTACATAGGCATACTAAATCCCAGGCAAAAAAAAAAAAAGTTTAAAAGCTGAAACCGTTGTTTTCTTTTGTGCTGAAATAGAGCCCAATCCTGGACACCAGATATAGCACAAGTGAACGTGTGGGTAGAGGTACCTATATTAGCCACAAAAACCCATGAGATCTGAAGAGTGTTAGAAACAATACGTGGCAGTTTCACTTGAGCAGAAGTGTGCATTTATTTCCCCTGTACAGCATACAAAAGGAGTGTTTTAAGGGTTTTTTTTTTAGAAGTTAATTTAATATTGTGTTTTCAGATCTGTACGTGGAAGGGAATGGATGGTGGAGTGTCCACAAGGGTATGAGAGTGATATGATTTCAGAGAGGTGCAATACTGAGACTGCAGGATTCAGGCAGTAAATCACTGCACAGTTAGACCATGATGCCTACCTGTCACATCAGTGGCATGGTAATTATAGTTTACTGTCATGCTGCCCTGTGACATTCTCTTATTACAGCTAATAACAGCTTTCATATTTTGCTGTGCCTGAACATGGAAAACAGTTGTAGTTCTTAGAAAGTTTATAGCCTGTAGGCTATAGAAATACTGCATTATGAATGCTGAATTAACAGGGATTTAATAAATTACCTTCTCTCCCATTAACTTTTATCAGCATGCCAAGTGTTGCAATAGAGCCTGTAAAATCAGTGGTAGTTTGCTCACTGGTGTGGGTAGCATGCCTGACTGTGCAGCATAACCTGAGAGTGTGCATATCCCATAATGGGTATGGCTGGGTGAAGGGATAGAGAGAGAAAAAGAAATTACTAAGATTAGTCACTGCTGTCTTTCTGTGCAGTAGTACTGGTACAGCATTTACCCATAGCTTGAGCATTTACCCCGCTTCCTCGTGTTCATATTCAGTATTTAAACTCTTGTGAGTCTGTAGGAGGATTCTCTATTCTTTGTTACAGGCAAAATGTGTAACACAGCATTTATTTAAAGTGATGCCTTATGCCACGGAAGCAAACACAGCTCATAGTAGGATGGAGGAAAGAGTTTCCATTTAACTTTGTAGAGAAACACACTGAAGACAAAACAGATTTGATCCACCCACACTTTATTTTCTTCATACCTCCTCATTAAAAAAAAAAATTTCTAACTAGATGAAGAGGAGATTTTACAGAAAAGGTTAATATATTTTCATGAAAGGAAGAGTTAACCTCATCCTGTTAAAAAACATCTTGCATCTTCAGCTATCACTGCCTGACTGCCATTGTGTACTGTTTTCCTCTCAGCCCAGCCTGTGAATTTACCTGGTTGGAGAGAACATTTCACCCACACAGCTCACTCCTCTCACTTCCCCTGTGCTTTAGAACCCCCATGTCACTCTGCTGACAACACAGACTCACAAAGAGCAGCTAATTGTATTCCTTCTTGCTTCAGGAATTTTTATTGGCTGTTCTAAGACTGTGGCTTAAACTGATTTTCACTAAATACAACTCAACCCTCAGAGAAGAAGCTGTCTGCAACTTTTTAACAGATTTTGGGATACTGACAAAAGCTAATCTTAGCATATTGATGCTACTCTTCACTCAGGTCTGTGTGGGTTGGGAAGAGTTTTCAAAGAATAATTCAGGATAGCTTCTGCTCAGTTGTTTTCTCAGCCTCACTAAGCTAAAGTTAGCTTTTGCAAATACCTTTCTTCCACTTCAGTATTTGGAGTAGGCATGTCAAGCTGACCAGTCTTTTTAGCTGAATATAAAAAATCACCTTGTTAATCCTGGAGTTTCCATTTTGAGCCTTTCTTGCATCCCTGGGTGAACTAAAATGAATTTGGGATGCAGCTGTTACACCTGAACAGTATTGTGCAGCTATTGACTTCCATTCAAGAGGGTTTTTAGCTGGGATGACAGAAAAAGCATGTTGGTTGTTTTCCAGTCTTTGGTCTGCAAAGATTGTTTCTGTACTAGGGGCCATTTCTTGGCCTCTTCCTTGAGGTTTGTGGGGCACAGTTGGCACCATCCATCTGCTGCCACTGTTGGTTTTCCTTCCATTGCTTACTCACCCTGCTGCTGGGATCCTCAGGAGTGTGTGTGTATGAAACTTCCTGTTGACAACCTCAGCACAAGCATCAGTGGCAGGAAAAGAAAAGGGCAATTAAAATAGTTTTTGGTCTTTTCAAGTACAGTATCTCCAGATCAGGACTGAGGGTCAGTGATAAGGGTGTCTGTGGAGTTTGAACAGTTACTGTCTGTAATGTAGCTGATCTCCTAAAAGAATGTAAGAATTGTCACTCTTTGGAACTTACAGAAATTAGCAGAGAAATTAGTGCCATCAGAAGATACAGACCAACAGATGCACTCTTCTGTTATGCTTCCTTGTGATTGAGGAGATGGAACTGGGAAATGTCTGGAAGATTTCTATCCAGTATACTTCACATTTCTTGACTGCTCAATATTTTGCAGACAAGTTCATGAGCTTTGCATAGGTATTAAATTTATTATTTTCATTTTGTATGGATTAATCAATTAATGAACAACATCCAGTATTGAGCTCTGTCAATAACTTGTATTTATATAACAGAAATACTCCCCTGGTGCATGGTGAACTGCTGTAGTTTAACACAAAACTCACATCAAGAGGATCTTCCTTGATAAGTGAGGAAGTGGCATGATCTCTCATTAGTTTCCTTCTAACGAGAATCAGGTATCTGCAACCACATCTTTAGACTCCCACGCCACTGTGGATATCAAGATGTTAAGCTTGGTTTATTTTAAAGGTCATCATGTGAGATCTTGTGCACAATTTCTAAGCCATAAACAAAACATAGCTCCATAAAAGGAAAATGTGGATTATCAAAAGTGAGTGAAACTTAACACGGTGTCTAAAAATAGGCTCTGACATTACTTTTCTGATTCAAAAACATTAGCAATTATGCACAGGGTTTGGTTTTTTTGGTGGACATGAGAAAAAGTTCAAGTCTGTCTGGAATGTAGTTTTATTCTCTGTATAACAGCAAAATCCCAAATAGGCCAAATGTTAAGAGTGTATGGAGCATCTGCTGTGAAGAATTTACCATCTAAGAGAACAAAGCTGAACAATAGAGCAGACAGGATATAACTGTAAAAAGGGTGAAAGATAGGAGCACAAAGCTGACTTGCTCATTTTTCACAAGAGTAGGGGAGAAGCTGGAGTACATATTTTTGCACTTTTTGCACTCTCTGTGACAAGGATGGATGTGCTAAAGGAGGAGGAAGCTGAGGGGCTCAGAATGGACTCACGGTATCATGAAGACAAAGGAGAAAGAAAAACATTATACAAAGCAGCTTAAAGAATGTGTTGTGGGTGAACTGGTGAGCAGAATGTTAAAATAGTCAGGGAACTGGGGTCACATGAAGCAATATTAATGTCAGGGGAAAATGAGTTCCCATCTCCATGAGTGCTTTTATTGGTAATTTAGTATAACTCCAAGATCCTGGATGATGTACTGAATTCAGATCTACTCACTACATACATGAGTATTGATGTACTTTCTTATATATGATTGTTGACAGGAGATTGTTTAAAATAGAAATCAGCATTTTTTTCAAATTTTCTCTAGTTGAGTATAAAGCTTTAGACTGAATTACTTACAAAGGATGAAATGCTGGTTGAATTAGATGGATTAAAATAACATACTTTGGATCTAAGTTCTCACGAACTTAAAAGCTATTTAGCCAAGGAATTTTGCTCCAAGCTCTTTTCTCTTTGAATTTGTTTAAATTGTGTTCTTAAGAAGAAGGAACTGATATGCAGTAATTCATGGGGACTGCATGAGATTTTTCATTAAATGTATTATATTAACTGAGATGGGAGGTGAACTGTAGAATGCCAAAAAGGGGTATTGAATGACCATCAATTAAGGAAATTGCTACCTGTCCTTGAGTCTCATAAGTGTATTGGAATGACACTGTGTAATTTTATTCTTGGACTAATTATTCTTGAAACAACACATTTCTCAGAGACACTCAGAGCTACTAAATAAGCTATTGTAGCATTGAATTCAAACACGTTAAACTCTTAATTTCTTGAAAGGAAAAGTGGAGATACAACTAAGGGCAAGGGACTATGAAGGCTGACTTGACATCTCTTCTGAACTCTTTCATTGATCTTTTCACACTCACCAGTAATTTCATCCCTTTACAGTTCCAGATCCTCTGCTAGAATAGACACACAGTGTTATCAAGGCTCACATAATAGGCTGTGGTTTGAACCAAGATATCAAGTCCTTGCCTTTTGCTTCTTGTTGCAGCCTCTTTTGCTTCTTACCTTCTCTCTTTTGCCAACACAGATGCTTGTGGTTGCTTTTATTTTTCAGCTAAATCAATTTCCTGATTTGATTCACTCTGAGACCACACAAGTCTTAGTGGTAGCACAACAGCAAGGATGGCACCTCAGTGAGAAAGGGGACCAGGAATGGAAAGTGCCTCAGGAGGGAAATGGGGACTGCTGGCCATGATTAATCACCTAGGAAAGGGCAGGACAGCCAAAGCCTCATTAGCTTCAGGCCCAGGGAAATACCTCCTGGCAGCCTAACCTTTGCATTTGTTAGTCTTGTTCATAGGCAGTGCTCATATTAGTCAAATGAGACTTGTAATTTTTTTGCATTACATTATCCTTACAAATGATGAGAGTCATGGCAAAAGAGCCCTCCTGAACAAGGATATGGTACTTTGGGAGAAAGTTTGCTTTGTGATTTCTGGGAGCAGTTAAGACAAATGTTACTTCCATGTAATTGAAGTTGTATTGTTAAAATACCAGTTAAAATGATTGGCAGAAGAGCCAGACTGAAACAGACCTCTGAGCTGGCTAAACTTCTCAAGTATTTGTTCAGTTTTGTAGAACATCATGCACCCCTGCAATGAAATCTGTGCTGCAAGAGTTCTGCTATCGGCAGCTGCTCTACAGCCAGGCTGGCTGTGCCTTCATGAGCTGCAGCTCTAAAAATGCCTACAGTGTCCATTCACTCTCAGACACATTGGGAAATTGTTGGGCCAGTGTCTGCATTTTGGATGGTTAAAATTGTTGTAGTTCAGGTGGAGTAGCCATTGATTTTGATGCATATGGCAGCAATGCAAGTTTGTGAGGGAAATCTGCATTTCTGAGACTAGATGGTGAGTTTAAGGAGGACTGTATTTTTTAAGTCCTAGACATTTTATTACTTCTTGCAAGCTCTCAATAGGGATCATGGCAGCTGATAAACAACTCACTCAAATGTAGAATCTAAAATTAAATATCTTGTTCTACCTCCTTTATCTCCCACTATTGTTTCCTGAGAGCAAACATTTTGAAAGCATTATTGAATCCACAGCCTACAGTAAATGTTTGCCTGGGGACTCAGTGCTGTGGAAGAGGTTTGGGTTAGTCTGTGTTGGCTGAACTCCTCTAGCTATGATTTGGATGCACTGTGGTCAAGTCAGTTTTACAAGTATGACTTTTGAAGTCCATTCTAGAAAAGTACAGTGGAAATCTCCTCCTTCCCCTGCATCTCACTCAGTTCTGCAAGTGCAGCTGTATGTACAACTGTCTGGCCAATTTGACTGGGGAACTTATGTAGGGTAAAAAGGAGCCTGCTAAAGAAAGTGCTTTTGTTAGGTGGAATTTTTTGATAACCAAGAGCCACTGCTGCCAGAAGAACCACTGAGGAAGCACTTTTATTCCCCTCTAGGATGCCTTTGAACCAGGTTATATAGATCCTGGGCTACCCAGGGCCCCACAGTTCACATTACCAGATGCTTTGGACAGTGTCTCAGTCCTAAATGAAAGATGAAAACAGATACCTTTTCAACACAGAAGTGGCAGCTGGAAGTATTTAAAGGGTAGATATTGGCAACTACAAATGAGCTGAAATGAAAGCTAAGTGGATTCTTGTATGTCTAACAGACAGATAGCATTCTTGTACAAAGTGAGCTGTCTTTCCTGGCAGTAAGGCACTCAGACTTCTTTCTTGCCTGGGTAACAGATGCTGTGCCTCTTCTCTGTGTGTGTAAGATAGCAGCATTTAATATTTGGAGGAGAGTTAGTCTGCAGCAAAGAAAAGTTGTGCCAATTCAAAGTGTGGACAAGAGAACAAATATATTTCATCTTGCAGCAGTTTTTGAGTTAACTGGTTTTAATTGTAAGAGATTATTTTTAAAATAGAACTGCCAGAGGCTAAACTTTGCAGATCATTAAATATAAAAACTTTTTCTCCAAATGGCCATCACTTCCTCTCTCTAAAGAAACTGCTACAGAGTTGCCTACTTCTATGATATTCCTAGGTTTCCTAGTGAGATTTCTCTCTTTTCTTCTAAATCATGGTATTCATTCACTTTCTGTCAAGATATTAATAGCCATGGTAACCAACTGTCAGTGAGAACCTTGTCCAGTCCCTGGAGAAACAGGAGCTAACAAAAAGGAGCATTTTTCTTTAATTCTTTTCCTATGGTTCTCTGATAATTTGCCACAAACAGCGGATTATTTTGACAGAACCAGATTAGGGAGTGGCTCCATGTGTAGTCAGACTGGCAGATCTGAGAGGACTGGCAGCTATAGGTGTTGTGAAGGAGTTCATCTCTTAATACAGAGCAGCTGCCCAACTCTGACCATGTCCTCAAATTCAGTGTGCTCCTTCTCAGGCCAAGGCAGGGCAGATGGAAGCTCCAATCTCAAAGTCCCTTGTGATACAGAGGCCAAATAAACGTTCAGTTTATGGTCTGTTTGATGAAGTTCTGATTGCTCTGGACAGGCAGATGAGTCTGATCCTCTGCTTTACTTGGCTGTGGATGAAGCCAAGGTTTGCAGAGAAATTTTCTGAACTGAACTGGTCCCAAAGACCATGAGGGATGGAAAAAGGCAAAGGGAAGAGAAAGATCCAGGGGAAAGAATTGAAAGAAAAATTGTTCCAGGATCCTCACTAACCTTTTTTCGCTACCCTTTGATGCTTTTCTTGAGAGTTTATTATTTTCTAAATGAACCAAGTGATAACATCTTGAACAATATGTCTTCCTCAGGAGTCCAGGTATTTCTCACAGCTGCTGGGATAGGTACCTGTGAGCCATGTAACATATATCTAGGAAAGCATATAAACTTTTGGGACATTATTCAAGCAGATTGGCAAAAATAATACAGTAGGCTCCAGACTCCACATTCCTGCCACATCTATATAAGCCTAGATAAGATAGAAACTCTTTTAAAAGGTTTTTTGCATTTGTGTTTTCTTTTGACTTCTGGCTCCAGATTTTTGTCTATAGATTAAAAAAACACAAGCATGAAGGATTACCAAGAGTCATTTCTGAAGGAAAAGATTTGGGAGGGGAGAATCAAAACAAAAATGTGCCTCTGTTCTGTGAAACAAAAGCATATTCTTTGGAATCTCTTTTTAGAGGTTCTAAATAGGGAGCAAATACCCTGATCAGTATGTGAAAGGTACTTAGTCTGGTCCCACTGCCCTTCAGAAAATTTACCAGGCCCTGGAAGTATCACTGGGGAGGCAGATATGACCTGTAAACAGACTAAGTGTTAGGGATTACCTCCTACCTCATGGAGAAACAAGTACTCTATTATATAGAGTAATAACTCAGCCCTCTATTCATAAAAGTGGGGAATGAGCAGCTGCTTAACAGCTCTTTTTTGTGAGTTATAGGGCCTTTAAAATTCTGCCTATGAATTTTAACATACAAATCCCTATATTGTGTATCTGGTTTGGGCACAGGCAAACATACTGGATCTTGGAAGTTTTTACATTCATGTGGGGTTATAAAATAGTCTGCATATTTTAATTTTTAATTTTCCCATAAACTGCAAGGGTCAGTAACAACAAGCTTGTTCATATGAAAGCAGTGTGAAATTGCAGCCTTATCCAGGATGGGAAAGAGCAGGAGAGACCATGGAGGGCTGTGTGTGACCTTTTTATGTAGGTATCTCTTTGGTCCTCATAGTGCAAGGCTGATTTATGGGACGATCAGGGAGCTTTTGTGGATCCTCCACACCACTGCCACCTCCAAACAGTTCTTTGAGGACAAAAAGGAAGAAACAAGCAAACAAGGAGCCTGGAGACAAGGATGGTTTAAGACAGGACTGCTGGCAAAAACAGCATTTATCAGACTCTGTTCTCTAGATATCAGCTCCCTTTATTGAGGTGGATATCTGTGACATTAGAGATATCAAAGGGTTCTCAGCAGAGCTAGTCCAAGAAAATATAAACCAAACCCATTTGTTTCAGGATAAAAAAACCCTGATCTATTGAAAGGGAAAATTGCCATTGAGGAAGAGATGTGCTGATTCTTCAGCTGCCCTGGTGAGGCAGAACTCAAAATTTACATCTGCACCATGGCCCTTCCCTGCACATCTGTATTTGTCACATGAAACTGTTGGTAGAAAAATTTCAATACGTCTAAGTACTTTAAAAGTTCAAGTTTCATTTTCATGACTAATATTAGGGGCTACATCCCATTGACTTAAAATGAAAAAATGATAAATTTCTAAGGTATTTTGGAAATGAAATGTAGTTTTTGGAGGTAATTTATTGATGGTAAACTATTTAGTCCATTCCTTGCTAAGATCCAGTCCTACAGCTGTGTATGGTCAAGCTTTATCTCTAGGCACTGTCATAAGAACTTGGTGGGTGTAAGAGTTAAAAGTCAGCTGAGAGGCATTTTCGATTTTGTGCCATGTAACTAAAATTCAGAACAGAAGTTGTCTTTCAAGTTGAATATATGGGGACTTTTTAATCTTGTAAAATGAAAACAATTCTTTCTTCTTTAACTGCATGCAACTTTTCAGTGTTAAACAAAATTTTACATTACTGTCCCATTGTCTCTTTTAGTAACAAGAGGCAAAATGAGTTTACATAGGATACAAGTCTCACCATAATCTTCTATTTTTAGAACTGAACTTTTTCCCCACAACTCTTGAAGACAAAACACCATGTGCGAGGATGACTACTCTCATCATATTCCAGAACAGAAATAAAAGTGCCAGCAACATCACAAATAAGCCTTTTTCTCACAAGACTTACAGCACATTTTTTTCTGACAGAAAGCATTCAGATGCATTTCCAAACTCTTAGATGTTTATCTAAACTATACCCACATTTTTTAACCTTTTGTAGCTTTCCTTATATCTCAGACTAAAAAATACATTCATCAGGGCCATGGCTTAGAACAACAATCATCCCTAGTGGATAAACTG
The DNA here is from genome assembly GCA_025920805.1 of Petroica traversi. Taxonomy (NCBI): domain Eukaryota; kingdom Metazoa; phylum Chordata; class Aves; order Passeriformes; family Petroicidae; genus Petroica; species Petroica traversi. Next base: position 6,811,594 of record JAHLSL010000036.1, on the reverse strand, counting down.
TTTGTTTTCAGTTACTGCTATTTGTGGGGAGAGGAAAAATTGATGAATTGATGTCTAAGTGTTTTAAAGATTCTCTCTTATTTGAAGTAAGCTTTAGCCTATCTTTCCTGATTTACTATTTCATATACTTCTTTCTGACAATGATCCTTTAAATTGATTACCCTTCTCTTTACTGAATTCAAAATGTCTTTAAAACTAAGGTTAACATGAGGAAATTCTATAGCAAACAATTCAATGGCCCTGTATATATCCCTTGCAATAAGCCTCATTATTTACTGTTCAGACTCAGTTTCTCCAAGTTTCACTACTGATCAGCCTCATCACAGCTTTTCTTCTGAAGTCACTGTAGAGCAATGTATTCACAGCATTTACCCTCGAGTCCATGTGCTCTTTCACAGGGGTTGTCACTGCTTTGGGGCGCGTGGCTGTGACTCAGGGCTGGGGTTTCTCTGGGGCTGCTGCCTGCCGTGGGCATGCCCGGTGTCCGGGACTGCTGCTGTGGTTTTGTCTCATGACACCAGCATTTGGCAGCAGTGCTAACTTTAGACACCCTTGGTCTGTGTTCCTGCTGCAGGCACTGCACATCCCTGCCTGGCTGTGCTGACACAGCTCCTTGTGGGGCCAGGCTGTGGATGGGACTGGGGGAGCTCACCCAACCTGGACAATCCTCCCCTCTCCCCAAATGAAGCTGGAGCTGGGTCAGTTCCCTTGCTCTGGCTCACGGGGTGGTCTCACAGATGGTTCTGCTGAGCCAGCTGAGCAGATGGGATGCTTGCAGGGCACAGAGGGAAGGAGCAAACCATTATACTGGCATTGCCTAACACCATATTCTTATAAGCCTCAGAGCACAAACAGATGCAAATACTAAATTTATTTCCTAATACTTGTAGTTATAACTGCAATTTACCTTAATGGCTAGGTTGCTGATTTTAAGGGAGGAGGTTTTGAGACTTAGGTGTTATAACTTATCATGTAGCCTAAATTAATGTATTTATTCAAATTGATTAAAACATTGTTGAAGGAAAAATCTGTGCTTAATACACCCCAGTTGGCATTAATAGCAGTCTAAGTAACTGGTACAGATCAAAGCATTACTTCTCTTGCTAATTATTCTTTAATTGCTGGGTTAATATCATCTTTGGTTTGTTATCTGGCACAGTAAAGATACATGTTTAAAACAGCAACAAAGGTCCTGCAAATGGGGTCAGGTCTGGCTCTGTTCCCTGGATTAGAGTGTGCTCTGGCATTCAGTCAAATTGAACCAATTCCAGTGATTTCTGTAATATACCTGACTTGGGCTGGCTTTTCCTGCAAGTCTTGTAGGTCAGAAACCCGTGATTATGCCTTTGCTGCCTTGCATTCATTCTCCATATATTGTTCTTTGATCAAATCTTCAGATATCCCATGGTTTAAAAGCTTTTTTTTTTTTTTCTCCCCCCACCCTCTGCAGTTTGGCACCAGGCAAGCAACTGATAATTTCTTTAAAATAAACAGATTCATTCGTATTAGTACCTTATTTTTGAAAATGGATGTGTTCCGTTGATACGAACTGCTCTTTTTATTTTATCTTTATGGAGAAGGTGTGGAGACGCAACAACAGAGGAACAGGAAAGGGTTATATGCAAAACCCTGTCTTTTACATGTTTGTTGTGGCCTCATTGCAAAATTGGTGCATAATGAGAGCTCTGGTACACACCCATCAAATACCTCAGAGAACTGGCTCTGGGGCATAGGCAGGTGGGCTGTTGGTGAAGAAAACTAAGTTATGACTGAGATACAGGTTCCATCCTGATTGTCACAGAAAATATTCACAGCAGTTTAAGCTGTGTGGGTAATGTGGCTTATTTAAATTGTGACTGGAAGGGAGTATCACTGAGTGAGTTGTGGGTGCCTGGGAGAGGTCACCCCTTCCCTAAGCCCAGCAAGCCATCCCACCAGGACCTGCATCCCCAGGCTGAGCTGAGCTGAGCTGAGCTGAAAAACCTGCTTCTGAAAGAAAATGACTCCATTCCCACCTTGTTCTGCCCCAGGCAGAAAATTAACACAGCAAAAGTAAGTGAGACATTTCCATCCAGTTTAGTGAGTTTGGGCAGTTCTCATACAAGGGGGTCATAGGGGAGAAAGTGTGGGGAAAGGGGGAAACCCCCCTTTCCACTCAGGGAAATGTCCAGCTGGAGCAGTGATCCCACTGCACCTTTACCCTGCTGATTCCAGCAAACCACTTATAACAAGTTATGCACGGCCTTTTGTGACTTTTCTGCTGAAAGATGTTACTCTTCCCACGTTGGAAGTATCAGATTTGGTGAAGTTTCATGTGTTTAATTTACTACCTGCCCAAAGCTAATTATAGCTCCTGTCACTCTGTGGGCTGTGGACTCTGGGGCTCCCAGAGGGGTGGTTAACCACGAAGGTTGAGGGTCCCAGGGCTTCTCCAGGACCTCCAGTTAGAGCAGCCTGGAGCTGAGCTGGCTGAGGTCCCTCCCTTGTGCCACTCACGCTACCGAATAATGAGCCAGTTCAGGGAACTGAGACAAAAAGTTGCTTTCTTTGGAGCACGAGCCTTGAACTGGCTCAGGTCCCTGAGCTGCCTCAGTGCTCACATCAGCACAAATCACTGAGCAGCAAGGGGAGGGTGGAGGGCCAGACTATGGCAGCTGTAAATTAGGTTGGCTTAAGGTGTTAGAGAAATACACCCTGAATGGGAGCAGAAAAAATATAAAAACTTAACTTCAAGAATACTGTTTTTCTTTGAGCAATTGAGCCACTACTGGAAAATGCAAGGATATTAAGTACCAAGGAATTTAAATCCTGCATAATTCTAACTTAATTTTTAATTTTGAGTCATATTTGGGCCAGTTAAGTTATAAATATTGGAGTAGATTTCCCAAAAAAGGAATTATTTCCACCCTTTCCCTTTTGTTTAAATACCTGTCATTCTGGTGATATTATGGGTTAATTAGTTTATTTTCTGAAATGTATTTCTGGGATATTTTCCCTTTAACTACTTCAACCCATAACCTCATGTTCTGAGAGTTACTTAACCTTTGGTCTTGTACAGTTTACTGGCAACCATTCCTTTCCTTTTAGGATTTATTATTTGTGATTCCCTTAACAGTATAAACCACATATAGCTACTATTTCCTAACATGAAGCCTCACACAGACAATTGACATTACAGTCAATTAACAGAAGTGTTTTCGATATTTCACAAAGTTATTGACACAAGAAATGGAGTATATTAATACCAAATGTGTGACATCATTTACTGTAAGAAGAGCTTGTAACATCATTAAAATCATACTAAAAAGTAGATCAAATTTATTTTCCAACCAAAGGAGTGCTATAGGAAAGAGTTAACTTTGCTTGAATATCCTGTGTGTAGTTCTATGCCTTAAAAAGTTTGGATTTCTTACAAGTTCTGCTCTAACATTTCTTGGCTTACAAATGTTTTCTACACTAATTTTAAAGCTTAATAAACTCTTACAATCAATTTTATTACAGCCTCAGTATTATTTGTCAGGGAATTCCCAATGAGAAAAACTCCAAGAAATCCAGTAAGACTGTTTTTAATACTCTGAAGATATATAAATACCAGTGCTGAAACTATTTTTAGTTTGATCTTTTGTCTGATTCACTGGTCTGTACCAATTGTTTTGTACCAAGCACAGTCAGAGCCTGGTAGCTAGTTGAACTGGGTTTACAACTTTGGAAGCTGCTCAGACAAACAACTTTCATGTACTGTCTTGACTGGAAAAGATTCCTTTTCAGTTTATGGTCATACTGTAGCAGACACACCCCACTCTTTGTGATAATAAATATGAAACTATTCTGTGATATGGATCTTTAATACATTGACTGTTTTTTGGAAGGTGCTACTATAAAAAATTTTAAAGCATAAAATACACTTTTCCTTAACATAGATAAAATTTGGAACAAGCAATGTCCCATTTGGTGCCTCTGTGCTTTAGAAGGCTTTTCCATTTAATGTTTCTTGAACAACTGTATAAACCCAGAGGATTAGAGTCTGCTGCAGGAGAGCACCAAGAAGGGCAGCTGTTGCTCTCTTCAGCATTTTTTTGCTGAGCCATCAGGACAGCTTAATGCTACTCCATGCTAAAAAAGTCATGCATTATAGTGATTGTGGGTACATACAGTCCCACTGAACCCCTGCCCAGCTGAAACCATTCCATGGCTCATTGATTATTTCTTCTTTTTTAATTGTGCAAAACTAGAGAAGATGTATATGTTTTAATTCAAATGGAAAGCTAAGTAGCAGATCTAGAGACCTTTTCTTGTCTGAGTATATTTTGTTCAGGAAAAGAGTTTATTAAGTTAAAGCATAAATTGCCATAAAACTATTAGCACCTCCCTGTTGTATTTCACCCATCGTTGTGGAGTTGACCAGTTTCCATTATCTTATATTCTTTGTCTCCCAAAAATTAGTACCTGGATGTAACTACTATTATGATATTTTAGCCTAACAATCACAGAAACCAGAAGTAAATGACAAAATTGGAGAGAAGTCTGAACGCTGAGCAATTTTCTAATTAAAATTTTGCAATTGTTGTCTGCTTTCTGATTTATCAATAAATTGTGTACCTCAGTGTCAAAGAATGCTTTATAAAAAAGTCAGACTGAGTAAAAATAAAGCTGAATAGCTTTATAAAAAAGTCAGACTGAGTAAAAATAAAGCTGAATAAAGCTGTTTTTCCCAGGAGCCAGTGCAGCCTTGAACACTTTAAATGTTAACTAGCCAACATTTTAAGTGATAAAGGCACGTGACATTTTGTACAGATAATATTTTCAGTCTGTCAAAGCTAAGCAATTATAATGCCTCAAAAGAACATTATGCAATGAAATACATGAGAAAAAGATTTTGAGCACTCTATGTATCGTGTTTTAGAATGGACGTATTCTGTATTTTAACATGAATCACTCTTCATGTCATGGATTATAGAATTGTTTTAGACAAATTCCATTTTTTAATGGGAAGGAAATCTATTTAAGTTTGGTACAGACCTCTTAGAATTATTAACCAATTGAATAATATCATACTGTTGAATTTAACAAGTTTAGCCTTTTCTCTTACTTGTTTTCTTAATGGGAAAATATTTGTTGCTTATTGGTGATATTTCTTCTTAACATATGGGAGCACCAGATCCTGCTGTCCAAAGGAGTAAGCAGCAGGTCAGACATTTTATTTTGTATTTGTAGACAGATGATTTGTGCATATTCAGGCATCTGTGGCCCTTTTGATAATGAAAGCAAAATGACTGATCAAATGATTTGGTTTTGCTCAATGATTAAGTGACGTGAACCCTTGTGATAAGATTTCTAGTTTGAATACATGTTGAAAATCCATTTTATGTGAGCATTCATTTATACTCTTGTTTTGTTCAATATAAATTATCAGTCAAACCATTCTTTATATACATAACTGATGAATAAATATATAGGATCTGCAAATACGGCAAAACTAAATTAATTTTAAATGAGTGAACCTTTACTGAGTAATATTCTTCCCAAGCTGACTGGGATCACTTTATTGAAGAGCTCATTCTCCAGCTAGGAAAAACACTGAGATAGTATTTAATCAGTTATTCCTTTCTGTGTTTTGTCTTTTCTATTTTTCCATAAATTTTTAATTTACAGCAGTACTTTTATCCCAACCCACTCTGCCAACATATAAGGAGCTAGAGGATGCAGCTAATAAGCCTGTTCTTGGGGAGGGGTTAGGGTAGAAAGATAAGGATCAGAACCAGCAGCATATCAGATGACTGACTGTAATGAGGATTGATTCTGTGACCAAATCGAATGGTTAAAGCTCCCAGCCCTTGCTCTGTCAAAGAAGAATCAACCCTCTAACATGCTGCAATCTGGACATCAAGCCAGGCGGAAACTCAATCAACTAAAAAATGGAGAGGCAAGAGCAGCTAATGAAAACCACCACCTCTCCTCCAATGCAGAGGCAAAAATAACGTAAACCACCTGGCTGGCCTGTCTGACTTTAGCCTGGGATGGATTACAGCAAAAAGGACACATAAGCACCTGCAACAGCTGGGGTATGGCAGTCGTGTCCCACATGTTCCCTCTCTGCTGGAACCTGTTGTGGCCAAATTAAGATGTTGAGTCAGAAAGCTCATTAGGCACAGACCAAGCAAATGCTGTGAGCAAATGTGACCTGAGCACTGCAAAATGGATCCACCTGCCCAGAGGAAAGGTGGAAGTCTGAGATCCAAACTGCCAGGGAGCCTTTCAAGTTTTCCGCACCACTGGAACCTATTGTTTCATGTTGGCTTAGGCTGATCTGAGTCAAGGACACAAGAGGGGTTTGCACAAAGCTGACAGTCCTGCTCACTCAGGAGTGAGCCCATTAGGCTTCCTATGGAAACCTGGGAATAGGCACATCAAGGAAAGTTTTGTAATACATTTATTCTAGTTGCTTCTTCTGGATTATGGTGAAAAGCTGTATTGAGGGGAAATACTCTTTTTCTAGCCCTGAAGATAATTTAAATACTGATGAAGAAACATTAATTTACAGATAAGCAAATATGTATCATTTACTAAATTACGATATATAAGGAGGGATGACTTAAGCACATGAGATTGTGGTTATACCTAAGCTAATCAAAGGATATCAAAGGTATATACAAAACACAGAAAAACCATTGCACCTCAAAGTGCACATGCATTACACTTGAACAAAACAGAACCATTCCTCAGGGGGACCATAGCATTCATAGGTCCTAGGAGAGAATAGCTCAAGGCTCAGGGACTCAGGTTCTATTTTGCCACAACAGTTATGTGATGCTTCTCCTTGTCCAGTACAAAGAGAAATACCAGCCCAAATCATCTGGCCAGGCTGCTTAACTGTTCAAATGGAGTGTTAAAGAAGTATTCCAGACTTGAGAGTTTTTATTCAGATGCATTTGTAGTCTAAGTGAAAAGAGGAACAGAATTTATATTACCCTTACCTTAGAGGGAAACTAAGGCAGTGTTTTGTGTCTATATAAATAGCAAGTTACTGGTGCCCCTCTGAAGTCTGAAAATTAGACTGCAAGAATGGGGAAGCTTGGAACAGAGCCTGTATTTTCTATACACTGTACAAGAGAACTGTCTGCTGGCTAGTGAACAGTCAAAAATGAAAGTTAAAATATGGAAAAAGTAAGTAAAATGCCATCTTAGTCTTTTTTTCAAGCCTAAGAGCTTTTATGAAACCTCAGTGGAGTTTCCACAAATATTTATCTTATGCAAACATCACTGTGCATTAAAGTAGTTTGTTCTTGTTCTGGTAGCAATCTTGGTTGTCATCTGATTTCACTCACAAACCACTTTAGTCTTTGTAATAAGACTCTCAGGTATCTGTAAAAGCAATCATTTCAGAAGCAAGTACTTGTGCCTGGAGTGTCCTTATATACTGGTATCAGTAATAATGCAGCTGATAATTTTACTTTGCTTTCACTTCATGCTCTGAGAGGAAAATACTGTGAATATAAAATCTGTGAGGAGAGCCATGGAGTTCAGTGCCAGATTTCTAGACCCTCTAGTCTTTTCAACATGTGTGATGGTAGCCTCCAAATGGGAGGATTGCAACCTGCTCTGTAAAACTCTAGAAATATAAAACAGCAGCAAACTTTATGAAGTAATGTCTGCTTTACACAGCATGTTAAACAAACAATAAAGCAAAGCAATGATTGTTTAATGTAGAAGTATATTGAAGAGAAATATATTAAAGTGTATTTAATATGACTGCAGTAGGTTTAGGAGAGCGGTGAAACTTCTTGGGGAAAACTGTAAAATGGTTAAATGAGACTGTGACCTCATTAAGTTTTTATGTGGGTGTGTTTTTGTCAGCACACACCTTGTAGGCAATCTTTTTTTTCTTTTAACTTTGTAATCTTGCTATCACAAATGCCCCATTGATCAAAAACTAAGCTCAAGATCTAGATAGAAGTGTTGAAACTGAGTCATGGCATAGGAAATTTTAAAGGATGACTGTAGATTTTCATTGAAAATTTATCAAAGTTCAGTTAAATTACTGTCCTGTACTTGATTTTTTGCTACCGGGTATTTTAATGCCTGAATTAGCACAACTCCTAATTTCGCTAGAAAACTTTCCAATGCTATGCAATCTACTTTTGTTTTTGTTTTGCTTTTAATTCCCCAACGGCAGAAGTTTCATATTTCACCCAGGCACTGGTAATTAGCCAAGGAAATTATTTAAAATGCCAGATGTCACATATTAAATATAAATAACCTATGACCTTGTGTGCAGAATGCAAGCCTCTTTCCTATATGACTGCTGAATTTAACTTTCTTCAACACAGGCTCTATACTGAAATACAATCTTTCTCCTACAGAGCACCATTCTGCTTGCTTAAACAATGGATGGGCCTTGTTAGCTGCAAGAGATGTGAAGGTTGTGATAATTTTGTTTGTACACCATTTGCAAATGAGTTTAAGAGTATTAAGTACACACATTGATCAAAAAATGTCCCTTGTTGTACTCATGCTTTCTTCACTAGCAGCTGTAAAAGGCATAACCATTGCTGCAGCCAAGGAACGCTATCTTCTTGATCCAGGAGTTTTTCTCTGTGCTTTCTCATCTGCCCTTTCTATGCCACGCTGGTGTGTGTGGCTTTTAAACAGGTCCAGATTCAACCACAAACGGGAATGAGATCAAGCACACGAAATGCAACTTTCTGCGTTATACTCCTAATTCGAGGCTGTTTGGTTGATTGAATCATGCAGAACGAATGCCTGACCATGCGTCTCCCAAAGCCTCTTCTGGCTACAACTGCACAGCTGGCTTTGATTTGCTGCCCATAGGAAGGGGGGAGGAATCCCTGGTTCTCCAACACAAATACAGATCTGGGATGTGGCTGCAGTTCCAGAATTCCTAGCTATCCAGCATCAGATGATGTGTGGAAAATAAAACACAGCACAATGTAGCCCTCAGGTTTTTGGAGCCGAAAGTCACAACACGCCTAAAAAACAGCCTCAGTTTGGAAAGGATTCAAATACCACAGGAAGCGCGTTCCTTCCTTCTCAAGGCACATGCAATAACTCCAGCTCCTGACCAGATCAAGGTGTATCCCCATCTGGATGCAATAACACAGCCTAGAAGCAACAAGGACAGAAACCACCTATGCATATTAAATAAATGAATAAATAAAGACATCTTCTCCTCACAAAACCACAAGTGAAATAAAGTTGCCCTTGTTCCTGCCACCGTTTCATTTCTCGGTAGCAAACAAAAGCCAAATCAGCCATCCATGCCCTGCACCTCAGTCACAGAGGTTGACATAATTCCCTGGAAATTGATGTGGGTTCGCTCCCAGTCACATCCCAATTACATTTTAGCTGTGTAGATGAGGTACAAAAGTGTATTTCTCTTTACCGTTTCAAATGCAGAAAGGATGTGCTTTTTAGTGCAGTACAACAGAGTCAGCAAAATAATAGCTATGGTGAAGACAAGATAAAAAGAAAGGATAATGTTGGCAGTGGAAGTACTGAACTCAAAGACCTGCATCTGCTTTTGAAGTAAAAAGCTTTATAAAGTTTACTGTAAATAACTTACCATACCACCTTACCTTTTACATGTTCTCTAAATTTGTATCTTGTTCGCTAGGTGGTCATGTCATAACCAACTCCTCTGTCTTTTTCAACTGACAGCTGTAGGTAGGACTAAAATCATTACCTAATGTCCTGCATATATCATAGCTTTCTGAATGAATAGTGGAGACAAGAAGAAGAGGAGACAAGATTTATTTTACAGTTAAGGGAAATGAACAAGTCATTAATATTAAAATCTTTAATTTAGCATATTCATTAGAAATGTACTCTGAGCATCTTATCAAAGAACATGGATCAATACTTGTGTTCAAACCTCCCCTTATGAAGAGAACAAGTTTGATTGTATTTTTCACCAGGGACGTGCATAATGAATAATCTACTGGTACAACAGAACAGGAAGCTGCTGTGGTTGCTCTGTTTGCTGTAATCTGACACAACAATTATTTTACAATAAGACAAAGAAATGAAAAAGATTACCCAAAAGTTTTTAGACAAAAATTAGCTGTTATAAGTCATTTTATGCATAGTGTATTTTACTGACTCGTTCATTGTAGATCTGTTTTCATTCAAGAGTGTATGAGGGTTTTTCTTAACCCCAGTTAATCCAATTACACATACTTTTCCAGCCTGTCTTGCAACGTGACCTTGGATTTAGAGATAAAAAGAGGCTACAGGCCAACTGGGTGTGAGCTCCTTATAAAGGTTCGGGCTTCCTCAGAAGAGGGAATTGTCTACCCTAACAAGAGCATGAATCTTTGGTTTAAGAGTTGTAAGAACAGTAGCTGTAGCTGCTCGAGTATTTTCAGTAGAGAAATAGCTAGTGGTGTGTGGGAAGTGATAATGGCAAGGAGATAAGCAAAAAACATATGGCTGCTTTTGCACTAGAAGCAACTTCCCATTTTGGGCAAACTTGGGCAAACTCCTGCTGTCCCAAGTTCTGCAAAGTGTTTTTTATATTTTGTGTCCTGTTTCCACTAGAATTGCAAAGTCACAAAGTAGCTTTTCATTTAGGCTTGCTTTCTTCAGCACAGATTACCTTCCTCAGGAGTGCACAGAGAGAGAATTCACAGAGAATTCACTGCACTCTGTTAAGAGCTTCTGGACTGAGGATTATTCACTGTAGCTAATTCCTCGTCACGTGAGCCTTCTTTTCTCACTTTCATTCACAGGCTCTAAGGAGAACAGCCAGGTACAAATGCATGCCTGGGATTATGAGATGCCTGTTTGGATCTGTCTAAACAGCAACAAACATGGAAAGACTGTGCATAGAAAAAATCAGAATTGTTTTAGAATCAAACAATATTCATCTCCAGATGGCCATAGAGTCACAACACACTAACTAGTTCAGCTGATTTTCCAACTAGTAAAGAGATAGCAATAATATTTTAGGTTAATATGAGTTTCACATTCCATAACAAATTAAACTGTGAATATTACATAACTGTCTATAAGTAAACTTGACTATTTGTGAGTAGTAATTTACATCTCATCAATGCCCAGGTTTCAGCACAAACTTCCTAGATCAAATGTATTAAGGATTAATATTTTACTGACTCCATGGCACACAGTGACTGTTTCATTAAGTTAGAACCATAGAATCATTTAGGTTGGAAAAGACCTCCAAGATGATCAAGTCCAACCTTTGACCAATCACCACCTTGTCAACCTGCCCAGAGCACTGAGCACCCTATCCAGTCATCCCTTGGACTCCTCCAGGAATGGTGACTCCACCACCTCCCTGGGCAGCGCCTTCCAATGCCTGACAACCCTTTCCATGAAGAAATCCTTCCTGATGTCCAACCTGAACCCTCCTGGCATAGCTGAAGACCATGTCCTCTCATCCTGTTGCAGATTGCCTCTGAGAAGAGGCCACCCCCACCTGGCTACACCTCCTTTCTGGGAGTTGTAGAGAGGGATAAAGTCACTCCTGATCCTTCTCTGCAGGATAAACACCTCCAGCTCCCTCAGCCACTCCTCACAGGACCTGTGCTCCAGACCTTTCAGCAGTTCTGTTGCCGTTCTCTGGGGATGCTCCAGCACCTCAATGTCTTTCTTGAAGTGAGGGACCCAGAACTGGACACGGGACTCAAGTACTCATAGTAAGCTGCCCTCAAGTTGCTCTGAGAGTGTAAATTCCAGACACATTAAGACAGGTACGGTTTCTATACTGCCATCCCCTGTGGTATAGAATGCCCCTGCTGCAAGAACAACTTAAATTCTGTGTTTCATTTTGCCCTTCTTTTTGTCTTTCCCCCTTAGTGCAAGGCGAAACTATAGATTATAGTGTGTTATCGTGCAGACAAAGTATCCTGAAGCTTCTGTGATCTTACAGCTGACTGCTGGGCTCCCTTCATTGATGACATACATTGCTGAGGAATACGTTAATTAGTTTCCCTATGGTTAAAAACTTGCACAAAATGCGAGATGGGAAGACGCTATTCCATGCTTTAAAATTTTTTTTGAAATTGGTTTTGGAGGAGAATTCCCTACAGTTCTACAGCCCCGGTGCAGCAGCTGTGGTGACCAGAAAGTGAAGTGTGTGAGGAAGTGCTGCAGCACAAGCCAGGGTGGCCGGGCAATGGACCAGGCTCCCGAAGGAAGTGGTCACAGCACCAAACCTGAGTTCAGTGAGTGTTTGGAGAAGGTTCTCAGGCACATGGTGGGATCCTTGGGGTGTCCTGTGCTGGCCCAGGAGCTGGGAGATGCTTGTGGGTCCGTTCCAGCTCAGTATCCTGTGGTTCTATGTGTGCTTGATTGCCACGGAGCCGGAAGGCAAGTAGCTCACAGCTCAGAGTCCTGGAGCCAGCATTTGTTACCCAAGCGACATTCCTCAGCTTTCGCCATGCTGCCTAATTACTCTCGCCATTAATTGGTGCCAAGGGCGCCAGCGATTTACATGCAGAAAGTAACACTCCACAAGCCACCAGGGAATTCTGCTCCTGTGCGGTCACGCGGGGCCGTCTGCGCTTTGCAGGAGGGGTCACGGAGCGGTACCGGTACCGGGATGGGGCTCGGTACCGGGATGGGGCTCGGGGCCGGTACCGGGATGGGGCTCGGTACCGGTACCGGGATGGGGCTGGGTACCGGGATGGGGCTGGGTACAGGGATGGGGCTCGGTACCGGTACCGGGATGGGGCTCGGCACCGGGATGGGGCTCGGTACCGGGATGGGGCT
>JAHLSL010000036.1:6756384-6798444 GCA_025920805.1 Petroica traversi | reverse complement strand
GCGGGGGCTCAGGGGGCCATGGGCCGCGCCGGCCGGGCCTCTCCCCGCCGTAACAACTTTCTTTGGGAAAAGAAACCCAGGAGCTCGCGTCTTGCGGGAGGAGCCGCCCCGAGCGCGGTGGCTCCGGGGAGGGAAAGGCCCCGGGTTGGATCCGGTGGCCTCACGCCCCCCGAGCCCGGGGAGTGCGATGGGACCGGTGAGGGACAGGGACCGGAGCAGCGTTCGGGCACTTGCGATGAAAAGTTTCAACCCAAGTGTTCCCCGTATAAAGAACATCCCAGTTACTCCAGTGTGTTCCTGCAGACTTTGTGTACGTGTGGAGGGGCGAACACCGCGTGTCGAGATGTGATGACTCTTTGAGTCCGTGTGTACAGATACACATCTCAGAGTGCTTCCATTTTACTTTGTTTTGCAGTATTGGAGCCTGAAAATCCTGTTTTAAAAAGGTCATATTTCTTGAAACTACAGAAAACAAAAAATTCCCTGTGAATTGTGGTGTGAAGAATCAATAAGGACCAGCTGTGCCTTGTTTAGCCGTACCAGAGTTTGATGGCTGCATGCTTTATTTTCTAACCTACTTGAAATAAGTTTTAATTGGTAATGGGCTGTCTGATGTCGAAGTGTTAGATGATAAGATAGCTCTGAAACGTGACTGTATCCAGGCTAAATGATGCAGCCATGTTGTTTAGTTCTCTGACTCGGTTGTCTGCCTAAGTTAATTGGAAAAAAATTTGTTTGATACAGTCTGTGTGCAAACACTTAGGATTAACTCCTTAGAAAATCCCTAACTTTCTTGATGCTCAGGTTTAATTTACAGTTTTGTTCAGATAAGGGAAGACTTTCTTTGCCTGTTTTCCATCTCAGTGGAATAGCAGATGGTATGTCTTGTGAAGGGGACCTGAATTCTGCAAGCCAGAAAATGCATTACAGTACCGTATGAAAACAATGGAAAACTTGTTAACAAATAACAACAAAACTAATTATGACACCCACATTTCTATTATTTTGACTTAAAACTGGTAGTCTAGACTGTGTTCCTTTGTCGATGATAAATGAGAATGAGAGAACAAGTTGCTGAGAAAATTGGAAATACTAGTGTGGTATCAACTCACATATCAACTCACTGTTATGATATTTGTATTTGGGTAGCATTCCTTAACAAGCAGTTCAGATATTACTCTGAATAGAGAGAATTTTCCATGCTTGACAAGTCAAAACTGTTCTTATGTCAAATTTTAAAATGTGATATTTGGACCATGAACTAATTTGTTTGCTGTAGCTTTCAGTAAGAAATCCTGCATCTGAAACTCAAATAATTTTACTGTTTGGTAGAATTCTGGAGATGATCTCGCCTGCTGTGCACAGATGTGGCCTTGAGGGGAAACTGTTAGAGAAGGACTCTGTCTGCTTGCATTCTGTTAAAAGTATTGCCAGAGCTCATCTGTTAATTCTGCCCATGTATTTTACACATGAAGAACTAGAATTCATATGAGAGGTCCCATATTGGCAGTCTATTTTTCCCCTTACCCCTCTTCCAAATACATTAGTTAGATGAACAAAAAAAAAGTTCTTAGAGCTCCCTAAAGCATTTATTTCATAATCCCATATCAATTCCTTCAATGGTGGTGTGTGTTGTGCTGCTAAGTAAGTATAAGGGTATTTTTTTCCCAATTGTCTGCTAATAATAATAATGCATGTAGGTCACAGGGAAAGTTTCTTAATTTGAAATAAATAATACTAAAATTACTAAGTTTTCCATGATCTTGGAGAACACCTAAAAAGACATTCCGATCCTTCATGCTTTATCTCTAGAAGTTTAAAAGTGGCATTCTGATGAAAGAAGTGTCTGGTACTTAGTTCTTGTGCAAATAACATGGAAATATATGTTAATGCTGTCTTTCATGCTGAGACTACTCCAGTGTTGTGAGGATTTTATTCTTTTGTATATGTTCACATATAAGTATATACAGTTACATGTTTATATTTAACTGTATTAGTAATCAAAAGCAAGGAAAAGTGGGCTATTCTTTCATCTCCTTGAAACACTTTTGATATCTGAACTACTAGCAAAATGCTAGTGCCAGGTAGTGGATTACTCTTTTTATCACATTAAAAGAACAGTAAGTGAAATTAAATCAGCTGGGATATTCAGTTATTGCACAGAACAATTTCAGTGGGTTGCAGGACAGCAGGACTAACATTCGTAGTTGTGTGTTAAGTGGCAGGACTTGAGACCTCTGTTATGCATTAGTGCCTATTTGCTTGGTCTGAAAGCTGTAGTTCCTGCTGGAGAGGAGAATGCATGAAAGATGGTGTGAAGATGCTTGAAATCCCTGGTGTAATACTGCAATCTTTGCAGCATACTTGGCTTGAAATTAAAGGGCTAGCCCATTTAATGTAGTTTTTGAGTGGAGGTAAAAATTTGCTCAGGTAATTGCTAAATAAGAGACTCTCAAAAGCTCTTTAGCTGCTTTCAAGTGGACATTGGTACTGAGCACCTTCTGCAAAATCTTGCCTTCTGGTTCTCCGATTGTTTAGTGTCCTTGTCCCAAAGAACAAAAAAATTGTCACTTTGGTTTTGTAGTGTTAAGCACTAAAAGGGTTTGGTACAGTTCTAGGTACT
Organism: Petroica traversi; assembly: GCA_025920805.1. Lineage (NCBI taxonomy): Eukaryota > Metazoa > Chordata > Aves > Passeriformes > Petroicidae > Petroica > Petroica traversi. Next base: position 6,795,821 of record JAHLSL010000036.1, on the reverse strand, counting down.
GATGAGCTTCATCTTTTAATGACCAAGAAATTCAAGCCTCCAGTGTCCAAAGGTAATGCTGTTCCCTCTGCAGTGAACCAAATCTCTTTGGTGTGCTCTTTCTTGCACAATTCTGGGTAGCTGCAGTAGCATCCGATTGCATCGTGCCACTTTGTATCAGTTGCATTTGAAACGTCTAAGTCAGCATGAGCATTACAGGATGTTCAGGTCCTCCACAGCGTGCTGAAAGAGATTGGCATGCAACTGTCAGTGGCAGTGTTTGATGTGCCACCTGGTTTGGTCTTTGTGATGAAGAGATCTTTGGGATAAAATATGTGACATTTGAGTAATTGAATTTAGCTTGAATGCTTTTGTAATGATGCCCCCATTCCCTTTACCACCACCAGTTTTGCAATACTATTCAGTATAATTTTGGGAAGTTTGTCTAGAATTTATTAAGCAATTAAACTGCATTGAGTTTTTCACACTTCTGAGGACACGTTATACTTTTTAAATGCCAAACTTCACAAAATGGAAGCAAATAAGGGTTGCTATGATATTTTTCTGAATTCAATTTTAGGGGTTCATCTTCTCTTTTAAAGACTGAGCTTTTACAAGGTGAAAGCTGTACTAGGAGCATATAGTACTAAGCTGAGAATTTGGGATCTTGTAAGGTTCTGTATCATACAAAACTACTTCTTACTGGTATGTGAAATCAGGACAAACTTAATATTAGAGGCTGCAAACTGTTCAGTATTCAGAAGATGAAGTATTTCATTACTTAGGAAATTCTGACAGATGAGTTATTGATGCTGCTGTTCAGAATCCTGTCTAAAATGTTCCAGTTATTTCCGATTAAGTATTCTAAGGGCTAAAGCAGTGTTCATGTTTGTTACCCAGTGAAACAGAATAATATGTGAGTTTCACCCTAACTTCCACCTTTTGTTCTTGGGTGGTGGAGTAGAGAAGGAGAAATTAATATTTTCGTGTAAGTAATCTTCCCTGGTTGATTTTGTTTATTTGTTTTCCCACAATATGAGTGCTTTAAAAGAACTGATCAAACTACCCTCCTTGGACTTCAGGTTCATAGTATTTGTTTTATTTTCTTCGAAACCATGAAGCAAGCTCAAAAGGGGTTCTCCATATTTCCTGTGACTTAACATTTGGTTAAGTAATACTGTTTAGTAATCTTGTTACAAATGAATCTTACAATCTCTCTTACTTTTCACCTGAAGAGTATAAAAAATATCCCAGTTCTGTGATGAATTTAGGGGCAGTTCAAAATGTCTTTGTGAGCTGCAGCCTCATTCTGCATAAGGATGCTATGTCTGGATTTGACTCTTTCATTGATTTGCAAACTGCTGTTCTCCTTTGATATTTTTTCCTTTAGTTTAGAGCTATTAGAGGTTATTGGTTTGTTGCTGGATAACATGACTGAAATACACATTTTTCTGTAGTGACTGTCAGAGTAATACCTAATCTTTTCTTTTGAAGATTTTGTGTCAGACCTTTCTCTGTGAGCATCAGTGAGCTGCTTGGGCTGCTCAGCAGTTGTCTCCTGCCCACGTACCAAGTGCTCTGAAGTGATAACGGGTGCTGGATTTTCCCTCAGCTAGGCAGAGTTCACTTGTAGCAAAAACTGGCACTATGTATGAGTAATTTCATTTAGATATGTCACAGAAGTTTTAAATCCACTGATTTGCACTGAAATACCACTACAATACTGGTCTTTATAGCTTTGCCTTGATCATTAATATGTGAAGTATCCTTTTTCCCTTCCTAAATGTGTATTCACGACTGGTATTGCTGTCAGGGATTGTTGGTAGAGAGCAGAAAACAGCCAAGGCTGTTGATGGGAGTTTGCAGCATCGTTGAACTTTTCCCCCAAGATCATGATAAAGGTAAATAACCTTAAGGAACTCAAGTTGTGGTAGAAAAGAGAGAGTAGTCTCAGTTAGATCGAACAGAAAATTAAGGGCTGAATGCTGGCAGTAGCTGTGAACTTGAGGTGTGAATTGACTGAGGATTGCTCTTGGTGGAATTTATTTTCGTGTTCACGTAGAGCTGGTCCAAAACTGTTGCAAAGTTTACTTTCCTTAACTGAGTAAGAGGACCTTGTGAGACATCTTTTGATGCCTTTTTACCAGGCTACCTTGCACACCTCTATGGTTCACTTGAAGTTTTATTATTTTTGAAAATATTTTGATTCTGTTTAGATTTGGTTGTCTATATAGTAGGAGAGAAAGTCTGCACAAGATGGTAGCTGTGGTTGATATGTATAATTTGAGCCATCCATATAAATACAGCTGTCTGTGCTGGGCTGTTAACATTTGCTGTACAAAAGAGTACTTGTGGTGTGGGTTAAGAATAGGATCAGCTGGTGCAACTTTAATGGATAAGTCACTTGAATCCATTTTTTTCTCTCTAAGGTATAAAGGTCACTTTCTAATAGAAATATTAGTTCATTTATTAGATAACTTAGTATTAAATGTATTGTAATAAACCACCACTTGCAGGAAATTGAGCTACTATCATTTTGTTTTACAAGCTAGTGCATGCTGGTATCTGCATGTAGAAGATTGACACACAGGGACACAATGCAAATCAGTCATAGAGGCTGAGGTTATATAATCTGCTGATAGGGGGAGGAGGGAAAACCAAACAGCTGCATCCGACCAAAAACAGAGGGTCTTGTGACTTCAAGATAACTTAGAGAAAAACTGAGGAAGAACCAAAGGAAAATGTTTACTAAAGTGGTATCAATGGGTCAAGAATTGCCTGGCAATTAAAAGTAAGAGATTAAGATGGTAATACTGGCAAACTGACATGTTTGAGTATGTTGTGATTTTTCACAGTATTCTGGATAAATGAAATCTTGCCTATTTGAATGAAGCTTGACCAGGATGAGACCATTCAGGGAAAATGCCAAAATCTTTTGTGTGGTGTGGTTGCAAAGCAGTTGTAGTTGCAGCTAATTTAATTTAGTAACTTTCTGTTTTGGTAGTATGTTTCTTTGATCACTACATAGACTTGAGAGTCACTAGGTAGTGAGTCACTGTGTATTGCAGGGATTTGAGAAAGGTCCTTGGTTTGACAAAATATCACTTACTTTGTTCGTGAATTCATAGTTGCACATCACTCTCCATCCCCTGCCTTCCATCTGAATTGTGGGCAGAGCGTAAATGAAAACAAATCCTGAGATGTGGGGTGTGGGAGATGGTCAGGGTACAAAAACATTTGGGCTTTTGTCTTACATATTTCTGAAAATTAGAAATAAGCTTGCTCTTTCTCTGAAGTAAAAAGTAGCCCTCTGCTTTAAAAATAAAGGCCCATTGCTCTGGTGTGTGCTGTCCAACTGGAAGCAGTTTGTCATATGGCACCTGAAGTGTAGCCAGCTCAGCAATGCTGCTGTGAATGAGAGAGAATAAATGCGAGTAGATGGGGCCTGGGTCGATAGTAAGCAGCAGTTTGGCTGTTCCCAGCAATAACGTAAATACGGGAGTTGTTGCCTCAAGCTGCCCCAGTGGGCCAGGGAAGTGCGCGGAGCAGACCTGGCAGGGAGCCCAGCCAGTAAAACAACATCCAAGTCCTTGCATTTGTCCAGGCACGCCATGTGGGGTTCGAATGACACTGGAATTTAAGATGAGTGAAATGATCAGTAAGGCTAAGTAAAACTGCAAGGCAGCAGCAGGCTTATTAAGAAGCCAACAGTCTCTTCTACCTTTAGTACACCCATCTGTGAGTGTTCTTGTGAAATACTGGCAAAAGAGAACATAAAAAATCGTAGAACTATTCAAAGTCATTCAGGGAAGATGAATTTGAATCTGAAGCAGTGTAGATCAGGTGGAATGGAGAGAATGAACTGTCTGGGGGTCTGATTACAAACCCATGATCTTTCAGCAGTAAATTCATGAAAATAGAACTCTGAGTGTGGTTCGAGTTGGTGTTGTGTGGTCATGTTGGTGATTTTTAGTTTTTGCAGAAACAAAAACTTCATTTGAGATTGCATGAAAGATGTTTGTAGGTAAATACATGAGCAGACACTTACAGCTAATTTATTAATACCAGAAATGTAGAATCGTATTATTTATATTAATGTTTAGATTAGTAGGAATTGCATGCTTAAAGGTGGCTTCTCAGGCTGCACTTTGAAAACTAGTCATCACTTCTAAACATGAGATATATTTTTAATATAGAAAAAAGTCTTGAATGAAGTTGAATGTTTCTGGTGTTCTTTGGGTTTTTTTAACAGGTTGGTGCAGAGGGTTAATGAGCGTCTTCATGCTTTAGTGACTGCTAGCATTGCTATTTTGGGAACAAATGCTGTGAGAAATGTTTTTTTAATTCTGTATTTTAATTTTTTCAATGGTTTCGGAAGAAATGGAAAGACGACTTAGACATACTTTCAGAGAAGCAGTATTTGCTCTGTGCTAGAGAGGGAATGAAATTATGACTGACTGTAGACCCAGGGCAGAAACTGTTATCTTCTAACTAAAATTGTTCTACAGAGTAGCCCTCTGTATCTTCATAGGCAAAATGAAAGCGTGACAGAATGACAAACTGCTAATCCAGTCATGTTGCATTTATTAACCGTTAGTGACAATGATTCATTGCTTTGATGGCTGCATAATGGTCTGTAATAATATCTGCAGTGATGTACAGCTACTCATGTGTATCTTTAGATGCTTTCTTAGAAGATGTTCCCTAAGTCAAGGACACAAAGGAGATGAGGAGATTCAGTAACTGTTATTACAAAAGGCTTTAACGGTGTCATTTGGGATAACTGTACTCAAACTACAAGGCCACAAGGAAATACATTGTTTAATCCAAAGAACGACTAAGAAAATCTGTCAACATTTTGTATTTTGTATGACTTCTTTAAATTACATAAGTCTCTGTACTTCACCTGTGTAATTTGTCAAGTTTAGGCTTTTGAGAGCAAATGCTGCTGTCGTTCAAATTGCCAAGCTTTTTGTGTTGGGTCAGGAGGTTAGGCTGGTGTACAGTATGTGGTGGTATCTCCACTCCTGCTGGAAGAAACACAGGCTATTTAGGACTCTGGGAGGAGATGCAAAATTACATGTGGCACAGTCATGAGGCATGCTAATATCACCATCTCTGTTTTTGGGGTGTCATTTGGAATCTTACTGGAAAAAATGGTATTTGTGCTCAGCTTCTCCTCTTTCATTTGGCTGATTCCTGTTTCTCCCTTTTACTGTATCAATCTTGCAAAGTGAATTCAAGGTGTTTCTGATTCTACATTCATGTGGGCAGATGGGAAAACAAGGCAGTTTCAGACTGTCATTCTGGCTCATTACAGTTCTTTGATGTGCACAACCTTTGAGTTTCATGCACCTGAAGTCCACATTTAAGTTGCATTATAAAATTTTGGTGAAAAGCTGTAATAATTAATGGTTTGAAATACTGGGTTAACTATATGGTATTGCCTGCTGTGGGATGGTTTGCCCTCTGTCATGCAGGCGAGATGCAGAAGTACAGTGTAATCTGGCCGAGGTGTGAAGAGTTCCCAAACGAGTTTGTTCACATATTGTCGATACCAGTTCTCAATCAGTGTGTCATGTTCTGCTTGATAATCAGACAGGGGATTACCCCCATTTCAGTCTCCCACTGTGTAAATGCACCCCACTCAGATATCTTGCCTTGGCTTACTGCTTTCCTTTTCTACCAGTTTCCACAAAAACTCTGGTCTGTGTCACCATATTCTCCTGTAAATTAAAATACACGTTTTCTTGCACATTCCTGTCTGTTTTCTTTGATATGGCCGTACTTAACACCTTCTGATCTTGGAATCTTGGCTTCTGCTGTGCTTGCTTCAGGACTGGAGCAGAGAGCTGGCAGTGGCTCTGTATAGAGCAGCAGCTTGCTGTGAGCAAGGTCGTTGTGTTGGAAATCAGTGATAAAGGCACCCATGCAGGAGTTAGGTGAATTAGGTGAGGATTTCAGTTCATTCTGTTTGAATGACTGGGGAGCCTTTTCATGGAGTCTGTTGGTTTTGCCCCACTAAGGAAGAGTTGTGCATGGGAAATCGGCCCTCAATACAAAGAATCTAGGCAAACCTGGCCTGCTGGCAAGTAGAGCCCATGATTAATTCCCTTGTTCCCCTCACTCAGTATTTGCCTAATCTTCTCACCTTTATGCTCAGTCTTCTTCCAGTAGGTCAGGCACAGCACACCAGTCTGGGAGTGATCAGGCTTCTCTCAGGTCCCGTGTCTGCACATGGTGTTGCAGGGCTGCAGTCCTTCTGCAGACTACCAGCTGATCATCCAGAATAAGGTACTTCAACTAAAGAGCAGCAGTGTCAAAAAGCTGCTCATACTGTTGGTAGTACCTGCTGTGCCCATGTACTGTGCTGTTTCCAAAAGGCTGTACACTAATGTCTCTGAACTACTGGGTCATGGTAAGCTGCCTTTTGATCTGACGGTAAATGGCAAATGAGGCTTCATCAAACTGGAGGGCAGCAGCTTCTGTTTTGTCTGCAGGGTTATTATGCAGTGAAGTACTCTGTCTTCTTGAGTGATACCGCCACAGATTAAAAAAAGTAACCAACGAGGAACCCATAGAACTTGGAGGATTTTAAAGCAAGAAGTAGATTTTTTTTTAACCTGTTATGAGTGTTAGTGAATCCTTAAATACTGAACCAAAGGCTTTATAAAAAGTTGTAATTTAAAGACATGCTTCATAATCAGCCAGAAATAGCAGGAGAGCTGGAGAAGGCACAGGTATAAACACTGCTTAGCGCTTCCGGTTGTTATTTTCTGTTTTGTAACTGAACTTAGAATGACTAATTCTTGTTGAATATTACAGTAACAAGCTGAATTCTGTACCTGCCTTGTACTTTTATCAAGGTATCTCAAAGCTGTTCTTTCACTCTTTGAAACTTAATTTCATTATTTCAGTTTGAAGCTGGGCTTACATAAGACAACAGTTCAGGTTTAAATGTGTTCGAGGCTGTGGCCTAAGGGTTTATTTAGTTGCATGTTACATTTTTATTTGATAGTGAACACCTGCAGTTCCTGTCCTGGTTGCTCGTTTCCCCCCATGTCCTAAAGCTTGCCAGTCTGTTGGTTGTGTATATACAGGTGTTGGTGCACTGTAAATATGAATGCCAAAGTCATCTGGGTTAAAAGAACCTCTCTTCTTATTTCCCCTCCCCCTTTGTGTCTGAAGGTGTGTGGGAGGGTGGTTGTTGCTCAAAAAACCTTAGTGTAGTTACACCCAAGAGTCAGTATGTTCTTATTTTAGTCAGTGTCAGTTGTAAACAATTGATATGCTGGATTATTCTCTTTCTTACACTGCTTAAGCTAGTGCAGTTTCTTTGTTCTTCTATATTTCTACCAAGGATAATGAATTTTTATCCAGACTTGAATTTGGAAAAGACTCATTGATGAGCTCCCACTGTTGAGAAGATTATTTTTCTTCTACATTTCCAGTATTCTTGCTTAACAAAAGAAAATGAGTGAAACTGTGACTGGCATGACAGAACAGCCTCTGGCATACATGATTGACAAAAGTAAAATTTATTTTTATCCTTTTTTGCATAATCTGATATGACCATGAAACAGCACAAAATCATTGAAGGGAGTGAACTGCTTCATAAAACGAGAGTTGTCGTAAATCATCCCTTTCTGAAAGCTTCAACTTGCAGTACTGATTCACGTGTTGCTAACGTTGGTCTAGAAGGATGTTTCCCCCTACTCCATCCTGCCACCTTAATTTTTTTCACAATTTATTCTTTTTCAGTACCGTATTTGGCTTGTTAGTCAGTTGTACTCCTTATAAACCAGTACATTGGTATGTTTCAATTTGGGGTTGTGGGGTTTTTTAAGTTGGTGTTTCAGCTTGTAGGAAGTGTTTCTGGAGTACCGATAGCTTGAAATGGAGAACTGGAGTTAAATATGCAATTACAGAGCTTTAGTGCTTTGGTGTACCAAGAACTCTGATCAATTGTGATTTTAAGTGCACAAAAGAAAAACTATCGATTATTTGCTATTTTGTGTTCCCTGTGAAGATTAAGATTCCTCTTTCATCCTAAGAAATATATAAACTGCTGCAAACCTGCAGAATAATGAAATAAAAAACCAGCCACATATGCTTTTTGTCCTTTTATGCAAATATTTTTGTAACCATTTTGTTCAGAAAGAGATAATGGTAACTGTCACAACAGAACTGGAAAACAGGAGATTTGGTCATTCTTTTTAAAGCTTGTGAGACAGACTTGCCTGAGAGCACACATGATGTCTGTGTCAATGTCCAGGTCTTTCCTCATGCTATTTAAAGGACTTGATTGCTGATCCTGTTTTCACAGTAGTATTTTTATAAGGCCTAGGTCATGTTGCACTTTTGTTGTACCTTATAGCAACTCCTATTGTCTGAAAATGTTTGTTTATGGGCTTATAAACTTAGAAAAATAAAGTAGTTTGGATAATTCTGGCACAGTACTGGTGTTCAGACATTTGATAGTAATTGACCTTTCTCCTCTGGAGAAATCTGGCTGAGTGCACAGCCGCACATGTGCATGTGCCAGTACATCACTGAGGAGCGAACAACTGGTGGGCAAGCATTGCTAGTCCTAAATGTGCTCTCTGATACAGCAAGTAGCAAGCAAAATGTACTTTAGAAGCAGTTGTTCTGGATATTATTTAATTATATTCCCCAGTTAGACAGCTTATGTTGAAGTGTAGTTAGCAGCTTAGTAAGGGATGAGCCAGCATTGTTTTAATACTGAACAGGAGCTTCTGTACACGAGTCTGTTTCCAGACAGTAGCAAATGTACATTCAAAATGAGCAATCTTCTGGTTCTCATTGACAGTGGATGACACAGACGCCTGATGTAAGATTGCAGTGAAAGTCTGCAGCTTTATTTAGCTTTTACACTGTGAATATAGAGCATCTGCTCATTTTTGTGATCCCTCAGTTGTGAATCTGATATCAGCAGGGTGGGGAGGAAGGCTGCAGTAAATTTCTAAAGACTCATGGCTTCTCTGTGCATGGGAGTGTTAAAAGTCCTAGTAAGTGAAAACAAAGCTGAGTTTCTTTCTATGCCATTTATCCAGAGGATCTCCTTTGATCGTAAAACAAAATTTGTTTGACGTGGTTTGTTCTTAGCAAACAGTGACTTGTTTTGTTTCTTTGTCTCCTGTAAAATGCTTATGGGAACAAATAAACTATTAATACTACTTCTAAAACTGAAGTTGGACTTATTGGCCCATAATCCTTCAGTATTTTTTAACCTTTTATTTAGTCCAGTTTTCTTTGCTCTGTATTGCTGTTATCTTTGTTAGTAATTTATTCTGTTGTCCTTACTAAAGCAAAAAATTTAGCACACCTGCCTTTTCAGTGGCATGAAGGGCTTTTGATGTGAATGGCACTACTTCTCTGTATTTTGCTGTGACTGTCCTATTCTAGCAACTTGCCCCCATTTTTTTTTTGTGTTGGTGATAGTTTTTATGCTCTACCTTCCTAATCTGCCCTAGTTTGTGTCTTGAGTGCTTTCTTATATATTATGGTCAGCGAAGGCCTCATGACTTGGCCAGCTTTACTTCTTTATTGTCTTTCCTCCCCCAATAGGATTGTTTGGATGTAATAGCTCTCCTATTAAGTAACTAGATTTCCATAACTCCATTTTTTTTCCCCCTTGGGCTTGTCCATAAATCTTTCTCCCTTACACTTGCCTATTGTGAGACTTTCCTTTGTTTATTTACCCTCTGCTTCTTGAAGCCCTGTGTTGGATTTGTTTTGTGCTGTTCTCACTGCTTTCTCTTTTAAGGGTTATCACCTAATATTTTTAATTCTGTCTTTTTTCTCCCAGGTTGTGTTTGTATTATTAGTTCCTTGAGATAGGTTAGAGGGCTCTTTCAGGTTAGATTCTCTGCAGTCTTTAATAGGACAAAAGTTATTACTGGTGAATAATGCAGTAGAATTAATGACAGAATCTGTAAAGGTCATAGTGTTGTCCTTTTTTGTGAGCAACTAACAGGTTATTTTAACACATGAACTATAAGGGAGAGGTTTTGTGTGCAGACTGAAATAAATCTACATGTTTATCAATTGTGTCTGAAAATTATTTGAGTGATTTAGACTCCAAGCAGTGTTGTGTTCACAGTGTTAACTGTGCTTTTGGGATTGGATAGTCATTGGGTTTCTAGGTTCCTATTTGTGTGTCTGTGGCTGGGGAGGGGTAAGGTGACAGCACAATGCCAAGCTCAGGAGAGGTTGTTTGTCAGGAGAGAGGGACCAAAGAAGCCTGAGTCAGACAAGTGCTGTCCCCTGTTCTGCTCCATCTCTTCCCCTGTTCTTCCCAGCTGATGCTGGGAATTCTGTGTTCGACTGATCTCTCCACCTCAGCCACGTGAAACTTAAATTCTGAATGCATGTCTGCTTTTTGAAAATCCCCGTGACACTGAAAGTAGAGAAATTGTCTTAAATATTTTAAGATTTCTTGATTATTAGTGCAAGAGAAATAAGGCTCTTTGCAATGGTGAGAGATTTAGTGCAAACAATGTGCTGCTACTGTTCCTAAAACAATAAATGACAGCAAATGGTTACACACAGGGCTTGAAAATTTCAAACTGCTGTTTTTCTAAGGTTTGTTTTTTTTTTTACTTCAAAATTTCTGTAGCTGTAACTGTTTTCTTTCTAAGTTTTGATAAACTGGATAATGCCTTTATTAGGATTGCCTTTTTCTTCCCTTGGTCTATGCTTTTATAATACGGAACTAGGAAACAGACAGCTATGATCTTGCACATTAATACACCAATAGATGTGGAAAACCTATAACCAACTACTGTCTGCACTTCATGTTTTGTGATGGAAAACGGCAAAAAGAAACACCCTTAATTAATGTTTTATAAGATGTTTGTTACCCTAATAAAAGGACAGGGAAATGCAGTTTTGGTAGTGCTCAACATAGTGAGCTTTCAGTCTATGCATATTTAGAAATCAACCTATGCTGATTTTTCTGTGCTCTTAACACACATAATAGTAGTTAATGATATATAATATGGATAATTGTCATACATAACCATATTATATATAAAATCACAGTGTTTATGATATTACTAGGTACTGCTTAAATGCAGTCCATGCCTCCTTTAATAGGTTTCTTATAGGGTCGTTCCCTGCCCATGAACCTTCAGCCTTTATTTTTTTTTTAATGAAGTCTGAGGAACCTAGTCCATTCCTTGGAAACAATGTGCTTTCTCCTAATCTGAAAATGCTTCCCTGTCTCTGAGCAGCCGGTGTTTTGTTTCTGTTTTAGTTAATTTTAAGCTGATTGCTATTAGTGAAACTGGTAATAGACTGGCTTCATTAACTAATTTTTTCGTCATGGAAAGGTCTTAAATACATAGCTTCCTGTCTGGATATTTTAACTGATTGTGAGAGAGACTACATTTATTTTAAAACAAATATTAATAGTCTTCTGATAGTCAGAATAAAAATAGTTTTTAAAAAAGAGCTAATATCCAGAGATGCAATTAACGTCATCTAGCCTGGATTTATGGAAAATTAGAGTGAAGACCCTATTTACAAGTGGAAAGAAATGAGAGTGGAATCACAGTGACTACAAAATATGAAAAAAGTTGCTTTTTCTACTTTAGTTTCAGACAAATGTCTCTTATTGGCAGTTAATTAAAGGTTAAGAAGTGGGGCAAGAAAATCTGCTTCAGTTCTCTGAAACAAAGTTGCTGATTAACCGGTCTTGTACTCTCTCTCAATTGCTTGTTTTTCTTAGGAATATTTCCTCTGTTTTGGATAAGTTAGTGTGATCTGAGAATATTTTGTTTTGCCTTATTTTGCTGAACAACTTGTGCTCAAACTTCATGCGACTGCACTGAAAAATGCTATTTAGCATAGGCATTAGGAGTTTTCTAAGCTACAAAAGATATATCTTAGGAATACAGTTCTTCATAGTATCTTTAATAATAGTCTTTGTTAGGCATCTTTTGATTGAATGTTTTCAGAAGTTCATAATCTTCATTCAAGTTTGAGTCACTGTAAGATTCTTTCTATTGTTCAAGTAGGTAAATATTGTGGATGTGATGTTCTGGTGCTTGCAGTGTTGGCTAGGCTTGCAAAAAGTACTTTAGTCCTATTTGTCAAAAAGATGAATTTTTAATGATTTTTGATTACAAATGTTTAATTATAAGTGGGATACAGTTATGAAAGATGAAGTTCGAATTGAGTGTTCAAGCTTAAATCCTTTCAGGATTTCAACCCATTTTTCTGTTTGTATTATATTTTCAATGATTGAAGATGTGTATAAATTGTGAAATCTGATTGAAAACAGGATTTATGATAAAAACCATACTGTACTCATATTTAGCTGTAAAATTGACTGAGGAAAATTTAAAATTAAGAATTAGCTTTATTTTGTGTAACTAGTGTAATGGGAAATGTCTAGGCTGTTAATAACAGTTCATGTCTGGGAAGCAAAGGATTTTGTTGATGGCATTTTTCCAAGTCTTGCATTCTGATTCTTACTACTTTTTTCTTTTTTTAATTTGTTTTCAGATCTCGAGTCAGATGACTGTGCATCCATATACATCTTTAATGTAGACCAGCCATCATCCTCTGTCAATCAGCCAATTTGTATTCCTCGCCATGGACTGCAGTCTCACTCCTCTCCTACAAGACTGCAGAGTCACAAGAACTATGAAGGCACTTGCGAGGTACCAGAATCCAAGTACAGTCCACTAGGTGGACCCAAACCCTTCGAGTGTCCCAGCATTCAAATCACATCGATTTCACCCAACTGTCACCAGGGGATTGAGGCCAATGAAGATGAATTACACACAAATGGCACAGAAAATGAGTATATGGAAAGGCCTTCCCGGGACCATCTCTATCTTCCTCTTGAGCCATCGTACAGGGAATCATCCCTTAGCCCAAGCCCTGCCAGCAGCATTTCGTCCAGGAGTTGGTTTTCAGATGCTTCCTCTTGTGAATCCATTTCTCATGTTTATGATGACGTGGACTCAGAGCTAAATGAAGCAGCTGCTCGATTTACCCTTGGCTCTCCTTTGGCATCACCTGGTGGCTCTCCGAGAGGTCCCAGTGATGAATCATGGCAGCAGCCTTATGGATTTGGGCATGCCTTGTCACCTAGACAGTCCCCCTGTCACTCTCCCAGAACTAGCATTACAGATGAAAATTGGCTGAGCCCTAGACCAACATCAAGGCCCTCATCAAGACCTACATCGCCCTGTGGGAAACGCCGTCACTCCAGTGCTGAGATTTGCTATGCTGGGTCTCTCTCTCCTCACCATTCTCCAACTCCATCACCTGGCCATTCTCCCAGAGGAAGCATAACAGAAGACACGTGGCTGAACACTTCCATTCATAATGTACAAGGCCTTAACTCTGGCCTTTCACCATTTCAGTGTTGTACAGAGACTGATATTCCTCTAAAAACCAGAAAGACCTCAGAGGATCAGACTGCCACTTTGTCTGGAAAAATAGATATCTGTCCTGAAGAGCAAGGTAATTTGTCATCATCCCTTGAAACTGCAGTAGATGACTGCTCTGGATCTCAGCACACCCTGAAAAAAGACTTGCCTGGAGACCAATTTCTTTCTGTTCCTTCGCACTTTACTTGGAACAAACCGAAGCCTGGTCACACTCCTATCTTCCGGTATGTGATTAGAGAGTCATTCCCTCCTGGTTTGTCCCCTCCTGTGCATCTTAAATAGACATACAAATGTCCTTGTATTTCAGTGATGCATTAAGACTTTTTTAAGAAAACTTGTTGAAGGCAGGTAGATGTTATAATTAGAAAAAAACAAGTTGAGATACCAAAATAGCCTTCATCTTTTAAAAATACAATAGATATATTGTAAATAGGATTAATTTTATTTAAGTAAAGTTTGTTTTGTTATGTGCACAGAGCCCAGCTGAATGAAATGCATGTGGATTTTGTACATGCTTTGCAGTTCCATCTAATCTGAGCACTTGATATTTTAATATAGCTAGGGAAACCTGGCTTACATGATTTTATAAAACTGGGAGACCACAAAAGAGGTAGGAAGTTTATTTCCTTTTATGTCTACTTTCTTCTTTGGGCTCATATAATTCTAGAAATTGAATAAAGAAAAAAATTTGTATGCCATGCTGAAAAGCATCCAGAAAGAATCGATGTCTGGGCTGTAGTTCCAAGGTATTTCCACCATCCATGACAGAATTTAAAAGGTCTTTTCCTTTTGCAGTCCTGTCTTGTGCTAGCAGAATGCTTTGTGGAGACTCAGAAGAGGAGGGAACTGGTTCAGTTGGGGGAAAAAGTTCCCCTCCTTTCCTGTCTGTTGCTTTTTAGATGGATCATTTCAGTGATCTTTCAAGTCTTACAGCTTGTGTAAATCCTTCAGAAATTGTCACCTAGCTCAGCTTGTTAATAGCAAAATATATTTAAACAATACTTATTCAGCCATTTTGTTATTTCTTGCCTAATTGTATAACCACAGATTTTAATTTCTTTCCACAGAATTGTACTGATTTTAGTAAATGGAAGTGATTTTTTTCTTCTCCTTTAATGTTCTTCCGCATAACAATTTATGTAAAATTTAACAGTAAAGACACAAAGCTGCTGGCTGGAGAAATCTTTTACCAGGCCTGAAACTACTGTGTTAACAGAGAAGTTAACTGTCCTCAAGTCCAGGGTTTCTAAAAATTCCAGTGCCATCTGTTAGTAATAGGTGTTCAATCTGTTACTAGAATCTTTTCATTTGCACAGAAACAATGATGACTTGTTTTAACTTAATTGTGTATTTTGGAATTGTATTCTATTTATGTAGGGTACTGAGCAGTTCCTAACTTGACATTTTTGTTAGCTTGCAGGCTAACATTGTTCATAAAAGGTGAGCACTACTGCATGGTTAGAGGTCATGAACATACAGGCTTGGGGTGTGGATCTGTGGTTCTTCTATGGAATGAACAAAGCAGTTTAAAACAGACAGCTGATACCTGTTTCCTCTTGTACTGTGGAGAACTGAGTACAACTGAATAAAAAAATTTTAATGTTTTCATTAAAAAGTAAAAATATTTTTATAAATGTCAGACTTCATTTAGAGCTGGCACTGAAGAATTTCTGTCAGTGTAAGATGGGCAAACAGCCAGAAGACAGTGAAGACTACACCTATACACAAGGCAACATAACTCTATGAAGCTGTGTACGTTTGCTGTCAGAAATGTCGGCTGACTATTGAATTAGTGGAAATGGCTGCACTGGCAGCTGTATCCTCAGTGAAATGTTGAATTACTTAGTAGTTGTAACCTCTTCCACAGGGGCTATAGCAGTGCACATCTTCAGTATGTAAAACATTCCGTTCTGTCATAATGTTTTATAATTTTGATTCTTATAAACTGGGTAGCTAAGTTGACCCTTACGTTTTATGAATAAAAATGAAATGCAAGAAGATCCACTGTTTCTAAATAGTTGATGGTGAACAAAAGTGAGCATATTCGTTGACAGAAAGAATTATATAATTACTATTTATGTATTTATATTGTATGTAGAACTGTATTAATTGTGGTATAAATAACACGACACAGTAAAAATAGTATGCTTTTTAATGTCTTCATTGTATTTTAATGTATTCATTGCACAAAGTAGTGCATGAAGCAAACTGGAGTATTGATTCCAAGCAGATGAGATGCACACCCAGCTGCAATAACTGACCCTGGTAGAAGAGGGGGTGATTTGCCTCACGTGTTCCATGGTGTGAAATGTGTAGGTAGCACCTTCTGCTCTGAATGCTCTCTAAAGCTTTGTAAATCTGTTATCTACTTTATCTGTCATGGCCTGACCGTGTTTTCCTTCGTTCTTCTGTTTTCAGTAAGTGTGCAATAGCTTTACAAAATCTAAAAATGTATAGCATGCTTTTGAGCATGTTAATTGTATTTCACATGCCATCCAAACTGTTTTGTCAGATGACAGCTTGTTATTTGGTCACAGAAGCCCATAGTCTGCCAGTCAGCAGCATATGAAAAAGTCTGTGTATTACATGCCCTGAGTCCCATTTCTGCTCCCTTGTCAAAGTTAAGAAATCTCTACTGAGCAGGTGATGTAATACAATACTTTTGGTAAAACTTCACTCTACAAGTACAATTCATATAAGATCAGCAGCATTGCTGGTGCTCCTCTTGGTTATGGTATTCTGGATTTAAGGACCATCACAGACATGGCCAGCACTGGTGCAGGTAACATGGGGCTGTTTTTCAGAAGATTGGTCACTGATGTTGCAATTGAAAATCATGGCAGTTCTGTTATTTTTGCTTTTAGGCATGATTATCTTTTGCTTTAAACTTAAAATTTTAACATGAATGATTAGCAAAGGCTTTAGGTTTGGTAAAGTGGATCTTGAGAATCTAATTTGTGTCTCAAGCAAACAGACACTTTGAGGCAATAAACTTAATGAGTCATTCATTTTTTCTTTCTTTCTTTAACCCCACGGTATTTGATGGCAACAAATGGTGCTTTTGTGTCTGGAAGATAACCAGGCAGTGTTCATTAATGTTCAAAAATCTTGAAATAAAACTTAGTTTCGTTGACTTCCCTCATGGATTTCACAGAGACTTACACATTGATTTAAAAACTGCTACATAAATTGGTGTTTGTCTCCAGACTGTTGTGTCATGAATTTAATCTATGACACTGAGAAATGATGGGATGTCAAATAGTTTCTTTGTTCCAGTGGTGATCAAACAGCCTGAGCAATCAGGTTTTGACTGATGTATTTACAGCTCAGAAGTCTTTTTAATGATGGCTATGTAATGGCAACTTGAGAGTATTTTATTGCTGAAAACTAGGATGGCTGATGTAATTAATTAGTTCAGAAAAATAATTAATTTAAATAAAAGTGGTAGATAGTGGAATACTTGGGGAAGCTACTTCTCTTGTCTGAATCCTTCTCTTGGAAGTCTAAAGAATAGAGAGGAACAGAATTATGTCCTGGTTTTACCATAACTATATTGGGCCTTCGGTCTTAATTTCAAGAAGTCCACTCACATTGAAAAATTTCTATAGACAAAGTTAGTCTGCCAAGTATTTATCAGCTTATTCTGATAAATAGAAATAACACCAGCTATTCTACTAGCAAAATTTTAAAATGAAAATGTTTGCTAATTAGTGACTTTGAAGATAAGGACCCACTTAAGTGAGACCAGCAAAGGAACTTTGAACCTCTTTGGTTTTTAATAAGCAAGGCTATCGCTGTAATGTTTACACACCATTAATGAATCCAGGGAAATCCAGGTAGTGTTTAATACAGGACCTTTGTGCTGTACCTGTTATTCATCTCTCTACTTTGCTCTGAGATGATGGATCAGGGATTTCCACGTGGCAGTTCACTGTACCAGTACTCTGACAGCATCATTAACTGTGGCTCTGCTAGGAGCAGAATGGAGGTATTTTCATTGTAAACAGTATTAGTAAAGTCTATTGATAGGCCTCTGTGGCAGCTGGAATGGCCCCAAACTACTTAACTTCAGAATTTCTCCTCCAGGGAGAATACAGCTTTGTTCTAGGCAGTGCAGAGCAGCCACAGCCATGTTTTGACTCTACAAGAATTCTTTAAATGAGTTCTTTTGAAATGTTAGGAGGAGATGTGTGTGCAAAATTATTTTTGCTGCAACTAAAAATTACAAATACCTCTCTAGAAGATCTGGGAATCTCAATCTATGAAGGAAACAAGAACTTTCACAAATATCCTGGAGATACTACAGGGTGTCTTTGGAAGGTTATTACTACAATTAGTGGCTACAAAGAGCTAGGAACATTTCCATACGGAGTAGCTAAAATGAATTTTTATATCAGTTGCACCTGTGTTCAAAACAGTGCTACAAGTGGAAGGTAACTGTTTTTAGCTGGATTGTGTTAATGAGTCCCATAGGCTTTGCTCTTCCTTCTGTCCCACACTCACTGCTCTGGGGGCACAAAGCTAATGAGCAGTTTTGTTTCTGCCCTGAGCTGCTTCCTGTGTGAGAGGGACAGAGCCAGCCCATGAGCCGTGCCCTGGCGTTCACAGGTCTGAGTGCTGAAGACCTTATGGACTCATTTGGCTGTTCTTATACTGGGCATCAGCTGTTTCCTCATCAGTCAGTTCTGGTTTGGAGATAATGGTTGCAGAGAAGGTGTCTGTTAAATTTATATTGATAAAATCAATGAAGTGATGGCTTTAAATATTGTTGCTTCTGCTCTGCTGAGAATGCTGCTGAGGGGTTCTTTCCATACCTCTGAGTTCCCTTTAACAGCTGCTGTTCTCTAAAGTCTTTAGTCTTAATGTGATATGAGTATGAGCTTTTGGAGGCTTGCATTAATCAGATTATAGGACTCCCTTGGTATTTCCAGAAGAACATTTGTAGGTTTACAGATTGGTGCTGTTTCAACAATATGCTAAGATTTGATTTAATGAAAGCTTTAGAATGACTGTCACTCTTTACTTCCATATCCTGACATGATTTGGTCCTTTACTAGTAGGTTACTGCATTGCTAATAAGGCTTTTAATAAAAAAAAAATAAAAAAAAAGAGGGAGAGAGAAACTTCTGTGAAAGGCTAAGTCTCAAGCTATGCTAACAGTAATTTGGCCCTGAACTGGGTAGAACTTCCTAATGAAGCATGGAAATATCTACAAATGTGTTCCTTCCCCATCAAGACTGAAAAGTGAAGGATTTTAAAAGAAAAAAGTTACTATCTTTCTTGATCTTTTGTTCTAAAATAACTTGTAAAAACTCTCATGGTCAGCAGCTGATCTGGGTTCTGAATGCAAAGTTAAATGTCTTTATCAGTAATACAAAGCTGTCATTTTAAAAGTAATGCACCGCTAAATTTTGAATTTAAATTCTGCACTATGAGAGATCATGGAAGTTCAGTTCACAGTTTACAACTGATAACTTTGGTGAATTAAGTCTTAACAGTTTTACTGCTGATCCTCACCTAACGGTGTAGGCTGAATAATGTCTTCTTGAGAACAGATCCTTAAACACAGTAAAGCTGGCAGCTTCAGACCCACTTTCCCATATTCAGCATCTGGTACAAAAGAGCAATGCTTCATATCAAAAAGCATTCAAAACATGTGTGGATTTGTTACTTCTTGTGCCCCAAAGGCTGACATTTTTCTCATTTGATATTGAATTCTACATAGAATAAAAAACCCCCAAAATACCAAGAGTCTGTAGACTGTATTCTACTGGGTTTTAAAATTTCCTTAATATGCAGTCTTGTGGGTTCATGTGATTTTAAGAAGGTGACAGTGCTAGCTAGAAAGTTCTCAGTCTGCTTTCCACCCCTTAGTTCTGCTCGAAGGTGTACAGACAACTGGGACTGTGGTCAATTATTAGGATTAAAAAATTACATTTCAAAATGAACCAAAAGTTAGATCACTGATTCAGTTCAATATGTACCTCTATAGTATTTGTCTCAAAAATGTGTAAGGATGATGTGGAAGCAAAAATCCATAAAACTGATACTCCTGCAGGGCAGAAAGGGGCATGACAGAGTACCCTAAAACCTTTAAAGAATCCACTGCTGCTGAGAAGCTCAGGGTGTCAGAAACAGCAAGAAAAATATTCAGAGAGAAACAGCAGTTTGGATATCCAGCATCAGAAGGAAAGCAGCTGTAACTGTCAAGCCAACTCCATCTAGAAAATATCTGTTTGATGCAGTACAGCCACAGAAGCTGTATCCTTTAGTGGGAAATCTGTGTTTTGGAAGCTTTGTAATTTTTGAACGTTTTAGGCATCTGCACGTGCCCAGTTTGCTTCCCTGCTTTCTCATGCTGTTCTTCTCTACTTGTTTTCAAAGAATGACAACATCTTGAGACTTGGTTATTTTCTTGTCTCCGTGTTCTAATATACCAAATATTCTTTCAAAAGATAGTGTGAGTCTGATACAACTTGTGCCACATTATTGTTAGTTAATTGCAGGAGTAAATCTCTCTGAGGCACTGCAGTGGTCATGAGCAATACTTTTTTCTTGACTGAATTTAGCATTCAACTTTCAGTAATACCTCCCAATAACTGATGCATAGCCTGTGGTGCATTAACAGAGTTCTCTCAGGTACCATATCTGTTCAGTGTATACCAACTATTTTGACACAGAAATTTGGGTATATAGGGGATAAGAAGATTTTCAGGAACGCTTTTAAAATATTCTCACTTGCTACATATCTTTTTAGCCCCTTTTTAGTATCTTCCAATCCGGACTGTTCCTTCTAAACCACATTTGAATTTGCTGATATACTTAAGATTAAAAAGTGAATATAAAGGCATTATATAGTGGCACTGGTAGTGTGGGGCTGGGGTTCATACAGTACCTTTCTTTTGCTCAGGTGTTGGTAAGAAGAAATTCTATTCTAATTGGCAGTTTTAATGTACAGGCAAAACTGTGGAATCTTCACATAACAGTTTTAGGCTAATTGTTATTCTTATTTGGTTATCATTTGTTAGGAAAGTGACATCATTGTCTGTATTTTACAGTGAAGGCTTTGTGCTGTGGCCAGATGGCACAGTTCATGTAACCACAGTGTGCTTGTCTTGATTACAGCACATCTTCATTGCCACCTCTTGACTGGCCTTTACCAAGCCATTATGGGCAGTGTGAACTGAAAATAGAAGTCCAGCCTAAAACTCACCACAGAGCTCACTATGAAACAGAAGGAAGCAGAGGAGCAGTAAAAGCATCTACTGGAGGACACCCTGTAGTAAAGGTAGGAAGTCTTGACTCTCTTCAATAGGAGGTAATTTTTTAACTTCAGTTATTGGTATGTATGATGTTGTGACTTGTTACCTTTCATGAAGCTTACAGCCTTTCCTGGGTAAGATTTTTCTCCCTTAAATGTAATGATAATTATTTTGAAAACACCGACCAATAAAACAAATTATTGTTGAGCTCAGAATTAGGTGTACGGTCCTGCTAAATTAGGCTTGGCTTTGGCATCATATTGTCATGGAAGAGAAAGACATGTGGCTTTGGTCTCACTGGAATAACCTGTGTGCATGAGGTGTGATGTGCTCCTCTCTGACTTGGAGCATTCAGGTGTGTGCACAAATACCTTGCTCTGAGCTGGGAATTGGTTCTGGATTGGTTAGGCATAGTCACTGATGTCTCCTCTAATACCCATGGTGTCAGCTGGCTCACTCAAGCTTGGAAGGGAACCCACCCTCATCCACTGAGCATGGGCAAATGGTGCTGAGAAACTGTGGCTCTTCTTAAGATGCCTTGGTTTATGTTTGCCACATCCTTAGGTGAAAGCAGTGTCTCTGCTTACCTCAGTATTGCTTAATAGTCTGTGTCTTAGTTCCGAGGCAGGCTAAGACAAAATTTAACTGCTTGTTTATAAGTCAGATCAGACAACCGTTATAAAATAATATAAAATCATATAAAACAAAGAGGAGGGGAAAAATCTGATTACATCTAGGTTACAGCAGGCTTTGTCTTTTCCTCTAGATCCAGGATATTTCATATTCTTTTCCAATAAAATTACAGTCAGTGTTTCAGTCCTAAATCTTTTGCTCCAGTCTATACATTAAAGACATATTTTATATCTTTATTCTCTCATAGTGGTTGGAAGTAACTCATTACTATTGAAGACCAGGTGCAAAGTGCTGATAGGTTTGGCATAATCAGTCCTCGTTCTTTCTCCTACTCCTCCTATAGCATAAACATGTTAACCACTTTTCCTCCTTACAGTTTATTTCTCCTCTTTAGCAAGTGAATTGTGTCGCACTCTGCAACTACATCATGGCATTTCATTTATATAGATGAAGATAAAGCAGCAGAATTTCAGTGTCTTGGGCTATCTGCTGTTCTTAATTTGTCTAAGCAACCTCTGCTTTCCAAGCTCTTCATCTGACAAATTTCTTCTGTCAACCTAACTCCCAATCATATTCTTCGGGCTGTTTATCAAACTGTTTCTTTTCTGATAGCTTATCTTGAACTTTTTCATTATACCTTTTTTCCTTTTAAAGACTGTTTTGTTCTTTTTCTCCCTCTAAATAGGGCTGGTATTTGCCTCCCATCTTCTTTCTTGAATATCTTTCCTTGTTTTTTGCATTTCCATTCTTAAGCAGAGCTCTTCATCCAGCTTTCATGTTTCATGCAAAGTTACTAGTGTTTTTCTTATCATAATCCTGTGGTCTAACCAGCTGCAGCTCTCTCCTTTTGTCAGACCTGCTGGGTTTCTTGGTACGGTGGAGGCGAGGGTCAAATACTCTTTAGGGAAGTGTCTGCTGCAAACAAGAGAAAATTGAGGATGCCTGGACTAGGCTGGAATGGGAAAGCTGGCAAGACACGTTCCTTCTTGTGAAGTATTGTATTGCTGTAGTCAGTGAAGGACAAGTAGACACAGCTTCCACATGCCAGGTGCTTGCAATAGAATTTAACCCATCATTAATGAGGACAGAAACCTATGAGATTTTAGCTGACAAAATAAACCTTTCCTAAACTTCCATTAACTGGATTCAGTATTTTATTTTTTTTTCCTCTGGGTGCTTATGTTTTGCACTAATATTTGCATTAAGGGAATTTATGCTGATATTTTTAAGATTTGACAAATATGCAGGCTTTCTTTTGCTTGCAGAACTAGATGCTTCTAAGCTGCAGTGATGGATGCAAGTTAGAAGAAACAGACCTGTAGTGTGTAGTGATTTACACCAGTGATTTTAAAAGCTGTTTATTTGCATTGAAATTGTGAAATACCTTGTTACAGGAGAATGTTCTTAGAAATAAGGTAGCATTTATGTGTCGGACTGTCTCATGCTTCAAGAGATGCATTGTACTATGCCTCTCTAAATTAAAAAAATGCAAATGCAAGTCAATATTCTAGTTTGCAATTTGGTCTCTTCCAGCTGGATTGGAAATTAATTGTTGTGTTTGATAGGAGATAGGAAGTTGTTATGAAACAAGCATTGATTTGTATTTACTTTTTACTCACTGCTGGGGAAAACAGCATGGGAAAGGCCAAGTTTGGAAAAGGTAATACTAAATATCTGTAAGCAGGTGAATATTACTTTACTTTCATACAAACTGAAATGTTTTCCAGTACTTCTGGACACTTATTACAGAAATCCACATCACAATATGCATTACTGCTTGTTTCTGATGTTTCTTTCTGGTGGTCTTAGCTTTAGAGCAGTCACTTTCATGAGTGTGATCATTGCAGCAATTAAATACTCAGCAATTTCCTGTGTAAAATAACTGTGTGTTATCCAGTGTCAGAGATGAGAAAGGAGGTGGGTAAATAGAATAGAATCTTTTAGTTGGAACAGATGTACAGTGGTTGTCAAGTCCAACTGCCACATCTTTGGGTGCCTGAAGGCCTCTGTGCTTTTGCTCCTTACACAATTTTGTTTTGCTTTTGAACATTATTTTATGGAAAGCTGGAGTATTTGATTTCCAAACTGTGAAGCCTCTGTAGTTCTGCATGTGTACTTGATGCATTATTTAAAACAAAGATTTTTAAGATAGTACATGGCTTCAAGCCATTAATGTATTAGTGCATGTCATTAATCTATTACTAATACTGTACCACACCTGTTGCTAGGACACTAAGCTTCTGACAAATTTGGCATCATCTGTTGTGAGTACATTTAATCAGCTTATTTCCAAATGGGAGGAAATTAAATAAGTGGAGCATCATGCTTTGCTTGGTATAGCTCTTAACTTTAAGAAAGCTAATTCTATAATGATGTCCCCTTGTTTTCAGCTTTTTAATGCAAAATGTTCTAAGTAGCAGATACCTTTCATTTTAAGCTCTGCTTTCTTGGGAGTATGTTCTAGTTAATCCATGTCATCTGGAACAGTTTCTTTTACCTTTGTAGAAAATCTGCATGATAATGCTGACAGTTTTCACAGGGAAGGAATAAATAATAAAGCAGAATGGTATGCAAGGAGAAAGGTGGCATGTTGTCATCCAAGTGATGTGGAAATTTTGTCGTGCATTGCCAGGAGACAGCCTCTGAGCACTGCCTACCTTTACCATTCTAATTCATAGGTTAGAGTCTGCAATTCACCCATCTACCAAGCCTTTTAAATAAGTAGATGTCACATTTTATCCAGCTCTAAATGAGCATGAATTTACACCCTTCCCATGAATTTACACCCTTCCCATGGGTCCAATTGTACATAAAATAATGTTTGCACTTAAAATTCACTAGAATGAGCTTTTGAGCTTCTATCTGAACTGGTAGGGTTCTTCATGAGACTTCACTTGGATAATGCCTATGATCAAAAAAAGAAAAGCCTTTTACAGCAGGTGGGCACATGATAAGAATCTCTCAGGGATAGTTTGGGTTTTTTTTTCTTTTGTGTCTCAGTTTTCTGATCTAAAATGAACTCTTCTTTTTAAAATAAGCGAACTTGTTTTATATGTTACATTCCTGCTACTCATGTAATTTTCCGCAATTTTCTGAGCTCAAGTATTTTAAATTTAATGACATATTATGGTAGTAAATTATAAAGGCTATGTTGTGCACAAGAATAAGTATTTCTGTTTATCTTTTGTCCTGTTGCTAGGGGTGAAGGTGATCTCCGTGCTGGTCACCTTGTAACCCTGCAAGGGACTGGTGGGCTCACAGCTACTCCTTAGCACCATTCTGTGTGCAAGGAGTGTCTGTCTGGGGCCACTGGCCACTGTGGGAGTCAGGTGTGGGTATGAACTGTGGTGGGGTGATTTGTTCTTCAACTGATGATGGATCTGCAACAGACACTGGATAGAATCCACTTAGACCCATGTATGCAAGGTAGATATGGAGTGGGGTAGGTGTTAAGAATTTGTCTGGAATAGAAGCGACTTTTTCCTATACTGCAAAGGATTTTAGGGTAGAATCATTCAGTTCCTCTGCCATAAGCAAAATTATTCATGTAGCACATTCACAGTAACAGAGGAGGGGAAGCATCATGTAATCCATATGGACAACTCAGCAGTTCTGTACCTGAAAAAAAAAATGTAAGATCTAAAATCAAAGCAATATTAAATAAAAACCAGTTTATTTAGATGGTTATGCACTGCTACTCACTGGCAAACAGTTGTCTTCTGTGTGAGGTTTCATGGAGACCTGTAAAAGAGGGACTCAGTGTCAGCTCTGTTTAAAGTGATTGCAGAGCTTGAAGTCGTGACAGGCACTGCAGTGGAAGAAAAAAGTAAACTAATTGAGCAAAAGTAAACTCACTTTGGACTGCTTTGAACGTTCTGAGACAGGAATGTGTTCTCAAAAGGCCTGTCAAACTCTGCCTGAGTCCTGATAGAAGAAACTGCAACCAACAAGAGAGGATCTATCCAAGCAATGTCAGATGATCTGATAAAAATAATTAACAAAGGTTGTCTAAATGAGCATATGTTTCCTGATCTGTGATTCTGTGGCTATCACCTTTTCCCAGCTGTTCTCTGTGGCCAATGCATGTAACTATTTGAATATCAGGTATAATATTGGAATTCTCCCTGTTCTCTATGCCCAATAAACAACACACTTTTTCTGTGTTTAACGACCCTTCCCATTCTTCCTGCCTTTCACTCTCCAATTTTCATTTTTGTCTTGAATCTTTTCCTGGTTTGTCCATCACCAGAAGGCAGGCTGTATCCCAGCTCTAGTTGCCTACTGTTGATTGGTGACAGCAACGTGCCAATAAATTTAAAAGGCAGAAGGTGTAAGCCTGTGTGAACTGTGCAATGGGCTGCACTGGGAAAAACACTGACCTTTGAATGAGATTCTAAAACTATGTATCTTTCAAGAGAGTTTGATGATTTAGACATCTTCTGCTTCAGAATCCCAAAAATACATAGCAAAAGTGATGCATCTACTCACTCTAAAAAATGCAGTAATCGGTATAAAAATAAATAAAAACAATAATTTTCTTTTGTGTCATAGGTTTACTAAAATTTCTTTTTCTATAGGTTATGTGGGAGTAACCTTTTCCTATCCCAGCAATGCTTGTCCAAAAACTCTCCATAGCAAAAGTAGCATTTGGAAGTTGGTATTTCAGGAATAGCACCTTTTTTTTTTTCAAGAGTGTGGTAGAGCCAAGTGCAGATGGATGGTTTGATGGCTGGTTAAATGGGACTGGCAATTCTGTACTGTGTTAGATTAACACTATTTTATCTATTAAATTTTATCCTTTTTTGCATAATGTAAAATGGGACAGGACTAGAACACCTCAAAAATGCCTGAAGTCAGTGTTCAAAACACTTCCAATCTGGTCTACAAGCAGTGAGTGCGTTAAAAGTGTGAGATTTCAGAACTAGAAATCCAAGTTTTTAAATCTTAAAGAATGTCCTGTACATGTGTAAACACATGGTACCATGACCAATAATGAACTGATATTTGCCATTACTTGTTTGCTTTAGTCCTTTGCAGGATCTAGGTTTTTTTTGTGACGACCTTTAAAATGTTTTTAATTGGACTTGTGCCCCTGCCTAATAGTTTATTAAAGTTTGTTCCTTTTATCTGTCACTATTTTTTTCACAATTGCAAAGGTCTGTACTATTTTAAAGTCTTCAAGTCAGTCTACTCAATAAGTTTATTTAACAGAAGACAAAGAAAGATACTTTTTTCATGTGTAAGCTTTTCCTTCTCAGTTGATGGAAAGGTGCATCAGATAATCAAGTGATAGAAAATAGTACTGCACTTCAGAAAGGGATTGAAATAGATGTTTTAGTTCACCATATTGAACTTCAAAATCAGACATTTAACTTTTTGTAACATTATAACCTCTGCAGAATCAGAATGAAATAATTTTTAAAATTCCAATGTGCTCTTAAAACTTTCTTAGCCAGTGATTAGGATATTGCATGATAGGTGTGAATGGAATTTTCTTCCATCAATTTCTGCAGTTTCTTTTACACAGTCCATTGGAGATCATAGGCCAGCACTCCCTGCACCTCTGCAAGGCTGCAAGGGATGACTGTGGTCAGTCTGACTTTCAGTAGCTTCCCTGAACTCTGCATTCTTCATTTCATGCCTATGGTTTGCTTCACGTTTTTCAAAACGCAGTTGTTGATAAATTCACAATAAATTGTACTGCTGGCATTAGTCATAGTGTCTTTTGTTTCAAATCATGTTCATCTTCATGCTCTTGGATCTTTGTCATCTCTTACTTGTCATCCCAAGTCACGGTTGATGGATGAGCTGTTCAGCTTGGCAGATGGCCCTTCAGCTCTTAAACCCAGCAATCCTCACAGTTCTTTAGGGAAGTCATTGCACCCTTCTCAAAAGGGGAATTCTTGTGGCGAAATGTCTGCAGAAAAACAGTTCAGTTGTACAGAGCCATGCACTGGTGCCTCTCTGGTGATATCACTGTCCAAAAGATTCCAGGCTTGTGGGTCACATCTCCCTTTTCTCAGGGGATAAAACATTTAGATGGTTTGGGGTTTTTTTTCAAATAAAGTTTTTAGAAGAGATTATATTTTACTTTTGAAGTGGACTGAAATTTAAGCAATGAAGGTTTTTTTTTTCCTTTAGGATTATTTAGGTTTCATGGTGAGCTGTACCATATTTTACTCAGTCTTCCGAAGTGGAAGGAAAAAGTATCTGATTCAAGAGAACAGCTCTTTATTTTCACCCCTCTAGAACGGGGCCTGCATTTTTCTCTTTTGCCCTCCTTACCTTGTCACTCTGGGAGGTGTTCTAAGGAAAACAGAGGTCACTGAAATGCACCCAGCTGCTATAAGTCTATCAAGGGGGAAATAACTATTTACAACCTGGATTTCATATCAGTGTGTTGAAAAGCCCTGGAAATCTCCATCTGAAGTAAATGCTTAGTACGTACTTGTGATTCTTTACACAGCTGAGTTTCCTTCCCTGTTCTTCATGTTTGAACAGAGGATTTTTGTATAGACACTGGTGCATTTGGTGAAGATAGACTGTTAACTTCAGGGACTTGCCTTGTATTTCTAGACTACACCCTATTTTTAGGGAGGCCTATTTGTATGTAAAAGCTTTCTTTCTAATCAGCCTACTTCACCAATCCAGTAATGCCATAAGCAGTGAGTTAATTGCGCAAAGGCAAAGGAGCACTGAACTGTTGGTCAGATCTTCAATTAGCAAGCAAAAAAGGCACATAAAAGATAAAACATGAGTATCAAGCCCCAGTGCGAGTTTGATTAAGCATGGCAGTTTCCTAATAAATGCTGGTAAGTTTTGCAGGAAAAATGCTTTAAAAATACAATCAAATAGATTTTGACACCATGTGAATGCTGTTGGTATCATGGTATTGCTTGATAGCTGAGTATAAAACCAAACTGATGAAATTACCTTTCCCCTACCAACACCACCCCACACACACCCCCAGTTCCATGTTTTCTCTTAAATCCTAAGACTGGAAGTATAAATGTATGGAATGCTGACATTATGTCTGGATTCAGTGACACTATTAGGTATTTAGGGTTGTGGATCCTTTGGCTCAAAAAACCAGACTATTTCCAAGTATAGTAGTGTTGTCTGTAAGTACCTGGTTACTGTGAAGTCTGTATTTCCTGTTGGATATTTTTCCCAAGTCTTGTTGTATGTCTTAAGAAATGACACTACTACACTGGAGTAGAGATTGGTAAGACTTGGCCTGCAACAATAAATGGACAACATGGACGGAACCTTCTTTATTTTAAAAAAAGACAGGATGAGGAGGTAAATTTTTAAGTATTAGACTCTTTTAAGTCTTCGCACTGCCACAAAATTCCAAGCTTAAATGCTGCTGTCTTCAGTGATCAGATTAATCCATATTGTCTCTAGCGTGACACGTTTTTAAAGGATTTTCGTTTGTGCATTAAGAACATGGAGTGTTTTTGTCACTTTGTGATGATCCAAAGCTCCTCTCATGAGTGCCTGCCTTTGTAGTTGCCTGGTGAAAGCTCTGAAGTCGCGGTGCCACGCAGGGGTTTCCTGTGCAGTGTAGTAACACGGCTGGAACTGCTTTGGCGTGCAGCCCTTGTGGCTTATCCTGTAGTGACCTTCAGTCTTTAGCCTTCCAGCTTTAGTTTAACTTACGCAGGCACTGACCTTTGCTATGGAAACGATATAGAAACACAAAAACAACTTGGCTGAGTTTCCTCGGCGGAGCAGTGGGTGGTGTATCAGGATTCTGTTACAGAGGAGGGTTTCTAGAGGTCAGTAGTGACACAGTGCAGTAACTTACTGCTTGTCTGCAGCATGCTGTTTGCTGCTCCTGGGAAAGTGCTTTATCTTTTTTTAAAGTAAAATTAGCAATTTTTTGTTTGTAGTGAGCAGCTCTAGAACCGCACTTTAATGGAATAAGTGCTGGAAGGTGTAGCTGAAAGCCTACCTAGGGCTCAGCCAGTAGTTCAGGTTACTGTTCCTGTGTAAGTGACCCATGACTGAATCTTGGGCACACTGATACTGCAGTGCCTTACTGTAATGCTTCTTCATGGTGCTGATTCTGCAGCATTTGCCAGTAGGTTGTAAAATGCTGTTTATTTAAATACCTGTGGTCTGTGTTCCTATTTGTGTATGTACTTTACTAAGGTGAACTAAAGTCTCAGACACCATGGCTTCATTATGTATTTGAACAAAATATAGTATTTTTTCTTTCAAGTTAATTAAGCACTTATTTTCACTGAAAAATAATTAGCAGGTTGGGGTTTTTTACTGACTTAAATGTTTGGGCAGTTCAACATTCAGAATTGTGCATAAAGCAGACAGAAAGCATCACCCTGCTGTCAATGAAATTAAGAACAGTCAATATTTTTTTGAATGAGAACAAAACTGTATTCAAAAGGAATGCATTTTAAATGCTAAATAAGTAATTTTTCCTGATTTGAAGTTGATTTGGGGTAGTAAGTCTCCTTCATTATTCACAAGGTAGGTATCTCAATGGCAAGTCAGAATCCCAATACCATCTTTCCTTTGGAGGAGAGAAGGCAGAAGGCTCTGAGGATTCCATGGTAATTCAGTCTCCAGTGGGGACCATGCGTGGTGGCCAGAAAGTTCTGCTTTGCTTACTTTGTGCAGGTTTTGTGTAGGGAGAGACACCCAAGACTTGTTCTCACCAGGGTTAGCCACAGAATGGAATTTAGAATCCTTTGATGCTCTTCAGCAGGGTTCTGGCTGCACCTGCAGGTGCTGGGGATACTTGAGGTGAATTAACAGAATAATCCAGCACTGTCCCCTGTTCTCAGGGGTGATGTGATGTGAGCTGTCTCGTTAGCATGCACAGCCTATTGAGCCTGCTGGCCTGTGCCTGTGGCTGCTGGGAGCATGGGGACACTGCAGCCTGTGCCCTGCTTGCTGAAGGCTGGGGTGTTCCCTTTTGGTGAGGCCCCCTTGGTGCAGTCAGGCCATGAATTACATTCTCTCTGGGGGTTACTCTTCCTTTCCCACTCCCTGGCTTGCTTTATTACCACGGATCTTGCACACATTGGTCATATTGATACCTTTACATTGGGGGGGGGGGTGTGTGTTTCTGTTTTTACTTTAACCTTGAATAAAAGCAATAAATTGTCTGCAATACCGAAAACATATTTTTAAGTCTTTGCTGCCTTGCCAGTGTATATGGCTGTAGAGTCTCCTAGACAATACCAGTACTGGCATGGGGGTTGTTTTATTTTCCTAAACTGAGCTCGTGCTTCTGTTGAAGATGGTCTTCATGGACTGTAGACAGACCAGCTTAGTTTTACAAGTATCCCCCACCTCTCCTTATCTCTGGTATCACCAGTATCTCTAGAGCTGCTGTGTACATATCCATTGTTCAGAATGGGGAAGATTGGCCTTAATTGGAAATTAGCTTTGTCACAGTGACCGCATTTGGAAGTCAGTCAAATTTTTGAATAGGTCTGGCTTGTAATTTTTATAATTCCCAGTATTAGAGTGAACACATTTAACTAACGTCACATTTAGGCTGGATTCCATTGTGTTAAGATTTAATTTTAACTCTGAGGAAAATGGATGGTGGAGTCACAGTGTTGAGAACTTCTGACAAGATGGCTGCTGTAATGCTAAACTAATATGTGTCCTAATTTCCTTTAAACTCCTGAATTAATTCAGATTAATAAAAAAAATATCAAATATTCATTTGGCATTTAACGAAAAAGAAACTTTTGGAAAGAGACTGGACTCCTGCATCAAGTATAAATAGGAACTTGTGCATATGTAAATGTTTAATTGATGTAACAGTCCCTATGCTCCACTCTGATTGCAGCACTAAGAGGAAAGTTCCTTGTGGTCCTGTTGAGTTCCTGCAGTTTATGGTTGACTTCTGCCAGTGAGGGGAGAGAAACCTGTCAGTACACTGATAATCACAGGAGGTTTTTTACTGTAACCTTTCTAAATGCTTGCTTGTCACATTTATTTACATGGGAAGCAGCTCTGACAATCTAGACTGTATCCACTCAGTGGCTGAAGGATATTTTAGTTTGGTTTGGGTGTTTTTTAACTGGATCTAGCTCTTTTTGCACTGAGAACTCCAGGGAAAACAAAAATATGTTACTTATTCGACAAAACAAAGACTTTGCAGGCTTCTATTGGAATCTAAATTTCTAATCTTGATTGAGAAAGCTCTAACAAAAGTGACAGGTTTGGTAGGTGCTGCCATGGCTGTAACTTGAATATAGAAACCAGGTGTTCATTTGGTCCATAAAACTCCCTGCCAGGAGTGATGCACCAGCACTGGGGCTTCTGACTGCTGGGTGTGGGTGTGCTTTGGGCTTTTGTGCCACTGCCTGCTGGCTTAAATTACTCTTCTAAGTAGGTTAAATTGACATGTTTTGTTTGGTTTTTAAGTGTTAGTTCTGTAAAGAGCTTGGATAATATTGTTGTGTGACCAAATAACTCTCCCTAGAGACAAAAATATTGACATGACAAAACCATGTTTAAAGAATGACTGTCTGGCCCTCCCTCCCGTTTGAACAAAAGTTGATGTCAAAGTCAATGAAACGTAAATTTGCTCCAATGCAGTTTAGCAATTATATAACTTGCAGCCTGCATCAATCTGCCAATTGCAGGAAGGTGAAGGAAAATGGATTTGTAAGAAGTATTCTGTAGGCTGCAGATTTATAATAGCAGTGGTTAAAGGAAGCTTTGGTGTTACTGTTGTTTTAATTTGTTTCCATATATCTTCTGGATAATAATATCCATATACTATCATAAAACAGGCTTTTTCTTTTTTATCTGTGGTTTCAATGTATTGTGCCAGAATTGCTGTAGCAGCTCAAGCAACAGGTCGTTTTATGGCAACCGAGTGGTTAGATGTGTTTGGGAAACTAAAAGATGTGTAAATTACATCTTTGTAAATTTGCAAAATTTGGGGCTTTGAGGTATTTTCTTTGCCAAAAATAAATCACACTTCATTTTCTAGATATTAATTGAATCTTCTTGTCCTAACTTGATGCGTTTGCATTCACAAAACTTCTTAAGTTTAATACAAGTTGCTATTCTATTTCATAGTAGAAAAGTGAAAATACTTCAGTATTTCTAGAATCTAGGTGTGTCTTAGTAGAACTGGTAATTTGGCTTTGGTTTAAAAAAATACCAGAAAGAGATCCACAGCATCGCTTTGATGCAGAAATTCTGTAGATAGAAAAATTCTCTTTGAGAGATTCAAAAATAATAATGATATTTTAGTACCCATTTGTTCCAGTAATTGTTACCAGTCCTTGTATTTGGGGACAAATACCTGTACTCAGTTTCTGCTCGCTGAAGAGTTGAAGCAGCTTGTGATGAGACACTGCTGACCCTTAGCTCTTTGGACTAGCTGTGTGTTCGTGCTGTGCACCCCCAGATGTGTGGGAGCCCCCTAACCTGTCGCTGTCCCTGTGCCTCCCTCAGCTGCTGGGCTACAGCGAGAAGCCGGTGAACCTGCAGATGTTCATCGGCACGGCCGACGATCGCTACCTGCGGCCCCACGCCTTCTACCAGGTGCACCGCATCACCGGCAAGACCGTGGCCACCGCCAGCCAGGAGATCATCATTGCCAGCACCAAGGTGCTGGAAATCCCGCTGCTTCCCGAAAATAACATGTCAGCCAGGTACAGCACTGCAGGAGTCAGCCCTTTGGTTGCTATGTGTAGTTGTTATTTTCTCCATTTGTGCAGAGGTGAAAGAAGAATCTTGTGAAATAAGCGTATTTTCCATGAATCTGGGTCATGATGAAGGCACGCATCTCTTTAAGCAAGCCACTGTGAGGACAGGCAGAAGTAAAGGAGCAGAGAGCTTTATTTGATTGAGGTTGTGTGTCTCATATGAATAATTGACCACTGTGTGGAACAGCAGCTGGGATTTGATGGGTACACTTTGTCATTCTCTAGTCCTTCCTAAGCTAGAACTAAATACTGGTCTCTTGCTCCTTGTAAATGACGTTTACTATGTTAAATAACTCACTTAGGAGGTTAAACAATGTGCAATAACAAATAATCTTTTAAAGGTTCAAAAAAGCAGCAGTTGGACATTTACAAGGCAAAATGTTTCACCAGTACTTGCTGCTGTTTCCACACTTAGAGTTCTTTTAATCTCAGACATTTAAAATAACACTTAAAATATCATAATGTGGGGGAAAACAAACAGCTTCATTCTTTAACAAAAGAAAGGCTTACGGAGTGTACTTTGGCAAAAGTTGGCTTGATTTTCTTCCATTTCTCCTGTGCTCCATCTGTCCATGCTCTCCCATCTCCAGTATTGATTGTGCCGGTATTTTGAAACTGCGCAATTCAGACATAGAGCTCCGGAAAGGAGAGACAGATATTGGAAGAAAGAACACCAGAGTGCGCCTTGTGTTCCGTGTTCACATCCCACAGCCCAGTGGAAAAGTCTTATCTCTGCAGACTGCTTCCATACCTGTTGAATGCTGTAAGATTGCTCTAACTATACTTCACTTATACTTGTATTTTCTGCACATGTCAGTAGTAGTGTCATCCTGACAATATTTATTGCCAAAATTATAAATTACAATTGTGTACAAAGCATTGTGCGTAAAGAGCTCAATTACCAAAAGTCCATGTATCTTTAAGTAAAGATGGTTCTTGCCAAGTGGCAACGTGGAGGTTTAGAGGAAAAATAAAGGTTTGGGCTTTAACCTCACAGTGCAGTCACACAGCAGCATCAGTAGTGTCTGTGTATGGGCAGAGGCAGCTGATACATCTTGGTGAAAATCTTCATTCTAAAGCAAATACCATTTCATTAACAAGAGTCTGTACCATGGTTTTTCCTATACAGCATTATCTAGTGAACAGCTGAACTTCTAGAGAGTTCATTTGTAAAATACTGGCACTAAAGAATCAAGGCATGACCTTAATCTGAATTTCCCCTAGAATTCATTTTGTCTAGAAACTACTAAAGAAATTTTTAAACCAGTATCCTTAACTAAAAATTTAATTTGCTGTAAGAGTAGAGACTGTTGGCATTCATGTCTTCTTGGTGTTTCTTTTCTATAATTACGTAATTTCAAAATTATTTTAAAAGCAAAGATAAATCATACACAAATATGATCTGTGTATGTAAACAGATGGTCATTTTAGTTTCATCCCTGATTTTTCGAGTTAGAATCATAAAATAAATGTTATTATGATTAAAATTATGAATAATAATTATTCTCTTAATATTTCTAAAGCTCAGCGATCTGCGCAAGAACTTCCTCAGATTGAGAAGTACAGCATCAACAGCTGCTCAGTAAATGGAGGCCATGAAATGGTGGTGACAGGATCCAATTTTCTTCCAGAATCCAAAATTATATTTTTTGAAAAAGGACAAGGTAAATAGTGTCTTGCTCAATACCTGGGTTTGATTTTAAGAAATAAGGATGTTTTAAAAGGAAAAAAGCCATTTCTGAGTAGTAATTGGAAAGTTCATTTGGGCACTGATCTATGTGCTGGATGGCAGTTATTAGTGAAGCAATGCTTCTGATTCAGGAAGACACTTAGAAGGTAACTAACTTGGAATTGTGTGTATTTAAAAGATGCTGTTGACAAATCATACCATGTATTTGTTCCTTCTTATTATAAAAAAAATGAAAAAGTGAATATGGGAGCTAATTGAAATGTACTATTTGGCACTGATGACATGTTACGTCTGATTTAATCAATGCATAGGAACTGACTCCTTAGCTGGTGAAATAAATGCTAGTTAGAAAACAATAAAATATAAAATCTGAACAGCTTAAATTACCATTGTGGTGACTTAAGTGTCTGATTTGAACTTTAAGAAAACGGTAGCAAAAGAAATTATTAAAAATAAGAATTTGCAAACCGAGTCCAATTCTTCATCTTATTATTTCCTTACATATGTAAATAAGAGTGGTTATAACAGCATATTATGTAAGACTGTTTTTTGCCACAAGCTGAGCAGCTTTGGAAGAAGCAGAGCTGCTGCTGTGGTTCCCTGGTTACCTGTACCAACAGCCAGAGGCAGAGAGAGCAGTGCTCTGTTCAGGGTGTGGGATGTGCCAGGTCAGAGCCCAGGGAGGCTGCCCAGGTGATTCCCCCCTCAGCACTGGCAGGGCTGGCCCCAGGGCTCTGTGGCTCCGGGGCAGGGCTGGCCCCAGGGCTCTATGGCCCCAGGGCTCTGTGGCCCCAGGGCTCTGTGGCCCCAGGGCTCTGTGGCCTCAAGGGCTCTGAGGCCGTGGGCAGCCCATGACCCTGGGCTGGGCAGGGAGGGGTGCCTGGGTTATCTCTGTGCTGACTCAGGCTCCAAGGCATCAGCAGTCTGTTTGAATAAGCACAAGTGGCAGCAGCAGTTTAACCACCCTTCAAAATGCTTCAGAAACACGAGGGGAGAATCCTTCTGTGCACTTCCAGCGCTCCCAGCCTCCTCTGCACTCAGCTGTGCGGGATGAGCACGCTGGGCTCCAGTGCAGAGCCTGCACAGGCAACTGACAATCCTGTGGTGTTGAAACTCCTAAAGCATCTCTGTACTTTGTTTACAGTGTGTAACCCAGGACAGTCTGTCAGTTTAACGGCCTCTGTATGACGGAAAATAAATCCAGTTTTATATTAAGTATTTATATATTGTTAAGATGAATTATTGAAGTGTTAAGAAAATGCTTTTTGCTTGAATTATTTGTAAATTTCTCTCAACAGATGGACGACCTCAGTGGGAGGTAGAAGGGAAAATAATTAGGGAAAAGTGTCAAGGGGTGAGAAACAATTTTTCTTACTTTGGAAAGCTTTTTTTTTTTTAAATGTGAAAATAGACATTTTCATTGTTCTGAAATTTAGACTTCCTTTATTAAAGTGTGTAGATTACTGGCAATTCAGGCAGACAGTTGGAAACTTCTAAATTGTCTTAAGACACTGTAAATGAGCCATTAAGATGATGCTTTGAAGAAACTGGAAATAGCATGCTTATTGTGAAAGCAATGAAAAAAGAACTTGAAAATTTAAAAAAGGAAACTTAAGATAATTTTGCTAACATGACAAATTACTTTCAGTGTGCTAAATTTTTTTTTAAAGCTTCGTGATCCAAAATGCAATTCTTTAACTGCTAGAGGGCTTTTTTGAGCTCTGGCAGATAAGCAAAGCACCCTTTAGATGATATGTCTATTTAATTAAAGTATTATCTTCAGAGCACTTGTATTTAAAAGGAGATAAAATTCTCCAAATAAAAGTTTGCTTATAGTACTGCTTTACTGTGTAATGTGCATAAACTTGAAGTTTGCCTATTTCAAAATATTAGGGTGCTTTAGTTTTACAGTAAGTGTTTTAGTTTTTCTGTAATGAATAGTTTCATTTGCATTTAATGTGTAAAACTTTATTATTTCTACTTTCCTGTAGGCAAACATCATACTTGAAGTTCCACCATACCATAACAAAACCATCACAGCTGCAGTTCAGGTGCAGTTTTATCTCTGCAATGGCAAGAGGAAAAAAAGCCAATCTCAGCGTTTTACTTACACACCAGGTATCAAATGAAAAATACAAAAGTGGCATTTTATTTTGTTTTATAAAGTGGATGTACAAAAATACTCCCTTTGACAAGTACATAAGATTAGCTTTGAACTGTTTGTAAAACAGGTACTGAAGCTGTCGAATTAGAAAGCTGAAATACAGAGTAATAAGCTCCAGTGCTGTGACTACAGCCAGTTATTTCTTCATTGCACTTTCTGCAGAATAATTTTTGTATCCAACTTTTCTTTGAGAATGATGATGAATCTCAGAAGCTGCTCTTTAAATAACCACCGTGATGACACAGTGGATAGTGAGATCATAGAAGAACAGATTTATGCATTTTTTTTCCACTCTCAAATGTCAAAAATGAAAAAAAAAAAACAGATTTAGATACAAGGAAGGACAAAATACTTTTCCCCCACTCTGGACACATTGCAGCTTACTGAGACAAATCAGTTTGTAACTTAGCAAGAAGTAAAAGCAGGACATGTTAACTGCAGTTGTAGTCAAACAGCCCTTTCCCTCCCACTGGGTGTGAGAAGAGCTTACACAAGATGAGCAAGGCCTGCTCCTTCCCTGCCACCTGCTTTATTGCAGAGCTGCCCGTTTGGAGCAGTCACATTGCCCAGGGCGCCGGTGATGGGGGGACCCTTTGGTGCTGCCTGGAGCATTTGCTGCAGTCTGGTATCTGAAGGAGGCTTTAAAGTCGGATATGGATATTAATATAAACTTCTTAAAACTTCTGTATATGCTGACAAAGCCAACTTCCATTAGTTAACAAAATTTAAAATAAGCTGTGCTCACTTGTTGTGCTCTAAAATTACCTACTTTTAAAATTTAGGCAGTGTTATTGAGGTGTCTGCTATGCCAAGTACACATTAACTGTGTTACCAGATTTCTGTGGTATTTGTCAACTGCTTTTCAAGAATAGCAGCTCCTAAGATAGTTAGACATCTTAAACTATATTTTTGTTTGAAATATCTCTATTTCAGTTATTTAAATGGTGGAATGAAATAATGACAGTTACTACTTAAATAAGAAGCAGATTTAATTGTAACTGCAGCTGTTATTACAGAAGCACTTAAAACACTCTATGTATTACAATTCATTTGACTGTAATATTTAGTTTACTGTATTTTACAAAGTAGTAAATGAGCATTAAAGTGTTAGAATCTTTCTATTAGTACAAGATCAGTATCTTGTCATGAATGTACTAGTAGTTTAAAAAAAATAAACCTGAGAGTGTGTCTGTTTGAAACTCTGTTACAAGAACAGTTGCTGCCAGCACTGAAATTGGGGGATGTGCCTAAAGAGCTGCTGTAATTAAAGCATGGTGCACTACTCAAACCAATGTGTGTGTTGCCAGAGTTCAGCTGTCCTTGTGATCAGAGGGTCAGGAAAGCCTGCTAAAATTTTCCTTCACCTTTTTCTAGTGCATGATACTGGACTCACATCTGCCCATTTTCAGTGGAGCCCAGCGGCAGCTCCCCCGCTCTGGTGATGGGAACATCCTTTAGATGAACTGGCCTTTCTCTGTCTGGGTTGCAAATGTCTTTAAAAACATTCATTAGGAAGGTGTGCTGGAAGGGAAGATTCTTTAATATCTCCCTTGGATACCTGCTGGGAGAGTTGGTCTGGCTTTGCAGGATTGATGTAGCAGGCATAAAATCAGAGAAGGTGAAAGCAGAGCAAAGGAAGGGAAACAATGACACTAACAGTGCTACTGTGGTTGTTAAACAGCAGTTGGTGTGTATTTGTCACAGGCACAGATGGGCTGCAATTGTAAAACTGTTTTACTTTTTCCAGTAATAATGAAGCAAGAGCACAGAGATGAAGTGGATTTGTCTGCCGTTCCATCCTTGGCCCTGCCGCACGCAGGCAGCGTCCAGGGCCTGCACTCGATGCGAACCCCGCTGCCTTCACCAGAGCAAGGGCACCCCCATGACAATTTGCTGTCCTCGTCACCCAGGAGCCTCGTGTGTCCCGTGCAGCCGCCCTACACAGCCATGGTGACCTCGGCAGTGCCGCACCTGCCGCACATGCAGGGCAGAAACCTTAGCCCAAGTGATGAGTGTCACGTTTTGCCTCCCGCTGTGGTTCAGTCTTTTCAGGTAACATCAGCACCTCCTGTGAGGCCTTCCTACCAGCCTATGCAGTCTAACGATGCGTACAATGGCCAGCCTGGGCTCCCCATGAACTCTGCCTCCAGCCAAGGATTTGATGCGATCTCGTTTCAGCAAGACACGGCTGTACCTCATTTGATAAATCTCAGCTGCCAAGCTCTGCCACCGATGCAGTTCCATTCTTCAAACGCGGGTTCAGTGTCAGCCCCGAGTCCGGCAGGACACCCGCTGGCACACGCAGCTCACTCGGGACAGTCTGCTCACCTGCCATCGCTGGGGTACCACTGCCCGGGCACGGGGCAGGGCTCCCTGCCCTCGGCAATGAGCCGCCCCCTCGGCCAGGCTTCTCCCCAGCTGCAGCAGGTCCCGTACCACTCTCCAAACCCGGCGTCCGCTTCGTCTCCGTCCCCCACAGCTTCCCACCCGCTGGGCCACTCGCCGCTGTCCGGCCCCTCGTCCCCGCAGCTCCAGCCTCTGCCTTACCAATCGCCGAGCTCAGGACCTGCCCCG
>JAHLSL010000036.1:6745357-6755984 GCA_025920805.1 Petroica traversi | reverse complement strand
GTGTCACCCCTGGGGCCCCACCCCGTGTGTGACTCATCTCCCTTTGCGCCCGAGGGGACAGCGGTTCACATCAAACCAGAGCCTGAAGACCGGGAATTGAATTTTCAAACCATAGGACTACAAGACATCACGCTAGATGATGGTAAGTGGATATAATATTGCAGTACTGGGGTATAATCAGCATTAAACTACAGAGTGGGTATAGGAGGGTAGTTTTGTTTAGAACACGCTGCTTTTCACAGAAGGAAATTTTTGTCATCAGAATGGGGTAATATTTTTGTGTCCAAAGCAACAACTTGTTTAAAGTTAATTATATCAGCTATTAATTTGTACATATACAATTCAAACATTTTAGTCTAATTTGCCCACAGATTTTGGTTTTGTCGCAAAACAAGGCTTGAGGATCAACTCCTACACACTGACACCTTGTATTCAAGAAAGTCATTTGAAGCCTTTTCTGATTGTCTCATTGATATGTTTCAGTGAAAATCATTATAAGATATCCAAGTTGCATAGATGTAGTTTGGAGTCTTGTTTCTTGGAGTTGTCCCAGTTTTGAAGGGCAGGCTGGTGTTTTGATAATCTATCACATGCATTTTGGCACTGTCTTGGTCTCCTCACAGACATTCTGTAGATACCTGTCATCATTCAGCACCTCTGCTCACAGTGGCTGTTTGCTTTCTCCACTCTGGCTACCTTTTTGAGAAGTTCGCTTGTTTAACAAAAACAGAACAAGGACATTCTAATGCTAAAGGCCAGACTATAAAGGACTGTGCTTTAAATATTTGGATCATTTTTTATTTAGTTATTAATTAAATAGGTAGTTATAAAATTTTCCAACCAAGTGAAAAAAGAACAATATCAGATCCTAAACATCAGACTATTTAAAGTGTGTTTGCAAAGCAATTTAAAGAACATGTCATGCTAATAAAGGCTGGAAGAACAGAAGGCCTGGCCTTAAAAGTTGTGTAGAATGTGTTTGGGTTTGATGAAGGGAATTGTGCCAGCATCTCTTTTCTAAAGTAACCTTAAATGTTGTGGTTTGGTGTTTTTTTACCCATCCCTGGTAATTACTTAAGTGCATCAACAGTTGAATAAAGACTTAAGTGTAGGCCATCTGTTAAGTATCCATGTCAGTCCCTGCTCCTTGCATAAATGGAGCTTTGCTATTGTTACCTCCAGACAGTAATAATAAAATTTAATACTAAATGCCTTTAAAGACATGGCATAGTAGGAAAAAAACAAGATAAAGCAATCTAGTTGAGGTTTCAGTTCAATGGCCACCTTAATTAAACAAAGCTCTCTTTTTAGAAACACTGTTTATCAATCAACTGAAGTTTATTTAGAAAGGAAGGAAGAGACTGATTCTGTCAAGGACTTGCTATGGGGAGAAAAGCAAAGCTTTATGAAATAGCATGCAGAAAATAGCATATAGAGGAGTGAGAGAGAAATCTAATATTTCGAGAAATGTCAGGTTAGACCTTTTTCTCATCCTTCTCTCTACACCCTTAAAAAAATCTAGAAATAAATACAATATAACTAAATACTGTAGTTAGACTGTTCACAATGTAAGCAAAAGTGTTTAGCATTTCTGAGCATCTTGGCAGTTTATTTATAATTTTCAGAAATTAAAATGGATGCACAGTAAAAAGGAAGGTTTTTTTTCTCTACATCACAAACATTTGCTGCTTTTCAATACAATTTCCTCTTCTTAGTTCTGAAAGTGCTGCCCTGTTTCTGTGGTGACAAAGCTGTGGAATCTCAGGAGAAGCTGTCAGAGCCCCACTGAAAATGTGGCCTCTTGCTGATTGTTCAGAGTACAATTAACATGGGAGGCAAATGGCCACAGCTTAATTAACTTCTTTTTTCAAATGATTGTTATAGAAAATTAAAGAAGTTCTGATAACTGCTGCTCAAACACACTTCATATATGGAAAATTGAACATGGATCTAAATGCTGAAATTGCCCTTGGCAGCAGCACTGGGCTGTGAGCACATTCCTGCCTTGCCCTTCCCTGTTGCTGCCGTGCGATGATTTCCTGGGGGTTGGGTTTGGGATTTGTTTGCATTTCCAATCTGCAAATACAAATCAGATGTTGAGCACAAAACCTGCTGTTCCAAAAGTCTGGAAGGGCACAGTGACAAGAAGCAAAGCTGCTCAGTTCTCTCAATGTGAGTGAATACTTCCTCTGCTTAATTAGCTTTAAGGAAAAAACCCCATGTTTAGACAAGAGCACTTTTTTCAATAATTTATCTAATGTATTACTCTGGTTTAAAAAATAATTCTAAAATTACTGTTTCATGTATAATTGAATTTTAGTTTCTGTACAAATAGAGCAAGGCACAAATAGCAAATAGGCTACTCTACAATAATGTTACAACAATTAAGGAAAAAATCCAAACATAATTACATACATAAAATGAGTGTTGATACAGTATGTTCTCCCAGCTAATACATCAAACCTGAAAGCTCTGCTTAGTTGGAAAGCAGGTTTTTGAGGGTTACCAATTAAGGCAAATAAACCTCTCAAAATAAAACACCAAGGCCAAGCCAATTGAAAATTCTTTAAATCATATCTGGGTTACTGGCCTTAAATATTTAAATCAGTAGTCTTAAAATAAACAAAAAACTCTTGAGAGTGTAGATTATCTTCTTTCTTTTAAGTAATGTACACTGTTTCAAAATTAAAATAGTAGATATTTTTCTGCCCAGAAAATAAAATATTTCAAGAAATACTTTACAAAATTTCAGTGTAGTATGGAAATGCCACCCCATGATAAAGATAATCCCAGAATTACTGTGTAGCTTGGCAGAATCTGATTTAAAATTCTTAAAAACAAAATCCCAACAAAAAACCCCATAAAACTGTGAAACCCCCACCCCACCTCCAGCAGTGTGGATAATTGTTACACGAATTCATTTAAGTAAGGGCCCTGGATGTAATTCTTACTGCCTCTGCAGCCAGCATTCAGGTGTTTTCTTAAAAACAAACCAAAACCGTCTCCAAATCCACTATGTAATACAGAACCCAAAGCTGCTTCATCCACCAGTGCTCAAGCCAAGAGCATCTGGATTGGTCTTGATGCAGCATCTCCTGGAAAGTGTAACACATTTACAGCTTCCCTGCAAAGTCCAAGGTGTTTGCCAGTGACCAGATGGAGAACCTCTGTAAATGCTGTGTATTCCTTTGCCCTTTGCCTGTGATTGAGCTCATCTTACAGGATGGAAAGGCAAATCCTGCCCCTTGTGTCTGCACAGAGGACACTTCTTTCCTTTTCGCCCCCAAACTGAACTTTGAGTGACTCTTCATTGTC
The DNA here is from genome assembly GCA_025920805.1 of Petroica traversi. Lineage (NCBI taxonomy): Eukaryota > Metazoa > Chordata > Aves > Passeriformes > Petroicidae > Petroica > Petroica traversi. Next base: position 6,752,669 of record JAHLSL010000036.1, on the reverse strand, counting down.
TTGTTTTTCAGGAGGACCTTGTTGATATCCTTAGACTTTTCTAATATCCACCTTTGCATTTGTTTTGTTTCCCCTCTTTCTTCCCATCCTTGCTTCCTACAGGGAACACCTTCTAATTCAGTTGAAACAAGGGATCAAAATGCACGAGGTCACATAGATATCAAATTCAAATTATATTACAAAAAGATTTGAAATATAACACACGTTCAAAGTAGTATTGTTTGCTACTGTTTCAAAGGTTTTCTGAAAAAATTCTCTTTTCTGCTTAGGCTTTTGCAGTAGTCAGGCTGCACAAGCTCAGAAACTTTTGGTCTGGAACTAAGTCAAAGCAGCTTCGGGCACTTTTATTTGTCCCCTCTACTGTTTCTGTCCCCTGGTGTGTTGGACCTTTTTTCCCTCAGCATCTTTCAGCAAGTCAGCCTTCTTGCCAACACCTCAGGTTAACATTTCCCCTGGATGGACAGTGGAATGTTTAGGGCTGCAAATAGATGCAAACAAGGCAGCTGAAGTGACAGGAAACAGGCAGCTGCTCATTTCTGGCCTTTCCCATATCCATCATCCATACTGGGCTCAGCTGCACACCCATCTAATAAAGTTTCTTCCCTGCCTGAAAGAAAAGCTACTCAAAGTTAGAATCAGTCTGGTTATATGATAAGGCCTAATTAATTTCCACCCCCTCTGTTTTTAAAAGGTGCTCCTAATGTGGTGGCTTACCTAGTCCCACTGTCAAGGTTTAGGTTTAGAGCTGTTCTAATACTGTTGATCTCCAATTTAATCTTTCATGGTTTGCAGTTTAGGAGGGAGTTTACCTTGGATTTTATGGCTTTCTACAGTGATGGGATTTCTAATATGTACACCTGTATTTAACCATTTTTAAGGTATTGTTTGGCTGTATTCAGCAAATCAGGATGACCTTCTACTAATCCTCTTACATTCTGTTACTCATTGCATCTCCATTACATAAAGCTGGAGATTAGAAAATCCAGTGTGTGCATTTACTATAAATCATAACTAGAAATCCCCTAAGCACTTTGTGTATATAAAGCAATAAGGCTGCTTTGTCAGACACATTCCATGTAGAACTCTGAGCCATTAGCATTCATTCATTTTAATAGTTCTGTGATAACTCTCTAGCTGATAAATTCTCTTGCTGAGAAGATCAGATTATTCTGATCTTGGCTAGAACACTTGTGCATCTTTGCAGGCAGCTTTTTTTTTACTGTAGCTTCAGCTTAATTTCTGGATAATCAAAGTAATGACTAAATAAGAAAGTTGGAGAAGGACTATATTTTATATTTCGTCTATATTTAACTTATTCATTAACAGATCAGTATTAATTAAGGCACAATCCTGTCATTGGAGGTCTGCAGAAGCACAGCAAGTACTGAATGCTGAGTCTGGTGTAGTGGGGAGGAGAGCAGCTCAAACTCGAGATCTACATCTCAAACCCAAGGTGTTTTTATTGTCTCCTGAGTACAGTGGAATGTTGCACCTTGCAGTATGCCCAGCAAGGCCAAGGACTCCAACCTACACTGCACCTGGAACTCTCAGAACAGCCCTGCTGATAAAAGGCATTCTGAAAGCTATACCAGTATAAACTGTTTAGAAAAGTTGTGTTCAATCTCCTCCTTGCTTAGCATTCTGATTATTGAATCTGTATTGTCAAGCAGTATGAGACAGCAGTAAAAAGCAGCCCTGCAGTGATCTGTTGAGGTGATAGGGCAGAACCTGAAAGGTATTGAAAGAGAATGGAAATCTGTTTTGAGAAGTGTGTTACGAACAAACTAAAGATCCAGACTGAGCAGTAGTTTAAAAGCTGAAGGGTGGAGCAGTGAGCAAAGGTGAAATGTTTTGCATCAGGGATTGTCAGCAGTTAAAGGGCTTCCACTGAATCTTCCAGAGGATTCATTCACTGTGTCCATAACATCTGTGTCAGAAAGGCAGCCATTGAGAAGAGCAGTTACAGATTCCTGATGTGTAGAAATGTCAGCTAAATCCTCAGGTGTCTATGACCAGCTCTCCCTGTGAGAGCCACAGAACATCTTGTGACAGTAAACTCAAGTGGCTCACCACTTCACCATTCAAGAATTAGAAGAGGTTAGAGACTTCTTCCATGAGTGCAGGTGGCACTTCTGCACCACGTGTGGCTGCTGGCAATCACAGCAGAACTGGAAGGAGCTCAGCCCACCTTGTGACCCTGGAAAAATCCACAGAGATCCTTCAGCACCGCTTTGCTGCACAGCCCACATGTCCTCTAGAGCCAAGGCTTGTGCTGAATTCTGTGTTAGACTCAGCTCTCTTCTTGTGGGAGAGAAAGGGTAAACATGACTGCAGCGAGTTGGTTTCACTGGGGTACAGAAATGCAGAGTGTGGCAGCATAGCCAAGACATGAGCAGGGGATTTGTTACTGTGACTGTGCAGGCACATTCAGGTTTTCTGTACAGCTATAAACATCATGTGCACAGGAAAACTACACTCCAGCATTCCATACAGTTAATTTAAAAAAATAGCACTGCTTAGTGATGTTGACATTAAACCTGAAATTACTAAAAGCAAGCCTGGCCTATGGCTTGGAATGGTGACTTGCAAGGCAATGTCATGGTAGTTTGCCACAGCAGCCATGGCCTGACATGTGACTGGTTTGCTCTCAGAGCAGCACAGTCAGCTGGCTGCTCCAGCAGAGAAGACTGAGGGTTAATTATAGCTCGGCAGCTTCTTTTTTGTTAGGGAAAGTTGACACTGTATTACTTTCTGGTCATGTGGAGTCAAAACCAGGCTAAATATACAGTACTAAGGAATGTGACGTAGTTGGAGGGATTCTTCACATAAATTCAGCTGGTAGAGTTCTGTCTGGAGCTGACAAGGAGTATGTCCCAGGGAGTGTGTGCTGCAGTCTGTCCATAGTTTTCTGGGAGGTTTGCTGATCCTTGTTGCCTCTGTCAGGAGAGCAATTCGCTCACCTGTCCTGTAAAACACACAATTTGTATCAAACTTCTTTTTGTGAAGCATATTTTAAAAAACTCCACTCTGTGCTACTCACTGAAGCAACACTGCAGACAATCATGCATTCTAGAATATTTTGGGAGATCTACTTTTCTAAAACCAGAACATCTTTTAGGTTATGTCCCACAGCCCACATATCCTGCTTCAGTTCAGCAGCAGTAAAGGATACAGGCTAAACTTTTAATCAGATAGTGCTACAAAAACAGGAAGTTAATTAACTCTTGTAGGAAGAGATTCTGAAAACCAAGTGGATGATTCCAGGAGCTCTTTGGTCTGCCTGTGTCCATAATAGAGCTCTAATTTTAAGTTGACTTCCTGCTTTGACCCAAACCAGGTGCTGATAATTGAGGGTTTAAAGCTTTTCTTAACCTTTCTTTACTTAAAGACTGAGTCAGGACAAAGAGGTCATTCAAAAAAGTATGAATTTTTGTTCAGTTAAACAGATCTACAGGGTGTCATTTTTCTTGATTTTTGTTTCAACTTAATAGTTTTCATTTTGGCTTTGTATTCTTTGGTTACAGAGTGCATTTAGTGCTTAAGGAAGTGAAAAGCTTTCTCAAATGTTTAGGATATTACAAAGTAGAAAGGTATTTTTAATGTATATTTTTCTGGTACCTCAAGTTCTGTCTAATGTTTGTGTGTGTAACAAAACCTTTAAGCTGTATCACGCAGTTGAAAAGGCTGTTGCTTTATGTCCCACGTTTCCCAGACAAGAAGCAGTTTGTGCCCAAGGGCAGTGCATGCTCTGTTCCAGAAGGTGCTGGCTGGAGATGCTGTGTGTGCTGTGCATGACAGTTTGTCAGGGATTGATAAAAGCAAGCACTCACCACTGTCAGCAGCTTTGGAAGTGCACACGAGAACCTCAGGATCTTGCTAAGTATGAAACTAATTAGAAAAATTGCCCAGAAACATTTCCCTGCCAGAGTGACATACAATCCTTACAGTGCAGAGGCTGTTGCTTTATGAGCTAATGAACTCCACTGTTCTCTCTGGAGGCTTTTTGTCAGTGTTTGTTGTCTTCTCTTTTGGAAGCCTCACCTTTCTAAAGAGGGTTGTTGGTACAGTTAATTTGTTTCATCACAAGGCAGTTCCCTGCCCATCTCTCTGGATTCATTAGATCTTTATTTAAATATCACTTTCTTGCTGTTTCTACCTTAATTGATGGGGGGAAATGATCTTTTCTTATCTCCTATTATTTGACAAGAATTTGTCCTTAATTTACTCCTTTCCTTCACAATGGCAGTGCACTTTTTCATTGAAACCCAGATAATGCTTTTCCCTTCCCATTTAAACACATGTAACTTTACACTTTGAACAATTAAGCATAAGAAGTCTCCCAAAGGGGTAATTTGAGCTGCTTCAATTTCAGAAGGAAGTAAGAGTAATTCCTTTGTTCTCCCAGGAGTCATCCCTAGGCAGGCCTTTGAAACCGTGCTGGCAAAGAAGTGTGTGCCTCTATCCAGAAGGCACAAGCAGGGTCCAGAGTAATTTTGCTAATTGTGTTAAAGCCTAATTTACTAAACTTGTAACCCTGTTTTGGGCAGGGAAAAAACCCAAATCCAACCCTGTTGTTAACTCTGCATAGCCACTAATCACAACTGAATAAACACAGGCTTGTTGGTTAAAATAATGAATACACTATCTGACATGGATTTTTCCTCTAGGAAAAGCAGTTCCATGAAATGCAGCTCTGCACTGCCTGCAGGGTTTCTCACATGGTCCAGGTGTGAGGGAACCACCTGTGCCAAGATAACACTTGGTGTTCTGCCACTGCAGAGCCTTGGGCAGGGTGTGCAGGGGGACAGCAAAGGGGAGCCAGCAGCTGTGGGAGCAACAGCTCCCTGTGCTTGGGGGAGAGGGAAAATGGCATGAAAGGTTTTGTTTACTAGGACTCTTTTGCCTACCCTGGAGTTGCTGTCAAGGGCCACAAGTACTTCTAATTGAGCACAGTAAGTAAAGCAAATTGAAAAAACTGCAGGAGAAATGTTCTAAACACAAATACTAAAATGAAATTAAAGTAGTATAAATTCATGGTGATACAACTAGGCAGACATCCAGAAATATTAACCATTACCTTTATGGCTCTGGCTGCTAACTGAAAAGTAACTAAATATACAAGATAAGTGATACTGTTTTTAATAGGCACTCTGATAATTTATAAATAGTTACTTATGTCACATACTCAGTGTTTGTGAATGAAACCGGGTATTTAAATTTAGTGCTATTAAAAGAAAAATGAAAATCACTTCCTGGTTGAGTGAACTGTAACTTCTTGGTTTAGTCCAGTCAGTAGTTATGTCTGTCTTCTTCTCTGACACAGACAGTTTTATCTCTGACCTGGAATACCAGCCATCAGGTTCAACAGAGAAATGGACTCAACACTCAGCACTCATGTCCAACTCCTATGTGGAAAATCTAGAGGGTGAGTCTGCTTACTGAAATGCTTCAATGTTTGAAATTGGAGCACGAAGGAAAGGGGAAAGTGGTGTAAGAGTTTTAAGAGCTACAAGTGAAAAGCACTGTGTAATCCTGAAGTATTGCTATAACTGGACACCTGTGTATTCTGAAATAGTTGGAAATTCAGCATTGGTGAGCCAGGTGTACACTCAGTCAGTAAAAACCCCCACTCAAAGTATATAGAGCTGCCACAGAACTTCCTGAGTGCTGCAGGACCTAGCAAAACAGCAGAACAGGGTATGAAAACCTTAAGCCAAATATGGGCAAGGTAGGAGAGTGGCCAGATCAGCTAACTGAGAAATTTGAAATGTTTCTCTTTTTCAAAAACATGGAGCAATTTCAATTTAAATATATGGAATACCATGCACCACCAGTCAGAGTATTAGCAATATAGGTTCAAAACTAGATTTAGAGTTCAATGTCACTGTAATTGGGTAAGAATATCTGGATTTATTATTTCAGCTTCCTTATGTCACATATGAGCAAGATAATTACGCACTGTGGCTCTTCTAAATACTAACAATATTAGAAATTGTTGCTTGTTTGTGTTTAGACTTCAGTGGTTTCCACTTTATTACAAACATACCTAAAACGCCAAATAACTATACTGTCCCTTTTCTTCAATATATATACATATTCAAATAACACATTCTACTTTCTCCATTGATTTTTAAAGGTTAATACCTGTAAATGTACAGTAGATTTGGTAACAGTAAAATAACCAAGCTCTTCATAAAACTTTCACACAATTAATGTGTAGATTGATCCTAAGTTTGCTTGTGAAATTGAAATAAGCCACACTGATCTTTTGCCAGCTTTCAAGAAACTTAATTCTGCTTTCCTTACCTATCAAAATGTTGTTAGTTAGGTAAGTAGCTCCCATTTGGAATGGCAGAGCCAGGGAAAGGACTGTACACCAAGCTGGCAATACTATATCCTGAAACAGCAAATCAGTTAGTAAAATACAAGTTATAACTTGGATTATTCCAGTGTTCTACACTATATCCTGTGCAATTCAGAATCTGGTATGTTCAGAATAATTATTGAAGAGCAGGAACTCTTGAAAAATGGAAATTCAGACTAATAATAAAATAACAACCAAATACCAGTATCACCAACTAAAAAACAACCCCAAATTTAGGCCTGTGAAATGTATGCTGACAGGTCCCTTTTGAAAAGGGCACACAAACAGAAACCCAGACCCATAGAGAAACATGTTTACACACAAGTGTGAGCATTCGACAAATGCAATTGAGAACCATGGCATTTTTAAAAATTAAAATAATGGGTATTTTATGTATTTGGCATAATATAGTGTGGTATTAATACTAGAGATAGGTTTACACAAGAACGATGGTTTGGTACCTTGAAGAACGCTCATTGTCAAATCAGACAATTTAGCTGTATCCACTGCCAGTACAGAATTCTTACAGAGCCAACTTTCAGGCTTAAATTAGAAAGAGCACAGTTTGTAAATTATACTGCTGAAGAGGAGAGCGACTGTGACTGTAGCGTGCTGCAAGAGATCAGAGCATCTACAAAGGCAGGAAAAAACGAATGGAATACTTGGGTCAACCTTTATAGCAGGGTAAGTGTGTTGACTGCTTCAGGGAGTACCAAAACATGAGAACCCACATGAGGAAATACCTTTTTGGTGAAAAGGAATGTACAAAAACTTTTGGAAAAAAAGAATCTTGTTTTGTTGCAGTTTCAGCATTGCAGGCTGTGACAAACAAAAAGACAAACTATTGCAAGCCCTGGGGGTGTCCGGCTATGCAGGGCTGTGACTTCCAAGAGCGTCTGCCCAGCCTGGGGCAGCAGGAGCTCACACTCACAGTGCCAGCACACACAG
>JAHLSL010000036.1:6721215-6735358 GCA_025920805.1 Petroica traversi | reverse complement strand
GGGGCAGGAGCAGAGCAGGGGCAGGAGCAGAGCAGGAGCAGAGCAGGAGCAGGGCTCGCGTTTCCAGGGACAGCACGGCCGGGAGGGATTTGCCTCCCTCCCTCCGAGTGCGTGTCCCGGCCCATTACCTTCAGCGCTGCTTTCAGCTATAAATACACCAGAAAGGGGCTGCTCAAGTGCCACCGACAGAATGCACGGTAAATATAGCCCAGGTTTAGTAAAAATAGCAGCGGCGGTTTGAAAGCTGTTCACATGTTTTGTTGGGTGATTAGCCAGGGTATAATTAGCACACACCGACACCAGCAATAAGCCATCGACTGCGTCTCCTTTACCGTCAATTCACGTCGCCTTTCAGATGCAAATCGGCTGGAGGCTGCTTCGCTGGGACTGATGGGCTGGGACAGGAGCGGATCTGCAGTCACGCAGAGCGGGTGAAGCTCAGCACTGACACACTCAGGGCTCCTGGCACAGAGATGAGACTTTACTCCAGGCAGGGTGAAAACGTCCCTTCTACCTTGCAAAATCCTGTTTTGGTATTCCAGGTAATCAGAGAGAAGGAATGTCCTGTTCCTTTAGAAGAGTAACAGAAGTTTGTTCATTTAGGACCCAAACACAGAGAAAATGCTGGCAGAAATCAAGGCCTTTTAATTGTCATATTGTAGCCCGTATTTCCTTACAATACTCCACAGCATTACTTGTGCTGTCATCTTCCTGAGCTTGTTTCTGGACCCCTCTCTCTCCTTGCCTAACTCAAAATACCACTGAATGCTCTGAATCCACCATAGGCTCCATTGGAGTGAACAAGGTGAGGACTGAGCTGTTTTCTCCCTGCCTTTTTTTTTTTTTTGCCCCTTGGCATCTGTTAATTTACAATAACTCCTGTAGAGAGTGAAGTACTAAGGTATGTAAAAGGTCATGGAAAAGAAAAAAGGATTTTCAATATATTTAAATTCTGTATACATAGTTTTGCATACAGACTTCTCAGTAAAGGAAGTTAACACTGAACTTTACTCTGCCTGGTAAAAGGCCTGGTAAAAGATTAATTTTTATCTATCAATCAATCAATCAATCAACCAATCATCCTGATTACACAAAAAGCATTGTCATTTGCAGAGATCTTCTAAGAAATTATTTTACAATAACCTGTTCCTTTTGTTAACACCTGCTACATGCAAAAGAAAACAGAAGGAAAAAAAGCCAGACACAGAAGCAAAAGGAAAAGAATATTTACTTTGCAAGGACTTGAATGTTCTATGGATCTTGTTTTTGAAGAGATTGATCCACTATACAACACATGTTCTCAAGTTGTTTCTGCAAATGCAAAGTTTTCATTTCATTGGGGTTTTTTATTAGTAGGGACCGAAAAAAAAATCTTTTTCCTTACTGTCATTGCTGTGACACCTGCTGGTAAGAGCTGGAAGAATGTTTGTAGCCTGTGCTTGGTACAAAAGGTGTGAGGGATTCTTCTCTGCCAAGGTAGCAACACCACTGCAACAAACACACAGCATGGAATAGCTGAGCATTGTCCTACATACATCATAATTTTTTTCTCACAGCACTAAAGGAGTCTGTTTGTAAATATCCCATGAACTCCCTGGTGAATCCACCAGCCAAGTCATTCTTGCAATGTGTTGGAAAACGACAAGACAAACTTTTAGCAGTCAGTATGTCACTGTTTTCAAGTAGGAGATTCTTTAAGTATGATGCAAGAACAGATTTTTCCAGTCTTCCATCATTTGAACAAGTGCCTCCAGAGCTGCTGCACAGCCTGGCCAAAGCACTGGCTTTCTATGATTAAGGTTTACTTTCAAAGTCTGCCATTTTAAGAATTGCATCATAATAAAGGTGCAACCACCATTTACAGGTCAGAAAGAGCTTGACAGCAGTTGACAGCAGATGTGCAGATTTCCAGTTTAACTGCCATTGGTTCAACTTTACCCTGTGTGTTTTCTAGGCAGGGTCTCCTTGGGGAAGGGTTGTTCACAGGACATTAACCCTCACACCTGCCTGGCACAGCAGCTCCTGCTCAGGTCTGTGCTGTGTGACCAGTTCCTGCTGCAGTTGTTTCTGTCTCCAGCTGCACTGATCAGCACATGCTGTTTTGCCAGTACATGCATTTCTACATTTCTATGTTCCCACCATTTCTTCCCTTACCAGGAATAAAAATTTGCTAATAAAATCTTCAACAGAAAGCAAATATGAGAGGTCAAGGATAACTTTATTCGAGTAAGAGCAAATATCACCCTGTGACTTTTGCCTGGCTGTAGTCACAGTAGCTGGAGGAGTATAAGCCATCAAGCCAATAGGACAAATAAGGCAATACTGAAACTGAATTAAGTGCTACTATGGGATTATTTTTTTCTAAGGATATGAAAAAAGAAGCTATGCCAAGAATGTCATCATTGCCATCTGACCTCACCACTGACAGAAGTTATAATGGAAAAGTTGCACAAACAATGAAGGATAACAAGCAATCCAACAGCAGCCAAACCCTGGGCTGAATGACATCGTGGCTTGGAGAGGCACAGCCATACATTTTGTGGCTGTCAGCAGAGTTTGCTCTGAGACTCAAATGCTGCTTGCCCAAGCCTAAACCCTTTGGAACTAATCCAGCTGCTAAAATGACACTGGAGACCAATAAGGTTTCCTTAGCTAGAAAGAGGAATAAAAAACACACAAAAGACAGAGAAAAGGGGAAAAAGAAAAAAGAGAAAATATTTTGGTTACTGAGCAGGTCTGTCACCAATTACAGGCTTCCACTCCCACAAAAGGCTGACCTCAACTACTTCATAGCAGAAAGCAGGAAAATCTCTCACAAAGGTTTTTTTAGATATACTTTTTAGATAGCAGTAAAGCTGCAAAAACCATCTTTTAGATAAGCAACCGTTAAACACATCACTGGCTAAGCAGGGTATGTTCTAATGATAATCCTTCGGTTTTTCTGGGCTATTTGTGCCCTCCCACCCAGACCACCCCCACAGGGACTCTGCCTTCATGACTTCATATCATTTGCACATATATCACACTAAGTTCAACATTTTTTCCAACAGCACCTGAACTCTTTGCAGGTCAAACACCATCTGGACCAGATGAGTAAAATGGAATTCTATCACTTATGACAAAAAAAAAATTCCTGTTTGGAGGAAGGATATGACCTAAAAACAATATCATTCTAAGTGACATTAAATATTATATTTAAACAGCAACTCAGTCTTTCATAATCAAAGTAGAAAAAATTTAGAAAGCAATTAAATGCTATCTTTACACTCAGCTTGTAAGATAGCTTTCAAGTTACCTGGTGTTTCTTCCATCCAAAATGCACTCGGGTGGCCTATGAATCATTGAAGGCCATTTTGCAGATGGTAGAGAAATGCTGCAGATGGGCCCAGCAAGCAGAATCCGCCCTGGCTCCATGCAACATAAAAGACCCTCAGGGGTTAAGTTAACAAAAAAGAAATCCTATTACTGAGATGCAGGGAGCTCAGTTGTTCAGCTGTTCTGGGAATGTCCCCCAAGCTCTCAAATTTGTTTCAGCAAGCAATATCTGTCAAGCCTTCACTCAGTGTTACTGGTACTCTCTCAGTCACATAGATACCATCAGGATCCTGCTCTCAACAGCAAAAGGACTTCTTTTTAGGATTACTTCTTTTCTAGAAGGCAAATTGCAACTTGAGTGTGGAGCCAGGGGTGTTATAACATTTAATTCACATAGAGATTCTACCCAGTTCTAATTCCACCCAAGGAAAGTCAGGTGTAAGAAAAATGCTGATAAAGGACAGTTCTCTGGAGTCTCTTTTTCTGGCAAATGAGCTCAGAAACACACACCTGGATGCAAGTTAGACTTTGTGAGCTCCCCAAAGGCACATACTTTTGTTTTAAAGCAAGGAGTTAATGGCAAACCAGCTTTAGCATTTCTATTTGCAGCTGAGAAGGAGGTTTAAGATCATATGCAGTTTGAATTATTTCTCTCCTTTTGTGTATTTTGAGTCACTTTGCTCTCAGTGGGACTCCCACAAAACAAACATATGCAAGCAGGAATAGGAGATGAGATCTTACATGCAGAAAGGTCACTGAGGAAAACATCTTTGGCCTGCCTGCACTGAACCAGCCCGGGCTCATCAGGAAGTTCACAGCTTCTCCAGTGTCCCCCGTACCAAACTCCAGACAAGTCCCTGCTGCTTCTACCTCCAATTAATGAATGAATTAATGACTTCCTCAGCCAGAGGATGCAAGTGGCTGACAGCTAACCAGGATGCAGTGAATCCAACTGAAAGAAAAGCCTGAATTTCTGGTAGCACTTCTAGTTCTTCGTCACAGGGCTGACCACAGATGAGTTCAGAGGAGATTGGCTCATAGAACAAGAAAATGCTGGGAAGCCTACGAAGGAGAAAAGGCTGGAAATCTGCTCCCCCTGAGAGTGCTCAGTAGAGCCTGGTCTCTCTCAAGAGCCAGCAGTGAGGTGATACAGCCACAGCACTGGCACAGGGCCTCAGTGAAGCTGTTCCACAGCAAGGGGCAGCATCTATGGAAGGGAGAGAATTCCACACCCCATTGAGGCAAAACACCAAAGCAATTGAGTAAAAGAACTGATGCTTAATGGCTGGAAAAGTTTACATGCACATGGAAGGGAAACAGCCTTTTTTGGAACTAAAGGGGTGGTCCAACTCTCCTGCTCAAGAAAAGAGTGGGATCTGGAATAGAGTATCAGGTGAGATTAAACCTGGATAAATCTTCTAGAAGACTTGAAAGGGAATAATGACTGTAAAAGCTAAAGATACCCCGCCAAAAATGTGGAAGATAAGAAGGCTGAACCCTTTACTAAGGTTATCAGAATGGGAAAGAGGAAAGCTGATTACTGCACAGAGAACTTTCTGAGTGTATGTGCAACTAGACTAAGCACGGGGCTGGTTGTTTATCTATTTCTACTCCTATGTCTTTTTTTAAAAACTAAAACAACTAAACTGATTGCTCTGAGCATTATGATTAAACAGATTCACAATCTAAATCACACTTAACTCATGCTAGTTAAAGTAATCTGGGTAACTGCAAGGTAATCCTTATCCTCACACATGGTGAATGTAGGAACTGAGACCTCAGGACATTTTATCAAGTGACCCAGCCACCCTTCTCTTCATCCACTCTACTGAGATACCAACAGAGCAGGTTCCCCATCCAAAAGGCACAGCTCCAGGAAGAGTTGCAGCCCATGTGCCAGAGAAGCACAATTAATTCCTGTGGAGGGCTGCTTGCCAGGGTTCTGAAAGGGCCTACTGGTAACACGGCCCCGAGGGCTGTGCTATCCTCCACAGTCAGGGTGATCCAAGGCTCTTCCCCAAGACACCCCAAGGCCTTATACCCATTTATTTTAATTCCATTCTCCCAGTTGGCCCTTTGGCCTTCCCGCCCCCTTTGTCCTTATATGGAATTTCTCTAGAATGTTCTCCCCAGTTCGATGCCCCATTGGCTCCTTCTCCTTGGTCCCTCCTCCTGCCCCTCCTCATTGGTTCCCCAGCCCATCCATCAGCATTGCCCCGCCCAACCCTCTCTCTATGGGCTGTTGGTCCTCCTGCTGCCCCGGCCTGGGGAGAAGCTCTCAGAAGTCGCAGCTCTGCCTGGCTGGACACGCCCAAGGCTTGAGATAAATTCCTAGCAGCTGTTTGCCATACTGGAGACTACTGCTGGATATTCAGTTTTTGTGGATCTGCAAGGCTCTCATGGCGGAGAGCATCCCAGCACTAAACAACCTTTGGTAAAACACACAGGTATCCTAGGATGTACTACTGATAATTCAGTATCACTGTACCGTAGACAATTTGTGCTCTAATTTTGTTTCAACCCACTTTCTATCACAAGGTACTTTAAATAAATGAAAAAAAAATCATGTGAGTCACCAAAAGACTGCGTCCACTGAGCTGGAATGCAAAAAATGTTTAATATTTATAATAAAATGCCAAGATTTAAGAAATATCATGGCTGGCTGAAATAAAGGTGAGTTTCAAGTCGGTATTACATAATTATCTGGGTTTGTGCAGGCTACTAAGGTAAATGTTTTCTTAAGCAATCATCATTTGAATTCCGACTTATTTTCCACTATGTCCCACAGAGATAACATCAAATCTCTGTTAAGTACTGTGATCTCCAGTTCCCAGAACTCAGTATATATTTTGGTTGACATTTCAGGTCACATATAGAAAGCATTTTAGAGTCTTACTGGTTACAAAGTGCACCTTTTAGTCCCAGTCTTTGCAAACATATTGATCATGAGCTGTTCCATCACTGATCTTTCCCGTAACTCAAACTTTCAACATTTCACAGCTTTATCAGTGATTTCCCTCCCTACTCCCGGAAAAATTCACCATCTAAAGTCGGCCCCAAACCAAAGGAACCTTAAGCTGCATTGGTTCTTTTCCCCTCCATACTACTTAGTGAGTTCATATCAGATTCCACTTGGGAGAAGAGAAGGACCAGTTCCCAGTTAGGAACAGGTGGGTTTGGGTGCTGCACTCACACCCAGTCCCCAGCCCTCCCTGTGCTCCCTGAGCTGTTCAGGGGCTTTTCTTATCTGCACCTCACATCTGCAGTGGCAGCAATGCCTGGTGCCAGCTCTTGGGTAGAGAGCGTTACCTCACTTGGTTCTGTTGCTATTATTTCATATTTAAAGTCCTCCTGTCCAGCTCCAAAGTTCTGCTGTTATGGAAAGATACTCGGGTTCATCTAATGCCTTATTTATGCCCCAACATCACATTCACTTAACTAACAGATGGCAGTTGATGAACCCTAGAAATTTTTAACACATGCTTCTAGTTTTATTAATTTAAAAGTAATGAATAATTTATTTGTAAACAATTCATCTGATGCCCTGCTCTTGTTTTGACAGTAGTAGAGAAGCATCCAAACCACATGAAACAATTGCTTCCAACACCAGCCATGCACAACTGCCAAGGATGTTTTCCATCTGCCCCTGCCACTAAAGGTACTACTTGAAAGCCAGTATGCACGACTGGTGGTTTCCACACAACATGCAAAACTAAAAAATAGGACACATGAAAGTCTATTTAAGAAAGGCAGCATTCATTCTTACAGGAGAGATTCCTGGTGTCCCACATTGGATCTCAAAAAAAAAGTGAGAAGAATCAAACCAAAACAACCTTCTATAGACTTTTTTTCTAAAAAGTAATGCAGAATTTTGCACAGAAAAATCTCCTTTGTTAGAAAGAAGATACCAGGCAAAAGAGGCTGGATTCAGAGGCATGGCCAGGTAGGACTGATGGTTCAGTGGAGGCTTTCTGGCAAAGGAGCCATTTTGGAAGTAAAAAAAAGTGTCCTGTGGAGAAAAGGTGTTCCTGCTCTAGTAGGGCTAAGAGGAAATCCTTGTTCTTTGCTCAGTGTTGGGAACATTTAAATTAATTTCTCTTTTGTGTCTGCATAATTAAGGCTGGCCTTGGTTGGCCTTCCAGCAAGTACTGCAGCCACTGCAGTGGCTTGACACAGCTGGAGCAATGTTTACAAGGGCTGCAGAGCCGAGCTGTTCTCAGAACAGGCTGGGTGGGCTGGGAGCAGAGGCACAGAGTGTGCTCACCCCGCTCAGCAGAGCCGTCTGTCCTCCCGCCCGGCACCGAGCTCCCGGCTCCCTGCAAAGCCGAGCCATCCACCTCACTTTCTCAGGCACCCCTTGATACTTCCTATAAATACCTTCCCAGCAGCCTGTCCTCCCAGAAACGTCCATTAAATTACTTTTACAGCACTGCAGAAAGGATTATTTATAAAGCTCCACATTAGCAATCTTTTAGGGAGCGTTGCAGTAAGATAAATGCAAAGGCATTTTTGAAAGAGAGGAATGCTTTCCCATCATGAAGCATTATCAAGAGAACATTATCTTTAATACTTTAATAGAGTTGGGACAAAAGGCTGTACGTGTGGTTTGATTATTGGTCTGAAGTGAACTGCCTTTACTGTGTTCACAAAAAAATTACTTAAAAAAAACAACTTTCTTTGTGCCTCAGAGTGAAACTTCTGAACTATTTATGTGAGGGGGAGGGGGTGAGTTAAAAAAAAAAAGATCACAAGTTGCTGATCTTCTATTCACTGTTGAGATACTATGTGGAAAACAAAGATAATTTTAGACTAAATATTAACATCATGCTTCAAATGTGGCCAAAACCAGATGAGCTCATTCCACAAACAAAAATCTATACTTGGGGCATTTCATAGCAAACCTGGGCTGCTGCTCTGGGCAGATTGCTGGCCCAGCCTGTGTCAGTCCATGCAGGGAGAGGTTCAAGAGAACCCCACAGCAGATACCCTCCCAAGCAGAGCTTACACAGTGCCCACCTGCTGAACAGGGCATTTTCTGAAGAGGGAATAAATACACAAAAACCAGAGCAGTGTGAGACCCCTGAATGTGAAACAGTCTAGGCCATGCACAGAGGTGTTCTGGGAGCACAATGTGAGCAGCTGCCCATGAGCATCACAAGGCAGGACAAAAGCTTTCCTTTCATGCTCATATTATGATGTCATCCTTGCTATAAATTGCCACTTCCATTTTCATATCTAAAAACCCCCAAAGAAGCCTGTGATGCTTTGCTCCTTTTGGCACTACAGAGCCACCACAATGACAGGTACTAATTTCAGTTGTTTCCCACATTACTGATGGTTATCTATTTGCAAACCTCACCACTGGTGGAGAAGTGAGATTGAGATCTTAGGTTTTGTTTGCCATTCCTGAAAAACATCTATCAAGTCTGGAGTGACTGAAGGGCAACGAGCAGGAAATGTCTTTATGTGATTCCTAAAGCACAACAGCAGAATCCACTTAGGACAGAAGGGAGGGTAACTGGGAACCCCAGCACCTCCCAGTGAAGGGGGTTGTCACAGCAGTTACCATTCTGCTCTGCTGCTCTCTCACACCACCATCTGAACAGGATCTGCAAAACACTGCATGTTTGAAAGGTACTCAAAAACAAAGGTACTGAAAAGCCATCTCTTGGGTTTCATTGTTCCACTGTTGATTTGGGGAACTAACAATGGAGTGTTTTTAATATGAAAATTCAAAAAACACCCTATGGTTTATGTGGGTAAAAAATAAAAATGAATTATAAACCACAGAATCTTATTTTTCCTGGGTACACTGAACAATAGAAAAAACCATTCAAGTGGGAGTGGGGATGGCAGTGGTTTTGAGCATTCAGGAAAAAATGCAAGTCCTCTTACACAAAGAGTTTGCAGAGTTCAATTTTCAGTGGCATAGTCTGCTAAAGAGCAACCATTTTTTCCCTGTATACTTCACAAATTTTATATCTAAAGCAAATATGAAACTGAATATATTTGAAATCAACAACAATACAGAGGAATGAGAATAATCTCTGAAGACAGATGCTGTGCTTGCTAGACAGAATTCAAAAGTTACTTTTATTCTGTACTAGCTCTTCTGAAGGATTTCTAACTCAAATGGCAGAGCTACAAATTCAAGGGCTCCAAGAGCCAGGGATCTGCTTCATTACCAGCTCCATAATTATTCCTCAAAGTTATGTGCCTTTTACAGTGACATCTACACAAATATTGCATGTCCCCCCTTACTAAGGCTTGTTTAGAGGGATGAAAATTGAGGTGCTGGCATAAGAAAAACTGTTCCTTGGCTCTTCCTTCTGATTTCAAATCCAATTTCCTATTCTGTATCTAGAGGCTAAACCGTTATTTATACTCAATGACAGACATGCAATGAACAAACTGCAATCGTATCCAGCGACCCACCCTCCTTTCCCCCACTTTGGTTTATCCTGATTGTCTCAAAAATTTTAGAGTCTATAACTTCTAATCATTTGTGACTGCAGTTCATGAGAGCAGCAACACGAGCAGAGCTGTGCTGGGAGCTGCATTCCTGCTTGCCCAGCTTTGAGCTGAGCTCAGCTGAGCCCGTGCTGCCGGCGGTTCCGGACCTGCCCAGCTCAGAGCTCAGAGCTGCTTTAGTTCAATCTACAACGCAGACTGACTGATTTTCTGTCTGTGGCTCCCCAGAGGCACCCCAAGAGAGTCTGCCAGCAGTGCTGTCCTTTGCCTCCAGCTCATCCCAGCCCACCTGCAGTGTGGGCTGCTGCTGCCTCCTCAGCACATTCACAACCTGCTGTTCTTGCTCAAAACAGGGCAGGAAATCATCCCATCTCCTAAACCATTACAAGAGCCACTAGCCATTGCAAACGCTCTGGAAGCTGCAACCCTGACCTTGCTCTGTAGCTTCAGGCCCACTCCAGCAGGGAGTCCCACACTGCAGCAGCACTGTGTTGTTTTTCCAGAGTAGCTGTGTCTGAAAAGGAACCCCTGGTAGAACCTGGTGCCAGTGAACAGAATAGAAAAAACATAACAAACAACCCACAAACCTAAAATACTGCATTCACTGCATGCACAGTCTCCCCTAATTGTTTGCACACTCTCTGTGATGTATCATCAGTGTCTAGATCCATGGCCTTACAATTTTCTTTTTTCCCCAAATCATCTCTAAAACTGTCCCCATAACATGAAAATCCATTCTTTTCTGGGGATTTATTACAAGGTAAGATCAGGTCACTTTAAAAAAAAAAAAAAACACTGACATGCTGTTATCAGTCACCAATATATTTTAACTGAACAAAAATTAATTTTAGAGACAATCAGAAGTCACACTTCATTGGAAATATGGAACCTACCATCAATGTAAGCCTTCTCCTCCTCACAAGCAGGAGAAATGATCTGTTACTGTTGTGAGCACTACTGGTGTATCCCCAGCTCTCTGGGATGTATCTCCTTATGGTCTGCAGGTCATCATCCAGCCTGTGCTCCAGATCCCAGTAGGAATATAATGTACTTGACATCTGGTAAAACAGTTTAGAACAATTTAGAAGGTAAATACCACACACACACCCAACACACAGCACTATAAGCAAGCCCAGTCATAGATTTCTTGTCAGTAAAACTAAGCAAAATTGATTGTTTTTCTAAGTTTTTGCATTGCTTTTTACATCAAAATATCAAAATCAAAATGAAATTACCAACCAACACCACCCCAAAACAAACAAAAGTCCTGACCTTTTCAAGGACATTTTATTTTAGTGCTATTACTACAATTAATATTCAGTGTAGCTTGTGTGAATTTTCACAGTAAAGTTCACAATTGCACAAGGACTGCATTGCATCAAACAAAAGAAAGACACACCTAATCCAATGGGAACGAGTCCCATACTTCCAGGGCATGTTTAACTAAGAATTCCTTGGGCTAAGTTGTGATGACAAATGTCACACTCCAGATAAGGCTCAGACTGTCCTTTCCTCACTTAACCTCTCATGCCCTGACCAGGGATGAGGAAGGAAGGACCTGTTCCTTGCCAGCCTTTGCACTGTGCAGTTCCACCACACCTTTGCATTTCTCCCACAGCAGAACTCTGTGTGCCTTCCATCCCTACAGAAAGCTGTCCCAGAGAGATCTCCAATGCTGAATTAGCTCAGAAAACAGCAGGAAAATGTCTTACTCCTCCTTGACAAAGCCAAAAGCAGCAAAGACAGCTTAATTCTAATGCTACTACAGTGCACACAACAGAGATTTTTCCAACAAACCACCACTGTCAGTTTTTTGGGGCTTCTCATAGAAAATTCCTTAAGACTCCCCCTCCCCAGAATACTTAATTTTTCCTCTACTCAGTTATTCTGTTGTTTCCTTCCACCTCTCACATTTTCTTGTAGATAGTAATAAGAAGAAATATAACAGTATTTTCTTCCTTTTGCTCTTGCATACTTTTAAGTGTTATTATTTTAAACATACCCAGAGTAAAGATTTTGAAGATTTTTGCACATGAATACAAATTGTAATAGTTACATTTGCATGAAATTCAAACATCTCAAGTTATTTCAGAAGGGAATATACACACACAAGTGATCCATGGCAATAGCACATTAACTTTTCCCCTACCTCCAGCAAGCAGAAGATAAAGTGCTGATAACAGGGAATGATTAAAACCAAATAGCAACAACAAAAAAACCTTCAAAAGTAACAACGTCGTAACAGCCAAGCTGGACGGTAGGGACCAGTACAGGACTTTGGTATAAACCAGAACAATTGCATGTTCATCAGTTCTATTGTAAAAGCTGCTTTCCTAAATGAAACACAGCATGTCCTTCTTATTTTCAGCTATTGCTCAACAAGACAAGAATGTCCTAGCAGGTCTCGGAGCAGTAGAAGGCCCTGTTTAATGTTCCCAGACTTCAAAGCAACAGAAATTCACAAAGACAACTCCTGTGTTTGAGGGTTAAGGTTTGTGGGTGAGAGTGTTTGTTCCTTTTTCTAAGTAGTGGAACTATTGATATGCAACCCCACACACTCCTCCAATTTCTCTTGAAACAATTAGGCAGTCCCAAAGTGTGGCAAGTGCTGGAGCAACTCAAGATATCACACTGAACATTCAAAACCTCTCCCTGTTTTTGCACTTCTTTCTAAACGATCAGTATGGTGTGAGTGAGTATCTCACAGGATCCTCTGCAGGGAGAATTCCTAAAGACTCTCCGTTTGTGGTGCTAAACACAACCAAAGGAAATGCCTTGAGACACGAGGATTGAAACCAACAAGACCAACAAACTCGCTCTCTGCCAGTAGTCGTTTACAACCCCCAGCAGCGAGGAGCCGAACAAGGACCTTGAGAGAGTCAGCACCTCTTTGAGAGGAGCCTGCCAACATCGGAGCTGTTCCACAGCACACGGGGGCTGAGAGCCCAGCATGGGCTAAGGAGAGCCCAGCACGGGCCAAGGGGAGCCCAGCACGGGCCAAGGGGAGCCCAATCCATCAATAGAGCAAAGGCAGCTCGGCTCTGCCAGCTGGGAGCCACCACAGCCAGAGGCTGCTCCAGCTGAGGCTGCCATTGCCTTTGTTGCTACAAAATTTAATCAATTGTAGAGCCTTGACCTTATGCTGCCGGCCCTACGGTTTTCTTTCTTCAAGCCAGAAGATACAGAGTCATTTTTCTTTCATTTTTGGTCTAACACAGTATGTTTATATTGGGGTGACACTTAAAGCACTCCTTTTGTCCGATCATCGCCACTGGATTTCTAGCAAACGCTTTATGGATCTCTTTTCGTAGAGCAGTTTGTAAAAGTTATTTTCTTCCAACTAAACACAGTCAGACAGAATTGTGATTTTCACAATTTGAAATCAATTTGTATGTTTCAAAGCAACCGTATTGAATATCAATGAACTCGTAGAAAACATGTGGAATAGAAAAACAAGGACAAATTTGAAAAACAAAAACAACAACAAACCCCCCCCCAAAATAAAAAAATAAAATAAAAAAAAAATAGACGACGCAACCATCTTAAGTCAACAATAATTTTATGAGCAGCAAAATGACTTTAGGCTATCAGTGTTCCCGGACACTGGAGCTCTGCTGCAGTTGGTACCAGGGAGCTCCCGGCCCAGAGCAGCGGAGTTTCACGGCCCTTCCTTGCGAACCCCGATGGAAAGGGGACATCTACTGGCAGCAAAAGATATTCTCTCAAAGGCACAGCTAACATTAAATCGGCAAAATTCGAGCAGTACCTCAGCATTGTGTACAGAAGGGAAGGCATTTTATTTAAACTCAACTTTATATTATCAGCAAGCACACAGAAAGCCACAAATAACAGCTATTTAAAAATAAAAATCATGTATTTAAAGTAAAACTATTATAAATAACCCAGCAATAAAAGAAATGGCAATTAGCTAGTCTAAATTAATATGCTGTCATCTTGATTTGAATATTTGCATTTCAGCTGCATATCCAGCTAAATAAACAGCGGCCCTCACCTGATTACATAAAAAGGAAAAAATGGGAACAAATAGGTCTCTGGTTTAGTTTGAATTTTCTTTTTAAAATCTTTAAAACAAGTATATCTAAAAAGGTGAATTTTTAAATTGACTCCCTTGGAACATCAGCAGTTTTCTGCTTTAGAATATTTCAAGTTTTCCTTAGATGCAATCAGCTTTTAGAAGACACTTCCAGTGATAGACTCAAAATATAACAGATCTTGTCAAAACACAGTCCTGTATACAGGTTAAACTGCCAGCCTTGATCAGCAGTTCATTTTAACTGAGTGAAACAGGAAAAAAATCTGTTTCAGAACCAGCCCCGGTCAGGGCGAGGCGCGGAGG
>JAHLSL010000036.1:6677942-6713959 GCA_025920805.1 Petroica traversi | reverse complement strand
AGAAAGAAGGAAAGTGAGAAAGAAAGAAGGAAAGTGAGAAAGAAAGAGAGAGAG
Organism: Petroica traversi; assembly: GCA_025920805.1. Classification (NCBI taxonomy): domain Eukaryota; kingdom Metazoa; phylum Chordata; class Aves; order Passeriformes; family Petroicidae; genus Petroica; species Petroica traversi. Next base: position 6,713,905 of record JAHLSL010000036.1, on the reverse strand, counting down.
AAAGAAAGAAAGAGAGAAAGAAAGAAAGAAAAAGAAAATAAATTCATCAAAAGACCTAGAAAAAGAAGTAACTTCTAATCACAAGGATAGGTAAGAGGCTGCAGTCAATTAAAACACATAGAACAGCAACTTCTTCAAATAAAATGAAAACCACCCTAACTTGCCTGAGTAAGTACATGATTGTGAATCTGATTCTGTCTCCATTTCAGAACCCATAAGAACCAAACAAGAACATCCAATCACACAGGACCAAACCAAGGGTAAACTGGTTAATAAAGACATAACACACTATACTTCCCCCTTGAATACCCTATTTCTTCAACCTTTTTTATTTCTTTCTTCTTCTCTTGCTGAGAGAAATATGGACTGTCTTCCCCTCACAGACTGAGCACAGATTTAACCAGGTCACTAACCAGTAAGTCATTGATTTCCATTTCATTTTTGCAGTCCCTACAGTGAACATTCAAAGCTCAGTCTAAAAACAGCTCATACAAAGCAATCTAGAGAAAATAACCCACTGTTAAAAATAACCAAACCAGCATTAAAACTGGAAAGTATATTTAGACACACTCCAACTAGGAAAAACCAGGAGCAAAGAAAAGGAAAACATCATAGGCAAAATGGTCACTTCAGGAAGGCAGCTGCAATTCTGCCCCAAACTACCCATAAATTTTATAGCAGAACAGTTCCCAAATAGAACACTCAGATTCTGACAAAAAAGCCTAGCTAGACTAAGCCTGGAATAGAGAATCAGATTTGATGGTATCTAACTGCAACCTTTAGCACAAGAGTCAGGAGAAATACCCTAAACTGACTTTGCCCTAGAAGTGCATCAATTGTACCATAAGACAGCCAACACAAACACCCACAAACACCTGACTGCTCTGTGGAAGAGATACACCTGGATGTTCTGTGTGTCAGAGACTGAAACAGGTAATGCCTGTTCCCAAAAACACAGAGGCTGCCACTTCAGTCTCTTGCTTCAAGCATGGGAGGCAACAATCATGAACCATAACCACTCATTTACTTGTCCCTGGCTCACAGATGCTTTCTCCACACAGGTAGCATTTCCAGGTGGGAGATAAATTTAGGAATACAGCAGAACATGCAGTGTGCTCTATTCTGAGAGTGTGGGGTGAGCATGGAATGGTGTCTGCATTCCAGATGACTTCCAATCCCAGTGAGTGGGAATCCTTTCCCTTCCCTAGTCAGAAGGTGCCATGCCTAGGACTGGCACACAGATGATGGGGTATCCCCCTCTCAGACTACAAAGAATCACATTTCAAAAGGAACCCAAAGGAAATAGAGAATACTTCTTTGTTTAAACATGCATTTCAGAGAAAAAAACTCCTAATCCCTAAAAAGTCAGTAACAATGAAGTCTGCTGTCCTGATACAAGAGAGAAATGTCCTTAATGCCCTTGGAATTTAGCCATCCAACCACTTCCCTTCACTTCTTTATTACACTTTTAAGCACGAGTCACTCTCCTCCCCTGCACCAGCAAGCCTAAAAGTCTGTGTCTCTGAAGCCTTGGAGGATTAATATACTGCAAAAGCTCTTTATAGCTGCATACAAAAGACTCTTAAGCCCAGTACAGGATTAAAGAACACTACTTATTTAAGCTTTTCTTATGTACAAACATGTACACAAAGAAGTTCCTAAATTTCCATCCCAGCCTTTTTCAGCAAACTCAGGGGGCTTTAAAAAAAGTTCAGATGGTGACCATGGCCCCTAAAACTTTGTCATCTTCTATTTTGGTTTTTTTTTAATACTGTACTTACACACAACCTACCTAAATAGCAAGTCTGCTTTCTAAGAACTAATCCACAGGGTCTTTTTCAGGCAGGCCTGAGTTCACTTCACATTCATGCCAACCTCCAAGAAACTGGGCAACTACTACTAAATGCAAGCTGAACCCTAGCCAAGACAACAGCTGTGAAACCAGTTTCTGGTCAGCTGAGACCACGGGCACAGCTAAACTGCATCTGCTTTTACATGAACCTGACAGTTCTTGTCATGATATCAACTCTTTCACTGTTTGCATTCTCACAAAAAAAAATTTAAAACCTCACACCAACAAAAACACACACACACAAAACCAACCAACCAACCAAACCAAACAACAGCAACAAACAACAACAAAAAAAAAACAACAAAAAACCCCCTCAACCTCAAAAGAGCCAGTATTTGGATACAAAATATTTCTCATTGATTCATTGAGTGGTTAAATAGTAAAACCCATTAAGTATTAGCCACTAAATAAAAAATAATAAAAATACTTAGGTGAAAAATTTTGTCCTGCTATGCACCAACTTCACATATATCCATCCCAACTACTATCCCTGTTCATTCATTATTTACTAGAGTTCTCTCACTGCTTCTACAGCTGTATAGAGTGATGGCCTAAAATAACACTGAAGAGTTTTGTTGTATGTTATTACCTTATTTGCACCACTTCTTCCTCAAATTTTACCACATATAATATAAAATATGAGTTATTTTTCTGAATTCCTGACGAGTCATCTCACAATCCCATCCATGGATCCCTTACATCAACATAATGCCCAGAGACCAGGATCTGCTAGGCAGCTGGTGAAAGGCATGGTGAGGGTTTTCCTGCTGTTTTGGCTATTTTGGGGGTTGTTGTTTTTTCAATGTGGTTTTAGTTGGCTTGAGTTTGTGGCTGTTTTTTTAGCTCTCCTTTAGTTATGTATCCAGCATATAACTGGACTCAAATCAATGGCCTGTTGCTTTACAGTACAACTAAAAAGCAGTTCAATATGAACTACTGAACCAGAGTACTAATATTAGCTCTTTTGAGGATTAGAGTACACTACAATATTATACAGAAGGGTGATGGGGAAAATTGCCATCTCCTGATTTACTATTAAAATTCTTCCTGAGTTTTTAAATTGCTTCATCCAAGTTACAATAAATACATGCAAGTTGGAAGGAATTTTCACCAATAAAAACAAGAAAACAGAACTACAAGAAGAAATCAAGTGCTAAAACACTAAACAAGAGCCTAATGCTAATAAAATTAAATGAAAATTAAAATGCTGATCTGCAGACTTTTAAATTATTTGTTTTTAGAAGCATGTACTGATGTTGAGACCAGCTTGTTGAAGCCCATGATAGGCAAAGTCTATGTCTTAAGAGGCAGGTCTGGTATGAAAAGAGCTTTCACTTAAGTAGCAACATGTGCACACATGCAAAATACAGAGCCCAGGGAGCCTGCAGGAAAAATCCAGAGGAGAATAAAGCAAGAACTAAAACTTAAACCCTGCTCCTTTCAGACAAGGACACACAAAGACAAAAATCACCCTTCAATCTCAGCATCTCCAATCTGGTTCCCAGAGTACCAACACTGAAGCCCATTGAATACCAATATCAATTAGGTGTACAGAGATTAAAACCATGCCCAAAAAACACTGATGATTATTAAGGGCTCACTTTATGAACGAGCAGAAGCATTGTACAATAAATCCTTTGGCAGCAGCAGAAAATGAGAAAACAATGTGAGGAAAGGGGAAGAAAAAAAAAAGAAAAAAAAAGATTAGTTATTGCTCCAGAAATGTAATATTGTCCCATTACGGTAAGTCACCATCTCTTTTTCCCCTGAAGAAATGAGTGAGTATAAAACTAGCATTACCACATGCAGGATTCCAAGAACAATTCAAAAGAATTCCTTGGTTCCTTTATAAGATTTCCAACCTGATCTCATTTGGACAATATCTTCTAAAGAAATCAAAGAGGTGACCAATTTAACAACAGTAACCGATGATCACAGGAGGTTGCAGCAGCAGAACAGTTTTCACCTTGTGGCAAAATTTCTGTTCTTGTAACCAATTAATTGTGCAATACAAACACCAGGGACCACTCTTCAAATGCAGAAATGAGGGGAAGGACAAACTGAGCATGAGACAAAGTTCAGAGTCAACCAACTGAAGATTTAGTGAAAGATAGAGATGTTAGAGGTTGTCACAGACCTGTTCCATGCATGGACAGGTTCAGGCCACATTTTTCAAAGGTGCAGTTACATTTCTAGCTGAATTTCAATTTAGCAAATAAGCTTCCCCCCTTAAAGTTTTAATACATCCACCATCTATCCACCAGAACTCCCAGTCAGTAGAAAACATTTAACAGGCAAAATATTGATGGCTAAACAAGAGGGTGAATGATTATTACTTGTCTGGACATCATGACAGCAACAAATAACTGAACTTAGTTTGAACTCTGGAAATATCTGTGGAAGAAAAAGCCCTAAAATACAATATTCAGTTTCTTTTTACTGTTTGTCAAAATTCACCACACTTCTAATGTGACAATCTTTTTCCACTGAAAACCTGAGCATGCAAAACTGCTTTCCAAACATAAATGTAACATTCAAAAAGAAGGCACAACAGGTAGAGCGCTGCATCTTCCAAATACTCAAAACTTGGAACATACACATTTAAGCATCTGTTCTCAGTCTACATTCATTTGCACACCACACATCTGGCTCAACAAATTAAAGCTCATTATCTTCTAAGAATCTCAAGGTTAAAAAAAAGAAATAAGAGAAAACATACCATGCCTGAATGTTTTGTATTAACTCTAGCAATACCACTGTTATCCAACTTACAGAATATTGAAGGACAAACAAGCAAAAATCATTGCCATTTGACACAAATCACTTGTTCACTTGCAGAGGTTTGAGAGCCACAAAGAAGATTTTAGGTCAGGGCTTCCAAGTAGTGCCCAAAAGGGCAGAGTTGGTAGCTGGGTAAGTGCTGTTACCCACAGGAGTTAAATACTCACCAGAACATACCATATTCAAGTATCTTTCCTTTTGGCAAACATATCATGACAAAACATGGATATAGATATAATATCCTCTGAGACAAAGGGCAGAAGACATGGAAAGAGCCATTCCACAAATTAAGTGCTGCTGGAAAACAATGTTTGTAGATGGTGTCTTTTTTTTTTTAACTTACCAAGAAGGTAAGTTTCTGTTTGCTCCCCTGAGAGTGTACCACCAGTCCATACAGACTGACATTACCTACAGTATATTTGCTATCAATATAGACAACTTGGATAATGCAGATTCCCTTTAGTTTGCAATATAATACAGCTTTAAAAAAGATGTTCTTGCCTGTAACCAAAATAATTAGCACTTGAAACAGTGTTTGACTAAGACATCTGTGTCTCTCCTTTTGCAAGTCACCACACCCAGCTCACAGCTTTCTGTATTAGAAACCTGCAAACCTAAATGTTGAAGGTCAAATACTGCCCCTACCAAAAGGCTCCCACCACCAAGTAGCCAGGAATGAAAACTTTTAGCAGCCCCACTTTTCTGTGGCAGCCCCTTTGCAGCCCCACTCACACTGGGGCTCTGAGCTCTTCAAACTCAAACCCCAAACCCAGACACCAAATCACTTCTTCTAAATCAGGATTTGTTTATTTAATGAGAAGTCAAATCGTGTGCTACACTTCAGACTGCCAGTTAAATACACAACAAGCAGCTTGCACACTTGTTTGGCAGTTTCCAAAAGCACTCACTTGCTTAGTTTGACCTCTGATCAATACTCAGAGGTCCAAATACGACCTCCAGGAGAGGACTGCATACTAACCTGGTACCCTTGGAAGAAACTGAGTATCTCCTTCACTCCTGTGTTGTATGGCAAGCCCTGCATCCTCACCAAGGCTCCAGGCTGGGGCAGGATGGGAGTGTGGGTGGCAGTGGCAGCAGCTGCCACAGCCCCTGGGGGAGCTGCAATGTACCCCACCGTGGTAGGAGATACTGGAGGGCTGAGAGAGAGAGAGAGAGAGCAAAATTGTTATGAAAACCAGTAACTGCTTCAGCTATTTGGAACAGGCAAATGAAACTGAAAATTTAGATTTGAAAATATACCCAAATATCACAGAAAAACAAATAGCCCTGATGTGGATTGTTTTGTGGACTTTGTTAATTTCTCTTCAGAATCTCAATCTATTTGTACAGAAGTGAGGGAAAGGAAAATAGCTCACATTTGTAGTTAAAGACATAAGGAGTGGTATTTGTTATTTCAAAGGGGGCTAGAAAAAAGTAGCTGCAGATGACTTGTTTTAAGATCATTAATAAAAACAAAGAAATTAAGGGGATAGGTGTATCATAGTAAGAAAAGGAGGCAAATGCCCAAATCTGGCATTTCTGAGACACAAAATGGCGAGCAATTAGTGTCTCCATCTCTGGTCAGGGGCCCATCTAGCAAGTTACCAGATACTCAAGCTAGCAAGTGACCCAAGCCTAGGCTACCAGTGAACAAGCTATTTCTCCACAACCTATGTATCAGACTTTAGTGACTCATGCTGATACCATATGTGGGAAGGAGAAAGGTGGAGATCTGCTTTGCTTTCACATGTAAAAATGTTCTTTGGTCTCACTGATATACAAAATCAAACCTAGTACACACCTATGATGTGTTTTTCAGCATGAAAACAGTACTGTAAGTGAAAGAACAAACTAAGAGGTGAGGGCAGAGGCATGTATTGACACAGCTTCTCTTTTGGCCAAGAAATAGAACTGCCCCAGTGCTAAAAACACCCTGTGAAATATTAGGCCAACATTATCATGAGATTCAAGCAGATAAGAGGAGATGAACCCCCTTACAAGGTCACAAAGAAACAGTTAAAATGGTTTCTGCCTGTGCTGCTGAACATCAAGTTGCCAGGATTGCCTACACCAGAAGTACAAATCTCAGAGCTGTTCACAAGTCACCACACAGTTGCCTGCTGCACTGGGATGGAAGGTCAAGAGAAGCAGTGACATCTCGGGGTTACCTGGGATAGTAAGCTGTGTAGTTCATGTAAAGCTGAGCAGCCTGGGCTGGGTAGTAGGTAACAGTTGGAGGAGCAGCTGCAGAGGCCTGGGGTGTCCTGGTGGTTGGCAAGAGGGCTTGTGGCTGGTAAAGGGCTGCTGCCTCTGCTGGGATCACTGCTGCTGTTTGGAAAGCAGCATAAGCTGGTGGAGAAAGACCTATAACCAAACCAGGAGACAGCAGCAAAAAGCAATCAGAATGGAGAACTCTCAGATGAGTAATTCCTCTCCTACAGCAATGTGATTGAAACCATCTGGGCATGACTGATGAACACTTGAGCAAAGACTGCTCTCTAGCCTCTCCCCTAGAGACCTTTGCTACATCACCATGAACGACAACTAGGGCATTTGGAATGAGTAATTCCTAAAAGTTCACAATGCCTAGAGCTGAGCAGCCTTATCTATATGCAAATGGAAAGTAGGGAACTTCAGAGTTATTAAAAGAAAGCATAAAGCCATATGCATAGAGAAAGCAGGCGTGCACACCAACACACCCTTGTGTTTTTCTAACAGAAGTTGTACTCTGTGGGACAAAAGCACCATAATAGCTATACATGGGCATCCATAAGTGCTGACCATGAGACTTTATGTATAAGCTTCCTGCAACTTCAAAAAGTAGTTTTAGGATATGGCAAATGGAAGGGACAATAATACCCCCCTAGATCACTAGTCTAATGCATTTTGATGAACAAATACCTAATTTGTACAGGAACATTAAACTTGGCTTGGTGTGCAGTCAAATTGCTTTTATATACTATATTTGGTAGCTTTTTACTCTTTTGCAAATACACATCAGTATCTGCTTTGTGATTTAGTAGTGTGACTAATTAGAAGAGTACGGTGAAGTGCCATCATAGCTCCTCAGTAATCTTAAAACAAAAAAATTAAAATCATCCAACTTCACCACTCTGTGGCTGGTTAGTATATCATGCCAGTGTTTTCCTTCAAAAATAAGCCCAAAGAGTACCTTCTCAATGCTCTGAGGCAAGATAGCAAGAGCACTCATCGGCAGCTGGAATACAGAACTTCTCCCCAGTTTAAAAATCCCTCTCATTCCAAGTAGGTTTCACTACAGGCAAGTTTACTGCAGAGCTCAGAAGAACAGTACACCCATCAAAAGCAAAGTGTGCAACAATTTCACTGGCAAGGCCTTGCTGCCCTCTAGTCACCACCGAAACACAATAAAAATGCCTCTGATCAGTCCCATTATTGCCCAGAGGGAACAATTCCAATCTTAGCATGTACACAGATGGATGATTATTGATCATGGCAAAACCCGAGTCAAAAGGTGAAAGACCACAAAGCTTCAGCACCTACCACATATCAGCCTTTAGCAGCAGAGAGCAGAAGAATTGGAGACTTACATGGTAACTTACATGGCGGTGGGGATAAGCCACTACGATTTAAAGTGCCACCCATTAAAACAAAGTTCATCTCCTCTCCTGAACACTGGAATACTTCCACATAACGGTCCTTCATCATTTTTTTGTGACATTTTTGAGCCACCATAAAGGCTTTGTCAGCAGATTTCATTTGGATAAAAGCATCACCTGACGGTCGTCCCTAGGGGAGGCATGGAAATAATTGTAGGTCAATCTGTAATTAAATCACCCAGATCACAAGAAATGCAGAAAGGAGTAAGATCAAACATCTACTGAAAACCTGTGTCTTTTTCAATCTCTGGCACAAATGACTCACAACTCAACCATTCTTTTTAGGAGCAGAAAAAAAATCAAGACTCATGCTACAAGTGCCCAGTTAACACAATGCTACTTCAGTCCTCTGCAAAAAGAAACAGAATCACGTAGCATGGAAAAAAATTTGGAGGTCTCTCATCCAAAAGCTGTTCAAAGCAGGACTAACCTTTCAGTTACATCAGGCCACTCATGGCCTTCTCCACTTGAAATCTGAGCAGCTCCAGGGATGGAGATTCCATATCACCTCTGGGAACCTGTTCAGGTGCTTAGCTAATTTCTCATTGTAATTTTGTTTTTTCCTTTTTCACCTAACTAGAATTTTTTTGGATGCAGTTTATTCACATCATCTCTTATTCTTTTGCTGTGAAGCTCTGGAAGAGCCTGGCTTTGCCTTCCCTACAACTACTTTTGAGGTAATAGTACAAACACAAAGTTCCAGATCCTTTACTAAAGTCCATAGCTACATCAGAAGTTGATTTCCAGGTCTGATTTTCTGCAGTCTGATAGATCTACCTGTCTGCATAAAATACTAAAAACTTTCTTAATATAAAAAAACCCAACTAAACAAATATAGTAGATCCCTCATTTTTTTCTTTAATACCTCAGTATTTCTGACATAAAGAATTTATTTTCAACACAAGACAACAGGGAAAATGCGTCTTTATGATCACATCATTAAAATAGACCCAAACCACAATTTTTAATTATCACCTTTCTTTAAAGCCTGAGTAACTGCTAATCAAGTTAGAAGAACCTTATTTTGACACAAAGACCACTCAAACAACACAGCAGGGACCCTGGAGCTGACAGCAGCTATGCCATCTAACAGGAGACATTTCTGTCATGCATCTCCAACCTCTGGCTGAAAACAGCCTTCAGGGCAAGGTTATCATTCAAAGAACAAGCTTCATCCTCCCCAGCCTGATGCATACATACATACATAGAAAGAAAAGCAAGGGTGTATGTAAAAGGGGAAGAGAAATGAAGCAAAGACAGACAAAGAGAACATTGTATTTTCCCAAGGTTAGAGAAGACTAAAGCCCAGCCAAGATCAGGCAGACTGCCTTGACTTCTAACCTGTTCAGTCACTGCAAAGTTACTCCTCCCATGCAAAATGCTGTTACCTGCTGATTAAGGACCATGTGAACTCCATGGGGCTTGATATCCCCTGTGGCATCTCCCATAAATTCCAAGATGTCATCGATGCCAGCAGTGTAGGGAAGGCCCCTGAGCCGGACGCAGTCGCGGATGCTGCCCGTGGCAATGGTGTACGGTGGGGGGATGACTGGAATGATGGGAGTTGGGAGAGTTGGAATAAGGGGTGTTGACATGTATCGATTAAGTACCTGTTGGCAAAAAACCACAGCAAGGGAGATCTACAGTCAATTGTCTGAGCACAGAGCAGTTCTCACAATCCTATTCCAACATCAGAGAAAAAAACAACCCTTCTTACGCCAAATTACCGCAGTTAGTTTCCTGTTGGGCATTTGAAAGTTTCAAATTCAGAAGGGGAGAGGGGAAGGCTAACAAATTCAATTTGCTAGACCCCAATAACAGACCCCAATAACCCTAATGTCAATATAAAAAAGGTTAAAAGCCAATTACCATTTATAGTATCTCAAAAAGGAACATCTGAAATCACATCTGTGCTAATAAACTAGTATTGCCTCATACAGTTCTCAGTTAAATCAGGGCAAACTAAAAACAGTCATTATAAAAGAATTTAGCCTTGAAGTAGCTAGTAAGTAAAAACACTAATTTCTAATTTATTCTAAAACCTGATTGGTTAAGTGGGGGTGCTTATTTGTTTAACCCTAGTGCTCATCTCCAAGTACAGAGTTCCTGAAGAAAAAATAAAAATTAAAGATAAGAATATAGGAGACTTTGATCTCAACATTTTTTCTTGACTCATTTCCAAATGACAAAGGAAGCACATGATACACGTTGGGGCTTACTGCTGAAAACCTTTTGTGATGATTATCACAAATAAACACATTCTCCTGAAAGGGGTACCAAAAAAGAGAGGTTACAAAGCTTTAGTTTTGTCAAAAGTGATTTGGCTTAGGGAGTTTGTTTCCAGAATCTCCTTGTAGCACCTTTCAGGCCAGAAATCCCTCTCATTTGTATGGAGAATATTGCAATTACGTTGTACTAACACTAGGTAGATGAGAGCTGGCTTTACTTCTTGTAAACTCAAGAATACTCAAACACATAGCCCGTAATTTCCTAAGAAATAATCTCTTGCACAAGCAGCAAAAAAGTTCAGATGTCAGCCTAGGCAGTTGTCATAGTGGAAGAAGTAATGACATATTGGTAAAATATAAGTTATATCCAGGTCTCCCTAAAAAAAGTGGAAGCAGAGACTTGGTTGCTGTGACAGAGTGATTTTGTTCCTTAGAGGACTTTTCTTCATTCTCTCTCAGGAGGGAAGCTGTGGGGGAGGGGGAAATGGCATTTCCTAATCTTCCCAACACAGATCAGATTCTTGGCTGTTGTAATTTCCATATCACAGTAGCAGCAATGGTCTACAAGTGTGGATATTCTATCCCTTGCCCAATCCCTTCTATAGAAAGACTTCCTCTCTCACATAAGTTGCACAGTAACTGTGTTACATTTTTACAGCTGTGGTTATGCAAAGACCAGACCAAATCTAATAGTGGTTCCCTCTGGAGCCACACGTCTAGAAATACTCTGTGTCAGGAAGAAAAATACAATATATGTTTTTCACAGGGACAAGCTCCTGGTGACAAAATCAAATTGTTTTGCCAGTTTAAGAAGGTAATGATATGAACTGGTGAAGGATAGGAAAAAAGGAAATATATTAACTCAGGGAAAAGAAATTCATTTCCTTCCACCAAAAAAAAGAAGAAAAAGAAAAATTCAGATGCATCCTCCTCTTAATTCTTAGCTTCCAAGAAAGCAGTTGCTCATTTCATGCATCCAGATTTGGATTAAACATTAGAAATTCTGTACATGGAGACTAGAATTTAAAGACAATACTGCAGATTTTAAAGAAGCATTACTACAATACTATCAATCTACTATATTTTTAAAATTAGTCTTATGATTTCAGACAACCTATAAGGAGACGAAAATTACTCAATGACTTTTAGTTTATGGACTGCAGGATGATTAAAAAAAAAAAAAAATCACCCAAGCAGTAGAAGCTTTAAAAAACCCCAAAACAAACAGGCCTCCCAAACAAACAAAGAAAGCAAAACCAGAGCTGCACAATTTTCCACACCCATTAAGAAATATGCCTTTCATGTTCATGGTTGTCTACAATATATTTGTGTGCAAGTGCTAGAAGAAATGTTTTAACTGTTTAAATGTTCAGTTTTGAGTCTCACAACCAAATAATTACAACCTGTTGGACTTCTGCTGCTGTGCTCCTGAAGAGTTCAATGTAACGTTTTCCAAGTATTTCTTTGTGCTTTTTAAGTGCATTCTGTGCATATTCTTCACAGGAAAATAACACAAATGCATCTCCCGTGGGCCTGCCATCTGGGTACTTGACAAAGAGAAGTCCCTCTTTCCCTCCTGTGACTGGGCACTCTGGCCCCAGGAACCCCAAGACATCTTCCTGAGTAGCAGTGAATGGAAGGCCTCTCATCCTGATGATAACTTGATTCTCCTTGGATAGGAACTGAGCCACTTCATTGGAGGTGCCTGGTAGAGAGATAACAGCACGTGGTCAGCCAAGAACAGATGGCCAGTGCTGGGCATTGCATTCCAGAGGACGCAGCAGCAGCAAAGCTTAAGGAAGAATCCAGGAGGTGAGTAGCCAACAATAAACCCTGACAAGACCCAAGACACTACTAACTTGCAGCAATCTATTCTGAGGGGGAAACCTCTTATCTGCAAGTGTTTCATATTTTAATGAAATTGGAACAAAGATGATATTACTGTGAATTGATACAAGATACATGGACGCTTCCACTCCAAAGGTTGGTCTTCCTCCCAAGACCTGTCTGTGAACATCACAGTTCAAATGCTCACAGCTCAGTTTCAACCACATGAACACAGAACTTGACAGGGTCAAATATTCTTGGAAGGCAAAACAGGAAAAGCTACTTCATTATCCATTTGCATCCTCAGTCAAGGAAAAAGAAATAACTAGAGCAACATTCCTATGAACTTTAGTAATCACATTGAACTCCAGCATCACTTACCTCCTGCAATTTTTAAGAATTCTTCCCCAGTTGCTTTGTAAACCTTAAAGAGAAAGAAAAAAAACCCCACATGAAAATCATAATGTTCAGTTTACACCACACACACTCTTTCAAGCAAGTTTTGGTACTTCAAAACATAAGTGCAGTTTTGGTTCTAAATGAGAACATAGCCTAACATAACATTCAGGTTTCTCTCCAAAGATTTGTTTCAAGTCACAACTTTTTACCTCAATGTATCTGCTACCCATGTGATGTTTGTGTCTCTCCAGGGCAAGGTCTCTCTGTTCAGAATTGACAAACCGAACCAAAGCCTCCCCATTTCTCCTTCCTTGAGAATTCAGACAAAGAGCCACACCACCTCTGCAAGGTAAAGCCAACAAATATAAGCTTAGCCTGAATCTTTAATAAATTTAATAAATAATCAAACTTTAACAGGAAGATTACAGATTGAAATAGAAACTGCTACTATCCACAGTTTAATTTTATTTTTGTTATAAGACAATTATACTTTAAGATCTACTTCATTGAGATCACTGATCTCATGTTGTTCAAGGGCACTTTCTCAACTCCCATGAAGAGTCAAATTTGTCCTTCCTGTTATCTCAGAGATGCACATTCGAATTTCCTCATCATTCTAAATAAAAAAAATATATTTTCTCAGTGTTGGAGACCTGGAATATATATTAAGTAAAAGGTATGCTAAATTAAACTCACTCTCTCTCTTTTCATATATATGTGTATACGTGCATACATCTATAGACACAAGTCCTATGACAATTTATTCCAAACTGTACTTGGAAGTTCCTGAATGTGGCCTGTTTATGAGGTATAGGAGAACAATAAGGAGTTGGCACAAAATTAAGGCTTTTTTCATATCTTGGCCTCTTCTTTGATTAATGCAATAGGAGTTTCTCCCTTTAGATACCAGCAATAAATTAATGTATATTGGTTTTCACTTGATAAGTCTTTTCTTCGTCACACATTTCAAACCTTTTTCTTGCACACCTCAGGCTGGTAAACCTGTTCAGTTGTCACAGCCACAGTGTGGGAAGGGGTCAAGTGGGGAAAGACTGAAAGATTCCAGTGGAGAGTGGGGGATGTGTGTTAAACAAATATTAAAAGAACTTGCTATTAAAGGCACAATGATATAGCAAGGCAAATTCTCCTTATCTTACTTGGCAATGTTGAGTCCTTTGAAAAATCGAGCGATATCCTGGTCTGAGGACTGCCATGGCAAACCTCTGGCACGTATTACTGTCTCACTGTCCACAGTTTCAGACTTACTACTGCACAGAAAGAAAAAAAAAAACCAAACCAAAGTAAGCTTTAATCCTTTAATCTAGGTTTTCCAATGTTTTACCAAACTTCAGATTGCAACTAATTGCAAATTGGGAGCATATTTTCTCTTGAGACTCTTCTATCTCCATAATTCCATTCAATAAAGAAAGGGAAGATAACTTGGACAATTCCTTTAAACCTACAACACCATGTATGCACAATGTTGTCACCACATTGCAACTCCTTAAATGATACAACAGAAAAACTCTCTCAATAAAGTAATAAGGAACTGGATTAATTTCATTTCAAAGATCCAGCAATCCAAGCAATATAAATTACTTTTGCCTAAGATATTTCAGTCTGGTCACTGAAATGCATTTGTAAAGAACCAGTCATCCTATTCCTTCCTCCCTAAATCCAGTACCCAGTTCAGCATGTAAAACCACTTTGAGAAGCATCACACAGCTCAGCTCATATAGGGTGCACTGGCCAGCAGCTCTGTTGATTTAGGGAAAGTTCACAAACATTTCTTCACCCTAGGTATGATAAGCCAGCCTCACTGCCACAAAAAAACACAAGCAAGAGAACAAAGAGCATTTAACTTGCAGTGACTTTAAAGAAGTACAGCATTCAGTGTGCCAGCCACATTCTCTCTGCTCTGGAGTGACTGCTGAGTACACTGTGCTGTTCTCAGGAGCCAACCTGCTTTCACATGACCATGGGGAAATATTCACAAGCTTTCCTTGCTGTACACTAGACTCATCTTTGCTTGTAAACACTGTGACAAGGGCACTTACCAAGGACCTGTTTCATACTTGTATTTCACAGTTTCAGGCTCAGTAAATACGTGATCTGTGACAAAACAGGAAGTTTAAATATAACCAGGGTCAGAGATTACTTAAGAATGAAAATTCTTTCAGAAAACAAAGATCTCAGCATTCAGTATAAATAGTTAACTTACTACAACCTTCTGAGAGCATGCTGAAGATGATAGCCACCATGGTCTTCACTTGCCACACACCAAAGTCCTCCTCTGCTTCATCTGTCCCTAAGCCTAGATCTAAACAGGTGATTATAGAAAATAACAGACTTGCACAATCCTTTGTAAACAAGTAATAAGACTTTCCTGATATTAACACAGAACTGCTAATCAAATGTACTGTTCTTAGCGGGGACATGTGACTATTAGACATGTTGCTATGTTTATGATATGTGGTCATAAACTGGTTAATATTCACTTTAGCAGTCAACTAAAACTATTGACAGCTTACATACTTTCAGTGTTAACAGTTCAAAAAAGAAAAAGCTGAATAAGTTCATATCAATCTAAACATAACTGAACTTCATTCCCATTCAGATGGGCCACAACAATCCTTCTAATTTGAATTTAGATGTATTGTTTTGGTTTTGCTTTATTTTAAACTCAATTCAGTCAGGATCATGCAAAATAACTATTATTATCTGCAAACAGTGGAAACTTGCTGAAAAGGCCCACTGACAGCTCAGTTTTTCCTTTAGGATCAAGTACCAATGCAAGTGATGCTTTTCTTTGGCAGATTTACTAAATATGGTTTAGAAATTAGTTTGTTTCAATTTGGGGGAAAAAAAAATTACAAGCAGAGCCACTACCCCGCCACACACTTAAGCAGACCTTCCTTTCAGTTTACCTAAGTTTTTAAAACCCCCATCTTGTTTTATTCTTCTAAACTCTGTAACAATCTCAGAGATAAAACTCAAGGAAGCTTCACTGATAGTGATATATAAGCTGCAGCAAAAGGATACATTCTGCCATGGTCTTGATAGTCTGATCTTTCACGGCGGCTGAACTAGGATAGCAAGTGTGGAACTCTTTGCGCAGGTCATAAAAGGAATAGAAGCAGTCTGACAGCAAGAAGTTCTACAAGGAAGACAAAAATGTTCAATTTGTAAACAGTAGGCCTTTAAATTTCATTTAATACTTTTGAACTGAATGAGACACTCTCAAAAATCATGTAGTTGCATGTCACCAGCTCATTGGTGACGGTGCAATTCAGTTCCTTTGTAACACGGTTCAAATTCCATAACTCTACAGAACTGGATCTCCACATGAACAAAAGTCTAATAGCCTCTGGGTGTGAGATCCATGCAAAACAGCTGGAGAGGATGGCTGGGAAAAAAGCATTTTAAAATATCTAGATTTTGCTGTTTAATTCCCATTTTGGACACTGTATTTTATGTTTTGCAGCTACACTGAAAAGCAAATTTATACCAAACCATGATGACAAATTTTAAATAACTACTGATACAGATTACAAAATCTCTTCCAGCAACTTTCAAAAAAGCCCCCACAACTGACCAGCTCCTTCCATGTCAGCAGCTCTTGTTCCCTGCAGGCTCTGCTAAGCCAGCAAACTCAAGAGCCACCACCTTGCAGAAAGGCAAAGTTCCCCTCCCTGTGCATGACAGGGTACCCTGAACTCTCCAGGAACTTGGAGCAGAAACTGCAGCTTCATGTGGGAGTAGCAAATAAGCTGCAGCTCTGCTGAAGAAATGCAGCTGGAGAACCACTGCCAGGCCACATCTCATGTGTGCTTACCCTCCACAGGACACTGCTTTAACACAAGCCTAAGCAAAGCAATAGATCTCCATCGCCACTGTTGAGGTTTGATCTGTACCTCTGTTTCTACTTCACACACACAGAATTCAAAGTACTTGTACTGCTTCTGTCTTTATCCTGTTTTTCCTAATTCTCATCTTCCTTATGCTCATCTGGGAGTCCAAGTAGTGTGGCTGACTTTCAAGAGCAAGTGCCTAAAACAACTTCTCAGCTGCTCAGGCCTGAGGCAGGAAGGGGATCATCTTCAAAGGCTTAGGACACTCTAGTTCCCAGGGTGGAATTGTGTCACTCCCCCTCTGCACCAGTTCTGATCTTGTACCTTCTTGGATGTTTCTGGGTGGAGAACCTGTCGAATGAGTAACTGGCCATCACTGCAGAGTGTGTAAGAGCTCCTTCCAAGCACTTTCAAATCACTGGATACCAGCTGACTAAACTGAAAAATAAAATGAAAAATTTCATTGTACTGACTGATAATTTCATGCATTTACCATTACATCAGCATAGGATATGCTGAATTAAGGAGATAAAGTAATTCAACACTTTGTAAAAGTTTTTGGAAAAAACATGAGGGAGAACAGACATGGGCTCCTGATAAAAGCAAGCAAATAAACGGTATACATTTGTGGAATAGAAAACAAGAACACCCAGAATATAGTAAAAAGACTAATTAGGAAGAAATGGCAGAATTATGAATTCATACAAAAATGATCATATTATACTGGTAATGCACAAAATCTGGACTAACTATAATTTAAGTTATTAAATGTTTGAAAGAACTTTGAAGATCAATCACAATATTGATTTTGCAATACCCTTTCTTCACCTATGGCACCTTTGACTTTGGTTATATCCTTAATAATTTTTTCTTTAAACTTCAAAAACCAAAAAAGTTACCAACCAGGATATACTATTGTTTCAAAAGTAATATATTAAGAAAAGCCAAACAAATAGTGATCTAATACCTTCAAAAGTAAAATTATAATCAAGTCACGTCCAAGCTAATAAAATTCTTGGCAGAGGTTAAGTGTTATAAATATTAGATTTTAAAAAAATTATTCCCAGCTCTAGGATGGACAGCTCCCAAAAGATTAATTCTCAAGAGCTGTCTTGTTCAATGTCATTTTTCATCCTTAGATAACAGTTTCCAGCCTTTTATTACTTTATACCAGTGTTAAATTCCTGGCCTATAATAAGTCAACTAACATATTCTAGTACCTACATGCATCGTATCAGTGAGCAGGAGCTTGTTAACCAACTTTCAAGATGCTACTCCCTCCCAGGAAAGCATCACCTCACAAACAAAGCAATAATTACAATCACTGCAGTAGCAATCCACTGCTCTCAGCAAGAGCCTATAACTCCAAAACAACCACCCCCAAAAGTAATTACAAGTTGACTTGCGACTCAGACAACATCTTTGTGCTGCCTTTTAACCTCTGGATGGGGAGAAAAGAGGATTGGTTTATTTTAACATAACACATGTGACACTTTACAGTCTCTGCTCAGGAAAGATGATGTCCTCATGACCTGATCCCACAGCTATACAGAACTCACAGTGTGAACAAGTGTTCAGCACCTCCAGCCCAAAGATAACGCTCCACAAGGGAGAAATTGTGTATTGAACATGATTTAGAAGGAGCAGAGATTACCTAGGCTTTATTTCAAAACAAGTGCTCAAACCAATCCAGACCCTTTTCTATGCTTGGGCAGCTGACCAGAGTTCCAGTACCATTTGGAGTTCAGGATCCTGTAGTAGTGGGTGATAGACATCAAAACAGGGAACTGAGGGGTAGAGCTGGGTGAGGAGGGGCACTCAGCTCAGCATCTTGTGTTGTTTCATTTGCAGATATATCTACAAATATACATATGAATATATCTATAAAGTGTAGTTATTTAATAGCAGAGAACATTTTTAAATTATAAGAAGATTCACTATCCCAAGAAAACAAAAGCTTTTTAAAATGCAATTCTCTGCACACTACCAAAACACACAAAACCAACAAACACACCACACAGACAAAATAACTAACAAAAATCAACCAACCCAAACTCTTGGAGATTCACAAATCCCATTTCCTCCCAATTGCTAGTACAGATTGTGTTCCTACCACAAGCTGAAGTCTTGAAGAACCTGAGGTTTTAAAGCAAGTTATTGTTCAAGGATGATTTAAAGTTAGAAAATTGAGATCTGAGAATGCTCAAAACACCTCAGTTGATGTGTAAACATCAGAAAAAGAAGAAAATTCCAGTGGACTCCAGAGGAACCACTTCAGAAAAGTAGTTTTGTGGACAGCCACAGTCACAGACCAACAACAAATATTCTCACCACACTAACACACATGAGGAGAATTGTCTTCTTACTAAATGCAGCAAGCTATTAGTTTAAAAAGAAACTAATGGGCAAGTAAAGAGCAAATATTTTTCAAAATGGATTGAAAATAGTGATAGGAATCAGCCTCCAGAGGGTGCACAGAGATTCTTGCCAAAAGGAAGCAGAGTCTTACTGATGAACAGCAATAAAACACTCCCCAAACCTTCAACTTTGTACCCTGTGCTTCTGAAGATGCTCAAAAGCCAATACAGAGAGTGCAGTTAGGGAGTTATTTTGTTCAGATACAAGAAGAAATGCAACCCACACAATTTGAAGGAAGCAGCAAATGTAAGCAGCCTCCTGTTGTATACATAAAACATAAGAACTGTAGCTCAAAAAGACTTCATCAAGTTAGAAAACAAAAGGAGAAAAATGCTTGTAGAAGGAAATGCTCAGGTCAAATGGTGTAAATCAAGTTAGTAAAAATCAGGACTGTTGCACTGAAATATTCACTTTTTCTTTCAGGTGGTGTTTCCCACACAACTACAGCTGAAAAGACAACACAGATATTTTCAGAAGCTGGTACTGAGAAGATGCCAAAGTAGTAAAATATTGCATAAGGACGCTGATAAGACCAGTGTTCCAAGTATACTAAGGGGGGGCACTCAGTGAGTTTAAAGAACTCCCAAGGATCTGCATTTATTTTTATTTTTACTGAGTGTAAGTATTTGCACTGCATATTTATTGAATGTAAGTGCTAACATTCAATATTGCAAACTCCTTTCCAATGGAACAATCAACATGTCAAAACAATTCTCTACTTTTCTTTCCAGATGCCAGCAGCTTAAAGTGCCCGAGATAAACTGCCACAAGGTTGGCAGGCCTTGTTGGGAGCTTATTTAGAAAGTTCTATTTTAAAAACAGCCTGTTTCAAACTTTGGGGTGTACTGCTCTGGAAGAGGGCAAAAAGACTGTGGGAAGAATAGTCGGGAGACACAAGCAATCCTTCCTCAGCCAAAACAGTTTAACTATGGCATGGGTTAACTGTGAAGAGGAGGGGAATAGCAGAGTGAATGGGAAGATTGACCCAGCATCAGAGCACGGGGTAGCCCCAGAGGAATGACAGATAAGTGAGATTAGCCTGAAGTAGCTTCTTTCATCCATAAGAGATATATCCTAATTCTGCAAAGGCTGAGTATGAAAGGCATAGCTGTGGAGCTGCTCTTGCTGCTATGGATTATGGGACCCTCAAGTCTTTCAGGCAATAGATACATGTTACATATGTGTCCAACGGGTTAAAGTAGCCAGGGCAGATGTGTTTGTAAAGCCACACTGTTCAGCATAACAAGCCACACCAGTTAAGCAATTCAGCATTCCCCAGGAAAAGCCATCTTTGGCCTCCTTTCTTGCACCATACATTTCAGGCAGCATTTCAAAAGACAGCCTTGAACTGGCATCCACCCAAATGTAGCAAGCTAAGGACAAGTTAAGACCAGCACCAGATTTACATTACGTTTTTCTGTCTCACATGTTGAACAACCTGTCCACAACTCTATCATTTTGTAAATTCCATCCCCACTCCTGCACTGCACTAATAAAAACCATCTCAGCTATTTCCCTGCTGTCATTCACCTTCATGTTGCCCTCCAAGCACGCCCCCACTTCAGCAGGCAGAGCTGCCCCACCTCAATGCTTCCCCCACCAAGCTCACACACCCTGTCTGCCCTGCTCATCTGCTCCTTTCACAGCAGTTACACACTGTTAATTATCTGTTTGCATCTCACAAACAGACCTCATTTTGACTGCAAGAACCAGTCTATGAGCATCACTCTCCACCTTATTTCTTATTCCCCAGATCAGTCTCTCCAGCAAAGCTCTGATGAGTCATTCCATATTTAAAGGAATATGTTCAATAATTCCACACCAAGATTAAAAACTGAACAGAGAGAAGAAGGAGAATCAAACAAGTTTGTTCTGTATATTTACCTCCACAAAACCTAAAACAGTTCTTAGAGGAAAGGTGGTGAGAGGAAAGGACAGACTTTGAACACCAGTTTGAAAAACTGGCTAAACAGGATTTTGGTCATGTCGCTGAGAGTACAAAGAGACTGAAGAGACATGCTTTGCCAGCAGCAAAGCTGGATGAAAGCCAGCACAAGCTGCTGAGTTTTTTGCAAATGAATCCCAAGGGACTAAAATAACAGCCCCCTTCGTGTTGCCTTAAATATGGCTGAACTAAGATGTGGATCTTAGAGAAACACGAAGATTCTTCATTAAGCTTTTTCTACAGATATGATGCATGAAACACTAAAATAAACATCTGTCTATTTGGATATCCTCATTTCCCTTACTAAAAATAGCTCTCATCCTTGAGAAAGGCCACTGCATCTGTGCTGTATCTGTGCCTGGTATGGTAATGAAATACTGAGATAATTCAGCCACAGAATGCACCCATGCTGTCAAACTGAACCATTTCTAAAACATCAGGGTATTCTGAGAGATTCTCTCTTTAAACCACCTCTGAGAAATAACAGAAAATTCAGCTGCCTCTTACTCATCAGATTTCCAGCAGCTCCTAGTGAGTCTTTAAAACAGGATCCTTTCTTTTAGCCATGCACAAAATTTCTCTGTTTTGCTTCTTTTGGCCCTGCTGACCCATCATACCTAATTCAAGACAAAAATCATTCACAAAGCTTCAGAATTAAAGGCATCCTTGCAGTTTAAGCAGATCTGGACACCATGCTAAAGTATAACATAAAAATTCAGAAAACAGCTTAGCTTGTAGTCCACACTTAATCTATTTGATTAATGTGAATCTATTTTCAAGTAGAAAGATTAGTTATATTTAACAATATTCTTTGCACAAAAAATGGTCCTCACAGGGTAAGGATCTGGTTTCAAATCAGCAGTACCAACAGGATGTTACTAAATTGCCCAGAGTTTAAAATTTGGTGATTGCAGATGAATACATGGTCTACTTTCTGCCAGATCAGCATATCTGAAAGTGCTCATTTTTAAAAAAGCGCTCATCAAAAAGTGCCCACCACCCTGCCATCTTTAGAGTCAGGTGGGTGAACAGATCATATCTGGTCCAGTCAAAATTGGGGACATGACACAGAGAGACATTTTGATTTGGCTTAAAGCCTGTCAAAAGACTTTGAACAGATTTAGCATTTTAGATCAATGGTTTGCAAAATAAACCCAAGCAAACAAAACAAAAGCCACTTAAACAAACAAAATCACCCTGCACTAAAAGTTTTTCAGGAATGATATCTTTTGGTCATAATTAAAAAGAAAACTTTCAGGAATAACTTAGAAGAAAAGTTATTTTGGCTCGCTTAGGCCCTTCATTCTGATATAATCCCTTGAGCTTAAAACCCCTCATATTACTAAAATGAAATTGTTCAAGAGAGAGTGAAAATTAGACTCCACAGATCTGTAAAGTACCCTGAGATGAAAAAAGTTTTCTGAGGCACATAAATGTGCACTGCTTACATCTCCTTAGCTCAAACACATGACTAAAGCCATACTGTTTATAACCATGGATGTTTTCCAGTCTAACTTGTATTAAAAAAAAATCATCATCACTTATTAGACACTACTGCAACTCTTTAATGCCCTTTGGTGTGAGTCATTCTTTGCTTGTAGCATAGAGCATATAACAATGAACAGTCTTCTTTCAGCTAGCATGGAAAACAGAGGATAATCTTCAAAAACGTTTCCCTGAAGATTTTCTACTCTCAGTTCTGTTTCAACAGGCAAAGGTACTGCAGTTATTGCCTCAAAGCCTGATTTTATGCTAAGTCCTCTACAATTTATTCCAGAGAAGACCCAAACTCAATTCCACAGTTGCAGGTGCAGTTCCTGAAAGAAGATCTCCAGCAGTGAAAGAGGCTGCTGAGAGAAGTTGCAGATTCTTCAAACTTGCAAATACTACAGACCCAAGTGGCCACAGTCTTTGACAGCCTGCTCAAGTGCCCCTGCCTTCAGGGCTTGGGCTGAACAACATCTGCCATGTGTGACTCTCACCACCCTGGACTCTGTTTTGCCCACTCTGCAGCTCCACTGAAGATCAGGCCACCAGTGCCACCAGTGGGTACATGAGAGGTTGGGGTGTTTGGGAAAGGACACATTTTATGGGATGGCAGGGAGAGAAGGAGATCAAGAGTTGAGATGCAGCCAAGTCTCATTAACAGAACATGTTTGCCACCAAAACATAAGCAGGATCAGAGCACCACTGAAAAACAACATCCAGCAACTCTGAAATCTGTTCGAAGGCTGAAAGGGTCTAATACAACATGGGGAAACTCAGGCCCAACAAGCCATGGCATTGGAATACAAAGCTTGCACACACACACAACATACCATGACATGTCAGCCCAGGGAAATATTTTCACTTGGACTTCGTGCCTCAGTTCCTGCACCCATGAGGGTTTCACATTTATTTACAATACTCCTCATGGGCAGTTTTCTGCTCCTTCACTCTTCCAACCCTGGTGATAATGTCAGCCTTATCCACGCAATGGAGGAATTTAAAGCATGTCAATACTACTGGGAGGTGCACAGACTGCATTTCAGCACTATTTACAGTATGATAACCTTTATTGTGCTGGGTAACTTTTTAAACAGAGAATCCTATAGTAAGCTCTTGCCTTTGTTCATCTGTTAACTGATATTCCACATGGCTGATAATGGATACATGGTGACCTTGTACTGAAATTGCTGTATGGAAAAAAAGAAAAAAAGTATAAGCCTCAGTGTAGCCACAAGCTACAAATAACATCTTTTCCCCTTCTAGCTAAATAAGGAAAAGATTACAGCATTTAGATACCATTCAGACGTCAACATGAAAAAGAAATTGCCCCTTGATTTTATTTCTTCGCAGGGCAAACATGCAGGAGATGACAGAGGCAGCCCAGGTCCATTCACTAGAAATGTTCAAAAATAATATTGCCAGTTGATTTTTCCTATTAGGAGGAAGGCAATTATTTGCTCTACTGAACACTAATGCCTGAGATTATTTAGTGACTGCAGACTAGCCTGGACAAAAGTGTGGGTTTCATTTCCAGCTTGCCAGAGAATCTAATTTTGCTCAATATTTCCAGTCAAGTTACATATTACCTTATGGCTCTTGATGGCCTAGAAACTGCACTCAACAAGAGAACGAGTAGTCAGTCACAAAGGCCACCTTTGAGTGCATAAATGCACTCAAGAAAGACATGTACACAGTAGCCAAAACCTATTAGAGTCCAGATCCATCTTTGGAATTTTCAAGTGTAAAAGCAAGTTTGCCCTGCTAAGTCTCAAGGAGAGGCAGGATGTGGCACTGAGCTTCAAGCACCAAAGACTGTCTTCTCCTCAAGTACATTATGCTGCTCCTTACCACCTGTTAATCTCTGGCCACTTTGTCTTCTTTCCTGAATAGAGGTCCAGACCTGGTGCTGCACATCTCTAGCAGTTCCAAAGCAGTTTCCTCTACACCAGCTGTGCATATAGACAAACTCCTCTTGTTGCCTCTCTCACAGAACTTTTCCACTCATGGCATGAGCTTAAGGTAACAACAGGGTCTCAACTATCCTAGGCTTGGGGTTCTGCTGTGAAATCCCAATCACAAATCTTCAAAAGAAGTAGTAGTAAAAAACCACAGAATTATGCTTTTAAATGTATTTATGATATTCACTTTTACTTTTTGCTTTGTTGGGAAGCTGAAGTTACAGGAAATAATACCACCTTGTCCTCGTCCTTGTTGTCATCTCACAGGTCACCACAAGTCTCTCAAGAGAGAAAGACCTACAGACACTTCTTATAATTACTGCAAGACTTCAGGGGGGAAAAATTGAATGTATTCTTAAAGTTTTTTGCATCCTTCCACTCAATAAAATAAGAGTAAATTCCTTTAAAATTCATTATAGTCCTTCAGAATTGATAGAGGCATTGGCAACTTTAAACTTAGCTGGTGAGAGTAGGCTACAGCTAATTTCCTGCATAAAAATAAGTTTGTTTAGTGTTGTTCAGCAACAGGTAAAACATGAAATACAGAAATAGAGCAAATTGTCATGGTTTGTCTGTCCAGAGACAGTCTGTGAAGCACAGACAACTCACCATTGTGACTTAGGGCTGTGATAAATTGTCCTAAAGATGAAACTTCCACATTATTTCTTTCTGTGGTTCATTTTAACTGGGACTGGGTCTTTGGCAGCAAAGTAAACAATAGCTAACTAAGGGCTTTAATTCTTCCTAGGAAAGAATGCAAACATCTAACATTCTGCCACGACCAAGATCTGTCCAAGCCATGCCACTTGAGCATTTTATGACCCTTTTTGATTAATTATT
Source organism: Petroica traversi (assembly GCA_025920805.1). Lineage (NCBI taxonomy): Eukaryota > Metazoa > Chordata > Aves > Passeriformes > Petroicidae > Petroica > Petroica traversi. The sequence goes on along the minus strand of JAHLSL010000036.1, from coordinate 6,688,680 downwards.
TCTTACATGGAAATTTGCAACACCAGATTATTTGCACGCTTTCCAGCTATGGTATCTACAACATCTAATTCAGGTAATGCATTAAGCATAAAAGGCAAGACCACAGCTCAGGCCATCTGAATGTCACAGTAATCAGGTCACAGGCTTTTATCTTCAAAAGCACAACCTGTTTTAATAAGAGAGTGTTGAAATATGCAGAGTACTCCACAAACAAGCTACTTGAAGTTAGCTTTGTGTAAGATAAAGCACCCCAGTCCAGCAACATTTGTGGACTTACTTTACTATTAAATTATGTGTCAGGAAACTGCTAAATAAAGAAACACTTACTGAGATAAACTACATTTTCACTTTAAATTAATCTGTACGAAAGAGGCTATAGCTATCAAACAAACAAAATAATGCAAAAATATGCATATCTTGCAAAATAAGTTATTATTTGTTAGCACAGAAATACTACTAATACAAAGAAAACCCCTACCCTATCAACCTTTTACCTACATTTCAAGCAGGATTACAAAGGTGCCTCACTCTCCTAACAGGCTGCTTGCTATCAGCTCAACTCACAGAGTAAGTCATTACAGCCTGAAAGACAAGGTTGAACATACTTTCCAAACTTTAGGTTTTAATTAATGTCATGGCTGCAACATTTCCCTAAGTCTTGATATAAGCACAAGCTCTGCCTCAGAGTTTTATACCTCCCCCACTCCCACTCACCTCTGTTTCAAGGACAAACTTTCATTAGCAATGTGATCTTTAGCACTGGCTCTATTGACTGCAATGCTTGGTACTGCTCTATTTACTCAACACTACCTCATTGTTTGTAGTGCAAGCTTAACCTGTAGTAGGAGAACAGCCAATGCCTGCAAAATTAAAGCATTTTTTCTAGTAAGCTGTTTCTCAAGTTGGTTTTGTAGTAATATGCAGGGAAAGTAAAAAGATGAGGCAATACCAAAAGAATGAAGAGACACCTATCATCCACAATCCAGTTTCCTGCAGGATTTTCTCATACTCCTGCCTTCTCCATTAAACTCATACTTTAAGAATATCATAGGCATGGACTTACCTGAATAATAGCCTTGAGATCTATGAGGCATCCTTACTTATATAAGAATTCAAGTGATTCTTGATCAAACCCTTACAAATATCAGCAAAAGAAAGTCAAACTTTCTTAAATTGAATCTGCTTTGCTTTGTAAATAGGAGAGCATTCCCTTCATGCAAACATGCTTTCACAAATACATAAAGTACAAATGGAATTAGATCCATAAATCAGTTTGCCTTCAACCTCTCAAACTTTCAAGTCACCGATTAGGGCAAGTATCAAGAATTGGTTATGACTCATAGGGAAAAATGAGAGTAAGAAACTATTACAGATATGATTTTAGTTCACAACTGAGCAAGATCAAAATTTACACTTGGTCTTCCAAGGGATTCAGACCTGTCCAACACAGAACAAGGACATTAATGGTGGCACCATTTGCATGTTGCTTCCTCTTACAGAACTACAGCCTTCCTTTCAGGTAACTTACTATTGCCAATGCAAGTTCATTGTGGCTGAAAAGACTTGACATGAGTTTGTATAAATGTGAAGCAAGTCAGAGCTTCTTGTGGCCAAATCTTAGCATCTGAGTCTTACAGAGAAAGGCTGTTTAAGCATAACCACAAGAACAGCAGTTTTCTTCTGCACTTCATATTTACAGCTTGCCATTTCACATGCTTTACAATAAGTCTCTCCTGTTTAAATTTAATTCTGTCACAAGAAATAACAGACACTCAAGTTATCAATCAAGCCAAATGCAAAACTCCATCATAGTCATATTCTTGTGACAACTATGTATTTCCAACTATGCATTTCTCATGATCCCACTCCAATCCAATGGTATTTGATTCAATACACTGTCTATAGGCTGTCTATATGCTGTATTTCTTAAGCTGCAAAGAAAATTAAATTTAACTTACAGCTACAAGGTCTAGTACATAGCAAAATTTCCACAGGGCTTTTTTGCACTTTCATTTTTCAAGTTACATTTCTGTAGTTCTACTTCCCTCTTAGTGCAATTCACTGCAACAGACTTACTTATCAGGAAAGTAAACATCTTTACAGAAGTTACAGCCATTCTACAGAATTAGTTTCACATACTGCCAATGTCAACACAGTTCATTATAACGTTAAAGCACATACTTAATTTCTCCAGACTAAGAGACAGAGAATGGAAACCCCACTAATTAAGTTTTGATTTGAATGCAATAAGGATGATAATACAATTCAGAGACTATTCTAGAGCTCTAGTAATAGAATCTTTCATTTTAAGCTAACAGGTGTCAAAATCATTGCAGGAGCCAAGTTTTTGCAAAAAGGAATACAGTTGTTGCTTAACCTTAAGTTTCTAACCGAAATTTTAGTGTTAACAAAATATCCATTTCTCAGTCCTTTTGGCCACACTTTGCCCACTGTAACTCTACAAAGAGAGGCAGCAGGAAGAAAGAGAAACTAAAATATTTTGAAATGGAAGTTTGGGAGAAGTAGAAGTTGGGTTTAGCTGCTTTGTTTTGTCACTCATCACAAGGGGTAAATATGTGAATTTCAATTCCCAATACCTTTTGCTTAATATTCATCCCATAACTCAAATCTACCTTCACAGCATGTGGATTTAATGAATGAGGGACAAATTTGGAAAGCAGCTATTTATGAACAAAGCAAGAACTGAGGCCATTGTAGAGAAGTACAACGGAGCAAGTTGTGAACTGTTTAAAGAACATCACCACAGATTTATCAGAGCAAAGCACTGAAACATGGTTTATAGAACAAACGTGACTTCTGACTCAGGATTCACTCAGAACATGTGTCAAGGTGTCTTTCAGAGCATCAATAATTCCCTCCTGGAATAAGGTTGTAGCTAACAGAAATGGATCATGAAGAAAAACAATATGATATCTCTGCATGAAAGAAAAAAGCTTTTCCCGAGCAGAGTGGAGATGGCAAAGGCATGAACATGAGGGAGAATTACTGTTTATGTTTCTAGTTCAGAGACATAAAATTTCCAGTTTTAACCACAGAAATAATCTAATAAGACAGGGCTGACATTAGGTTGCTAAAAAAATTAATCTTCAGTCAGCATTTTTAGTTTTGGCCACAACACTGCTTTGCTAGCAGTATCAATTCTAACATCTGCATCAGTCTGAAATCCAGCTCCTCAGCAGAGAAGTGGAGCAACACACTGACAGACATTGCCCTCATTTGGCAGCACTCTGCTACCCAAGAATTTTATACATAACTTAAGAACTTTGGTTTATGAAAAAGGGGGGGGGGGGGAATCAATTAAACCAACATAAAGATTGAGGAAGTGTGCAACCCTTTCAAAATGCAACCAGAGGAAGAGAGAAACAGCCCAGGTGTGCAAACAATGCAGAGTATCCACATGAAGCTTTCTAAGCTGCTCCCACGTTAACAGCAAGAACAGATGGAAGCACTGCACACATAATTACTGTCAAAATATTGGAAAGCATATCATAGAATAATTTTGGCTGGAAAAGATCCTCAAGATCATTGAGTCCTATAATTAATCTAACAGTGCCAAGTTGATCACTAAACCTGATCATGTCGCTAAATGCCACATCTACAGGTTAAAATCCTTCATGCTTCATTTATTCCTCAGCCACTTTTGAAAACCCTGACAATAACTCATCAACACATTTCCAGTGATTTTTCCAGTAGCTACTTATAGCAAGTAGAAGGAAGGAAGTTCAAAGTCCCTGAGGATGATGCAATCCAGCAATCTCTGTATTAAAATGTTTCTACCTGCTATTTTGTTGTCTTTGAATGACTTTAAAAGAAACCTGCAAGAACAATTTCAAGAGAAATTCAAGCATTCAGATATTATATTATAGCTGTGGAAACAGCCAAATGTGTTAGTGCCACAGTTTTCGAACACGGCACAACGTGAAGCTGTGCCCTGTAAAGACAGGCACCTCAAGCTATTCTGGAAGGTCACAATAAAGTTTATTTGTCCACATATGCTAATCCCAGACTTCGTAATTTAATGTTATAGTTCAGCTTCATCAGGAAAAGTAGCAACTTCTGCTATCATAAAAGTCTACTCATACTCATCCCCAAACAAAATTATTCACTTCTCATGAATATTGGCACTTCTAGTTTTAAGAGAAGATAGCCCAGCTAGCCAAGGCTACCACATTTTTGTGCCTAAAAGGAAGAAAATATACAGCTTTAGACAAATTCCTTGATCTAATTCTCTGCTCGTTCTGAAGTGAAATATACCTAATACAGGAACAAAGCAAGGGAACCTTCCTATTTCCTACAGCGAATTCTTGAATTCAGATAAAAGTATTGCTGTCTTTGCAGAAGGTAAGGTCTCTGCTTTTCCATACAACCTTACAGAATATAAATGCTGCCAATAATAAATGGATTCACATGACTTACATACATATGTTTCTGTATACATATGTATAATATACATAACAGAGGAACTGTTTATGCTATCAAGTCTCTTCTGTGTTTTTTGAGAGGACAGATTTGAGTGTTTCAATAATAATGTAATATGCTACAGAGCTGGGTAGCACTGAGGAGTTATAAAGGGAAAAATAGTTACCTATAACATCAACAACACAATTGCAACTAAGGTTCTAAAAAAAGAGTTGGCATTGCTTAAAAAAAATAAAAATCCATGCTGTAACATCATACAGCTACAGGAAGCATTATCACATTCCTAATTCCCCACAGTAAATACTGATGGTATTCCAATATTAAGTATGCAACATAATTTAACCAATGCTCATCTACTTTTATCAATGAAAATAGAGAGCTATTAGATGTTAATAGAGGATGAAATTCCACATAAAGCTACCTGCACACAGGACACTCAGCCCTCCTGTAAGAGCAGGAATCTATTCCTTTCCTGCCCTGGTGTCTATCAGGAAATCCTCATCACTCACTACTGATGCCAAACCAAGGCCACAGTGTCACACAAACTGCTCAGTGTTAAAATGTTAAAATGTGCCCGTGTTAAAATGTTACCCTCCTTCCACCCACACCTCAGTGCTAAGGCTGCCCTTGGGAAAACTTCCTAATCTGCCATGTGTGCATCAGGCAGAACCACTCCAAACCAGAACTGGCTTCAAGCCAGAACAGTGCCCTGCAGTTCAATTTGCAGCCCCAAAAACTTCTGTCCTGGCAGAATGCAGGTGAGGGAAGGCCATGTGGCAGCACTAAGTGAAAGGTGCCACTGAAGGGTTCATACAACGGCAGCTTGAGCACACAATGCTGGGGCAGAGAAAGCTGGAGCTGGTATCACCAGAAACGTGTTGGATCATGAAAACACAACCAAAGGGTGTAGTTTCATGGGACGTGAGCTTGGACAGCAAAGCAATTTAAAGTTCCCACCCCACCTGCTCATTTCAGTGATCCTGTTTACAGCACAGCTTCACAAAGGGTTTTACTGACACAACAAAAAGATGGCAAAGTCTGGCATGGGGCAGGGGAGAAGCTGGCTTCACTGCTGAAGCCAAATCTTGTGAAACAACACCCTAAGTATTTGTTGTGGAAAGAACAGCCTGTCTAGTAATACTTTGCAAAGGTTTGCCAAACACCTGCTCCAAACCATCAGAACTCAGATCCAGCAAATCTGTTAGGAGTTTTATTGAGGTGATGCAGTCACCAAATAATCTGGAGTCAAAAGACCAACCATGCGACTCAAAAAAGAAAAAAAATCACCCTGCATTTTCAGATTTTTTCTGCAGTTTGAAGACTGAGAGATGTATTAAAAATAAATGTAAAAAAATAATTTATCCAAAATGAAGGTGTGACAGCTGGCAAGGGAGGCAAGAATACTTTCTGCTAGCACTTTGTGAAGAAGAAGCTGCAGAACAAGTTTCTCTTAAAAAAGGGTTGTAACCGGTTTATCAGGTTAGAGGAATTCACGGGTTCTTCCACCTCTCCCCCCCATCCCATTTGTTTCCAAATGCTCATTTAACCAGCTTGCTTCTTGCTGAATTTGCTGAAAATAAATTGCACCTGCAGCTCAGTTGGAGGATCGATAGGCATCCAAAGATGCTTGAGGGAACTGGCAATTTGCTACCACCTGGTAAAGTGGCAACAACTGAGTTTTTCAATCTGAGCATTATTTAGGTGAGTGGGTGGAAAAAAAGGCCCAGCTTTGTCTCCTCTGTTTTAAGAAATCAAAATATTCACTGAAATATTTGATTCAATATATGTAATCAGCAAGGCTAGGAGAGTTTTTAAAACAAATTTTTAATACTTAAATGTCAATCCACAGATTAAAATTGAATGCTTTCAGTGAGTCCAAAAGCAAAGCCAGGTCTCACATGAGAATGTCTCCCTTTTTATGTATATTGTTCAAAGAAAGATGGTAATTACAGCTAAATACTGCAGACAGTTCTCCAAAGTTATTAGTTCTTCTTAGACTTATCCTTTGTCAGGAAGACATGCAAATATTGCCTTGCAAAAGGAAAGTAACATGTCTGAAGGCAAGTCATGCTGATTCAGCCAGGTTTTCTGTATGGGAGGGATTAAGAAATCCACAACACTTTCAACTTCACGTGGGATCTTTAACTGAGAACCCCCGTGGCTACAATCAGAGAAGCACATGAGGATGTCAGCTTTTTGATGACAGAGTAATGGGGCTGAGAGAAAGGCAAAGTTCATTTTGGTTTTGCTCTTTAAAAGCAAGGTTCCATTCCAGCAAGGTTTCAGAGAGCAACCTGAAAATAATTGCTCTCTCTTAAAAGCTTGGAAACTGGGAAACCATAAAGCTACAGCAGTTAACTAGAAAAATATAAATAACATGTTAAATAAGCCAGTCCTGTGATTTGAGGATCTGAACAATGAAACCTGGCAAGAATGTCCCAGTAAAGCAGGAAGAAAACTATTCCCCTTGGTAAGTGGTATAGCTAATGCATGTTTAGAGGCTTAGATCACATGCTCAAGACAGTTCCAAATACACACTTGAACAAGAGATCTTCCACTTACTTTGTTAAATAAAAATCCTCACATTTTTCTACTCAGTAGCATTCTGCAACATCTCAGCAGCTGTGAGTTCACCATTACAGGTACCACATCAGAGATGTTATTAATGCCATTTTAAACTAAATACATGAAGTGAGGGGCTCCCAAAGGTCACACATTTTATGACTTCAGGTAACTATTTCCCTGACATTTGTATATACTCCACCCTCAAAGGAAAGCTATCACAACATGGCACATCACCTATGAGAAAATACAAAGGGTTCCCATAACTGCAGTAGTAACTTCAGAATCAAATGCTTGTTACCTTGGAAAAGCACAGTATTTAAAACCTTGCAACAAAACATATAGAGTATCACTGCAGTAAACAGCTTGGTTATTTGGGAGCATTGTGCTTCAGAACCTTACCTTGTAAAATTACAGCAACCAAAACTTATTGATAAAGAATCCTATTTCAGAATATTTCTTAAGAAACTACTTAAGTAATAAGCTGTGCAAGACATAACATTTTAAGAATATGAAGTAAAATTGAAATGGTGCATCATTTGTTGAAGCACCTGATTAAAAGCAGAGTAAAGACCTGATCATAAATTACAGGCCTTTGTTAGACCCCATCATTGCTGGAAAGTGAACAGCAACAGAAGGAGACTTTCTGTGGTCAGGAGAATAACTCCAGACACACAGTAGCTGCTCTACTGTTTACCAGCTACAAATCAGTGATTCAGAACCACAGAATGTTTGAAGTTGAAAGAGGCCTCTGAAGCATGGATAAAAGTTACAATGGATTTGTGCTCAGTGATTCTCACTTCCCTCTACGTGTAGAGACTGGGAACCCAAGGCAAAAGCCAGAAGCAGGCACCAAAACTTTCATTTACATGATTGAAATGTGTGCTAAAGTGAGCAATTTTCAGCTGCATCATCAATTTTCTACCACAATTCAGGCAGGGTGTGGAAAGTTAGTTTCATAAACTCTATAACATTATCTCAAATCAAGGTAGAAGTCTACTTCCTTTTCCTCCTCCTTTTGAAATAACCACTTCAACTACCTGTTGCTTTTGCTAATCAAAACTGAGAAAGAAAAAAAAAAAAACCCTGTATGCATTGTCAACTGACTCATCCTTAAAGTATATGATGCAATTAAAACATCCTGTGGACTTGTCTTCAAAAATGCAGAAAAGGATCTACTATGAAAGAATATGGAGTTCTGCTTTTTGCCACCACTGCAAGTGGGAAGTTGAATTCTCTCCTAATTCCCACAGGAGTCAGGACACTGAGGGGAAGGGAGAAGGGTTTAGGTAAGGTGTGTTCCAGAAGACTTATGATGGAACTGGCCACATCACAACAGGCATTCAACAATTAACAGCAAAATCATTATTTAGTTGCATAGATATGCAAACAAAAAGGAAAAAAATTGTTGTTTTTCAAGAGTCTCTACCCACCTACACACAAAGGTAGTATTTCCTTTTATTTGCTAAAGCAGACCCACCTACAGTGCAATTTACAGCAATAAGATACAATCTCTCATAAAGTATTGAGTATAATTAAAGTGTGTCTGTTATAAAGGTAAATAGAGTGTACTGGGCTAAGCTGTTCCAGATGTCTTTAGTGCAAGATCTGGGACAAGATCAAACCTGCAGCTGCACATTTTCTCAGGGGTTATTATGGAGCTTTAAAAAAAAAAAAAGAAAGAAAGAAAGAAAGAAAATCACCTCTTGGTCCTGAACTCCAGAAAAACAAATTCAAGTAGAACAAATGTGACTGTAGCCAATGTTGACAGATTTTAAGCCACATAGAAGTTACATGTTCAAAGACACTCCAGAGTGTAGTGCTAACCATGCACTATCAAAGAGGGTTAGGACCAAGTCTGCCAAGTTATCTGTGTCACCAGAAGTTACAGCAACACGAACCTGTTCTACTGCCTAAGCAAGTTTCTTGCTGAAACACACCTACGAATGATTCAAACAAGGTGTGGAAAGCCAGGTTTATATGTTACACAAAAATGCACTATTGTATTTTTCCATTCAAGCACATTTCATGCATAGAAAGGAGAGTGAAAGCAAGCAAACTTTCAGGAACTGCATCATGTATACACTGCTTGCACTAAAGCCCCCTTGAGCTGTATGTGTCATATAAATTCATAGATTTGCTGTCTCAGTGTGTTATTAAATGAGCCAAAGAGCAAAACTACAGAAATCAGAAAAAAAAAAATCAAACCAAATAATTTATAATCCTCTAATTATGTTCATCTGAAAAAGAGTGATGCACAACAAGCATATCTGATGCTACATGAAAGATTTGGAAGATTTCAGCTGGCTTTAAGAATAACAAATGAGAAAAAGTTTTTTTAATACACATTAGAGCAGTGAACCTGCAGACTAGAACGCACCTTGTGAAGTTTGAAAGTTTTATTATCTCTGCTTTATTAATCAGTATTCTTACTGGCCTACTCTTTTAAGGATAAAGAGAAACGTGGAATAAAACTAGACCCATCAAAACAACCAGAAGTCAGATCTTTCAAGGACTGATAGCATCAGCTCAAATACACTGCTACTGCACAGAACTGTTTCAGAATTATGGGGTTCCCATTTCAAATGGTTGAGGCCTTTTTGGGCCAGCTTAAAAACAAGCATGAAAACTTGCTAGCGATTTCAAAGCGAAAGACAAAATTAAAGTCTGTTTCCTTTTCCAAATCCGTCCACAGATTTCACCTGAGGAGCCCCTGCTCCCAAAAGCAGCACCTCACCTGTTGAAGAACCCGGTCCAGTGGTTCAGCTTTGCCCAGTCCCTCTGGTGTTAAGCCACTGACTTCGCGACACTGGTCACTTAACTCCAAGTTGTCTGCTTTCACCAGGGATTTGTGTAGTGTCCCTACCTAAAAACATTTAAGAAATTATGGACAAAAGTGAGTAACAATCGAACCGGCTCTTTCTAGTAATGTGTTGAGACGGTAGAAAAATCAGAAAGGTGCAGTATCACCTCCCGATAAACACCAGGAGAAAAAGCATTTGTCTATTTCACAAATCGAAACCTTTGGCCGCGGTTTCTCTCCCTCCCACCCCGGAGAGCAACGCTCTCTGCTTCGGATTATCCGAGCTCATTTTCGTGGGAGGCCTAGTGCAGTCAGCACCGACTTTTGCGGGAGTTGTGAAGTGCAAAGGGAAGATCACTTAATATTAAGGCAGTTTCATGAATTCACTAGTGAAATTGATAGTCCTGTTTGTTTTATCAAAGCCCTTCATCTCTAGGGGGTTATTTATGATAGGGCTTTTGGGGAGAAAAAAAAAGATTAGAGATGACTTTTAGGTTGGCCTAAAAAATAAAAGAAATCAATATTCCCTTAAAGGTTATCCAAACATTGATTAAACAAACAAAAAGCAGGCCCAAAGGGTCCAACGGTGACCGTGAGCGGCTCCCAGGGAAGCGAGCACGCTCGGAGCCACCCGGAGCAGCTTTTTGTTTCAAAGCTTCAAAAGTCCGTAGACATCCTCGAAGCTCCACATGATTTAAGGCGGACGGGGCAGTGGGGTGTGGAAGCGGCCACACTTTCTTTAAAAGTAACTTCTTCCCTCAAGACGGAACAAAAAGGAGCTTGCCGAGCGAGCGGCCCGGGCAGGGAGCGACCCCTGGGCTCGGCCCCGCGCCCTCCCCTCGCTCGGGGCATTTGTGAAATGAACAAACGGCTCCGGGCGGGCGGCGAGCGGCCGGGACAGCCCGCTCGCCCCGCCCACTGCCCCGTCCGCCT
>JAHLSL010000036.1:6661547-6677542 GCA_025920805.1 Petroica traversi | reverse complement strand
AGGGCGGCGAGCGGCCGGGACAGCCCGCTCGCCCCGCGCCGGGGAACGCGCCCTCGCCACGGATATCGAGCCATACCTTCTTGCTGTGTAGATCCACAACTTGCCACACCAAGAGAATTAGTTCCCTCTCATCCGAACCCAGTTTAGCCCCATATGCACCAGCTGTTGCCCCAAACAACACCACCAAAGAGTCACTGTGCGAAGCCGTCATGACCACAGGGGGAAACAACTACAATCAAAAGCAGAGGTCAAAAAAAAAAAAAAAAGAGAGAAAAGCAAAAGAAAGACACACTAACAAACAAGAAAAAAAATAAAACCAAAAAAATCCCACAAGGCTCACCCCCTACCTCCAAGTAATCAAAGGGAAGAGGAGCGAACGAGGAGTCACAATATAAAGAGGAGAGAAAGAGCTATTTAGGAGGTTGGGTGTTTGAGGAAAAAAAAAAAAACATGGAGAAAGAAAGCTCCCATCTCTACCTGTTCCCGGTGATCTCCTTCCCGGGGCCGATTGGGAGGTGAAATTAGCAAGCTGTGGGTTTCTTTCCCTCTGACATCATGGCAGAAGCTCAGTCTGGGCTTGGGCTTTTTTTTTTTTCTCTCTCTCTTTTTTTTTCCCCCCCCCTTCCCTCTTCCCCTTCCCCTCTCCTGAGTTACCTGCCCTTGGTGCAGCTCATGTGACTCTAGTCAATCTCCCAAAGGGACAAGGCCATTGGGCCTCTGCAAAAGGTGTAGGAGGGACGGAGGGAGAATCAACGCCTGGCTGATCCGGCCTGATTGGTTTTTGAAGGAGATCAGAGGCAAACTCCCTTTCTCTCTTTAATTCTGCCTGCAGGAAGTGCCCGTACCTGCTTTCAGTTCAGCAGGATCCCGCCCGGCGCTGGGTGCGGGCGCTGCGCGGCCCCGTGCGGGCTCTGCGCGCTCAGACCCGCGCCCCTTTCGGGGCAAAGCTCACCAATACACGAGTCCACTCGCTAAAACACAATCTAGGACTTAAAGTTGAATTCCACGAAAGAAAAGTCTTTACCTGCTTCTGAGTAATTGCTTTTTACGCACGTTGCTGTGTGTGTATCCAGCTACCGATGCCAACGTTAATGTGTAATGGAAGTGTAGTATTCCACGGGGATTTTTAAGGGATATTAAAGGCAGAGAGTACTTTGCAATTCAGGCCCTATTCTTCATATAGTTTGTAAAGGGGTTTGTTTTGAGAAAGGATGTATCCAGGAAGTTTTGCAAAATGGCAATATAAAACCCTGTATTTTCTACTCTACAACTGCTCAACAAGGAACTGTCTCCTGGGCATTAACTGCAGTCCAAGATGGGCAGCTTTTCTCCACTCCTCTCACCTGTTTGACTGGTGAGACTACAATGGGAAACCACCACCCAGTTTAGCTGCTAGGAAAACACTCCTGTTCAACAGCAGCATTATTTGTAACACTGGGGACTGAGACAATTTTCAGAGATATTATCAAACTCAAATTGATTTTAAAGCAGAAAAGAAGATCAAAGGGCCTCTAAACTCTTGAAAGTTATTTTTCCTATTGCCACCTCTGATGAGTTTACTAATGATTTTTAAAGGCCAAAAGTTAGACTAGTCATAATTTTTCTTTTGTTTTATTAAGTCTACAGTTTATACTTCAATATCAGTGTTGTGTGGAAGTAGAGTTTTTACTGAATGAAAATTGGTGCTGCTATTTAGCTGCTGATGTTTACCCTTGGAAAATGCAGAGCTGGGCATTTCACTGTGGATATCTGATGACTTAAATTATTAAATCACATTTTCTCATTTTCTTTTAACATTCCAATTTTATAATTGATTAATTATAGCCATTTTTGTGTTCCTCCTTCTAGCAAACACTGATTCCCCACGCTAACACCACCAGCAAGACTAATTCAATTTATTTCAGTGAAAATAAGCTACAGTTCAAAGATGCTGTCCTATGTGAAGTATCTTAGAATTCATGCCTTACAAGTATTTACCTGACAGAGGCCATGCAGGAAACTTTGCACAGGTGCATCTCACTGAACATCACAAGACAGTCAAACACCTCTCAGCTGTCGTCTCTGCAGCTCATGCAGCTGCCTGAAAAGCAATCCTGAAAATATATTTTACAGAAAGGGCAAATTCCTGAACAGAGATGAAAACTTTAACCTGTAACGTGTACATATTTCTATATTCAAAATATTAAATTAACTTAAACATATTCTAAATATTTTTTAAACCCTTAAATAAATGCTGGCCTTCCTGCGATATCACACATTTAAATGTATCAGATTATGCAACTGGTTTCTCATTCACCTTTTATCCACTACCCTCCCATTCTCTGCCCTGAATTATACCAGCAATGTTAATGATCTAAAAAATGTAAAGTAATGACATCGTATGTCTCAACAGAACAGCAACAGGATCCAGTTCCTGAAAAACATATGGGACAAGCCCTTGTACACTGAACATAGAAAAGTTAATTTGTAACCAAGATCTGAAATAGTTATTGCTCACCTTTAGCTTTAGTCTTGTAGGCATATTTATAGAGGTACTTGCATGTAGGCTCCATACGAGGATAATGTCTCATTAATGTAACTGGGTGGAGAAGAAAAGTTCTAAGAACATTCATTGCTATGGAAGCACAGTACTGTGATTATTTTGTTTCTTATTAATCAAGCAATTAAAACTGGAAAGAAGATCTATTTTACAGGTAGATTACATGAGAACACAAGAGACTCATTAAAAGCACTGTGCTTGCAATGGATAAATCTGTCATGGTATTTTCATTCTTACTGGGAAGGTTTCGGGAAGGTTTTGGGAAGGGAAGGGAAGGGAAGAGAAGGGAAGGGGAAAGGGGAAAGGGGAAAGGGGAAAGTAGAAAGTAGAAAGAAACCAGCCCTTTTACTACATTATTGAAAATTCCTGTGAACTGAATGTCCCGATGACTAAGTCCTATTTTTAAAGCCTAATAAAAAGAGTATGAAACTTTGAGACATGAAATCTGGAGTAATACCCTGACTGCATTTAGATCTACATAAATACCTCAATTACCTTTCAGGAAATATGGAAGTTGATCTTCTCTTCCAAACTAGTATGATATTGAGAAGTTATTTGTCTTCACGAATATTTTACTCATCAGTTAAAAGGAGGAAAATGATGATGATATTTAACCCTGTAAAATGGTTTTAAATACCCTGAAAAAATGAATTAACTTTGAAGTTGGGTCTAATTTCAAAATTGGCCATGGTGGCAGGGCAAGGATGTGGACCAAAAGATGTGCAAAGGTCTCTTCTAGATTATTTTTTTTCCTATGATTTTGAGAAACAGAGATATTAAACTGAATAAATATGGGGCCTTGGTGTTTCTCTGCACAATAGGGATAGTAAATTCTCTGCATGCCTCAGCATCTCCAAACTGAACTGGCACTGGAAGTAAAAGATCTGGAAGTGATCTGTAAGCAAATGTAAGAAGACATTTAGATTTCATACCCATTCAGTCCTTGGCTCCTGGATTGGATTATAAGATACTGCAGCAATATTTGCTGAAGGAAGAACTTACCGTAACTCCTGAAACATAAACCCATATGTAAAAGAAATTTTCTGGCATTCTTCTTTAACAGCAAATGAGTGGGAAAAGGCATGGGAACAAGTGCTCAGCAGTGTTCTTTGATTGCTTTCCAGATGTTTGGAGAGATCTGGTTTTTTGGTCTGCCAGGTAGGTCTGCCATGATTACAATGCACTGTAGAAGCCTTGAAATAATTTATATTGAGATATTCACAAAAGCTCAGGAATCTGCAGAAGAACTTCAGAACTGTGGTTCTGATGGATTGTTACCCTGCAGATACCAGCATCATCAAGCCACACTGGAAGCATTCACTTAGAGTCCTGTATCAGTTGGAATTTATTTCTATTGACTTTAAGGTAAGTTAAAACATAAAATTGCTGACTGGCAAGATAAATAAGAATGAAATTACTTCCCCTATTATTGTACTTCCCCTATTATTGTCTCTTCTTTTTGAGATGACAATCAACCCAGTGGTTTAATCCTACAAAGGTTTTATACCTGTTCATTTCCCCTTTCAGTATTGGTGTGAGCTGTTTAGCCAAGTTTATCCAGATTACACTTATCAAACTTTTGAAAATCTAAGCATTTACTTTGCTACCAAATTTGTTGGCAGATCAAACATGCATGCATAGTAGTGTCTTTCTTAAATATTACTATAGATTTACATCAAAGTTAACAGCTTATAATAAATAAACTGAATTTCCATGTTTTTGTTGGGAATAATGCTGTCTATCAAATAATTTACTGAACAGTTTTCTGTATTTAGAATCACTGAAATGATTGCTGACAGAGACCTCTGCAAGGCTTCTTGTCCAACACTGGCTTACTGCCAGCACCACATTGACCCAGCCAGTATTGTGTCCAGCTATGACTTGGAAACCTCCATGGATGACCCGCTCCAGTGCTGCACTGCATTGCTGATGAGAAACTTTCTCCTGTGGCCAATCTGTTCTCACTGCTAAATTTTTAAATAATTCACTGCAACTAGTCGAGACAGGATCTTTAAGCTGTGGTAAGTTAGACAAGCCATGTGATACAATTCCTGTTACCTAATGAGATGAATATGCAAGTACTTCCTGACCCTTTCAATCTACCTTACCTGGGATTCAAACTCGACTTTGTGTCGAAACTTTATTGCCCTTACACCTGCCTAAATAAATTTTCATTGCAATTGCTTGCTTTTTTTACTAGTCCCAGGTATAGCATAATATGAAAAAGCAAGTTGAATGGAAAATATGCTTTTTGTGGCAGGTTTTTAAGCAAGACTGATGTTCAGTCTTAGATCAAAACACTTCTATACTCTAACCCATTTTCTTTTTGAAAGGATATACGTGTCTGTCGGTGTGGCAGAATATACAATAGTAAAAAATGTACTTTTTAATTATAAAGTTAATCTAGAGAGTTGTTATATAAGCTATAAAGGAAAAGTTCCAGTACTACCATTCTTGCTACTATCACCCCAGTAAAAAGAGTAAAACCACAAATTGATAACACAATCCACTGCAATAGCAAAAAGCTAAAATGTTCTCTGTTATTCACTAGTATTTACACGCAATTAAATAGAATCCTCTTCTTAATTTATAAACAATAAAATTTGAAATTACACATTTAAGGTTTAACAGGATAAAGTTATATCCTCTTGGGAAAAGACCTTGTGTTTAACTCCTAGAATAGTAAATGAGAATAACCTGATGTCTACATAAAGCATTTAATTTGGGCCATTTGTACTTTATATTTAACAGACCAATTTAGGGACTTTCAGTCATAGGAGTAGCAAGACAGGATATTCAGTAGTCCTTTACCCTTTTAGAAAACTTCTGTAACACTCCTTCAATGAATCAATGAGATTCAGCCTGTCACATTCCCACACATAAATGCGTTCATACTGTACTGCTAGGAAGTTCTCAGAAGTTCACTGAACCACATCACTGATGTTTCAGAGTGAGAAGTGGCCACAGCCATCTGGAACACTGGATTCCAGTCACCCAATTCCAGTCACCTTTGCATGTAAACATAAAAACCAAACAGACAACATAAGAAATGTAAAGGGCTTTATCTACATCAAAAGATCTGCATGCTCCACACTGCTCTCACTTACTGAGAGCTGATAAACAGTGCTGCAATGAGGCAGTGGTAAAAGAACTGATCATCAAATACAAAGCACTGTATACTGGAAGTCCAAGAAATTCAATGAAAAACAACTGTAAAATGCACACAATTAATGATGAATTTATGCAGGTTACCTCTTCTCAAGCTTTACTGACAACTGGCTGATACTGGCCTCATGAGATTATCTTGGCAGAAATTACTGATCTCTGTTTGTTTATTCAGATTGTACCACAAGCTCTCAGCTGACATAAAAATCTCGATAAAAAAGAAAGGTGTGTTCCTATAATATTTAATTCCCATTTGATTTAACTGCTCTGATATTTAACCTGTTTCTTCATTAGAATTTAATTAAACTTATCCCACATTCAGATATGCTAATACACTTCTTTTTCTCACCATTGTATAAACAGAAGTAAAATCTAAATGCAAAACATAAGCAAAACTTAATCACCTGTTGAAGTACTTGGGTTTTAAAAACATTTCATCAAAGCATTTTGTATAATAAATTGATGAATGCAAATATGTGCATCCAAAATAGACATGATAGGACCTATCATTCAATGACTTCCTGATCTTTCATCTTGATTATGGTTATTTTGCTCCGCTTCACTTCTACCAGCAATTGTGACATATCTAGGATCTGACAGGGGGATTTCAAACACACCCTGTGTCCTATCCAACACAAGGATGGCATAATTTCCCCAAAGAAGCAGCAGATCTCTGATGCTTTTTTAAATTTCTGTTTTCACTGTCCTGTCTTGAAAGTACAAAGTCTTTAAAAAGTCTTGTCTGACTCATGACTACCAGCCTCTAGTAGAACTAATGCCAATTTCTAGGAAGATTAGATGAGTTTATTTTCTACTCTACCACTTGACAAGACAACTACAGTTCTTGCAAAAATAATCTGATTTTTTTTTCTACAGCACCTCTAGATGCAATTGCTAGCATGGAAGACTCTAGTTCACATTCAACTGTATTATACAATCATGTCATCAGACTCTCACTCAAATAAATTTCCTTGTTCTAGTCAACAAATCCTCATGTCACTTTAACCTCTGAGCACGATTAAACAAATACCTTTCTTCTTTTGGCCTCATGCTGGATCTTAGACATTGTGGAATATATAGTGGAAGTCAGATAGAAGTAGTGTCCTTACAGATACATCTGGCTGATCCAGGAAAGTGATATGGTTTCCTGAGAAAAAACATTCTTAAAGAAACATATTGCACAGTCAGTAAATGTATTCAGACAGAAAGAGGGCAGGTATACCTAGATTATTCCTTTTGGCATACTGTAGAAATTTTAAATTTAAGACGCCATATGATGCAATTCAGTGCATTTTATCACTTAACAGCTACAGAATTGCTTTATAAGCACAGATAATAACTAAGCACTTGCAAGCAGGTGCAATTCCCTTCCCGGCAAGTTGGAGTTGTGATAATATACCCTGACAGAGCTGTTTCATAAGTGCCAGGGCTACCTCACCTCCTTTCCACAGCCCTCTGCTAATGTGGCACACCCTTGTTTGACAGGAAATGTCACCTTGTGTTCAGTCATTCCTTGTTTTCCTCAAGTAATTATCCCAACCACGCTGTGACACAGTTAACATACATTAAGATTTTGCCTTTTCTACACTGAAATAAGTGGTGGTGGGGAAAAGAAAGAGAGCCCTGGGGCACATGTAAGGAAGTGGCCTGGCACATTCTGGGAGTGGCTCTGGCTCCGGGTGAAGCTGATGTTTAGGACATAACTTTAACTTTTAACTACTCCTTTCCAGACTCTTGTGCTCTGCTTTGTGGGAGGAGGGAGCCTGAGGAGTCTGATCTGCTTTGCTGTTCTCTAAGGCAGAGTCATTCCCTCATTTGGTTCAGTTATCCTGGCAAAAAGAAGACAGTGATTCATGGGAATGGGTGAACAAGGGGGTACTTGTGCCTGATAGTGTCACGGATCCATGGCTTTAGGGCACAGCAAGCTTCTCTAGGGCCAGGCACCGCTGAACACCTGCAGCCTCACTAAGGGCAGTCAGGCCAGCTGCCACTGTCCCACATGAGTCACGATGGGCAGCATTTTACACCTACTTTATATTGACATAAGATGTAAGACTGTGAGATCAGGCCTTCCTGTCTCTTCAAAACTCTGGACTACATTATATCTATGCAGGAATCCCTGTCAGAGCATGTATAAAACATCAATTTTTTGATAAATTAATGTGTAAATGTATATTTTTCTCACAACATATCTTGCAAAACTGACTTTATAAAACATTTTATATTTTGCACTGTTATCAAAAGGGCAAGATTTATCTTCCCAAACCCTGTGAATCTGTTTGGTTTAGGGGAACAAGGTGGAGCCCACCAACTTCAATCAAAGATTGGCCGCTTTAATCAAATAGATATTAACAGCTTGCATTTTCAACTTTTGATTTCCACAAAGCCTGTTTGTTTTACTTAAGGCTAACAGTCCCTGTTGCCAAGGAATTGCTAGGGAGCTAAGCCACACCTTTATGAACATACTTAGCACTTCCTGCTCTGTGCAGCCTTAAAAGCAGTCTCCTCTACTCCTGGGAGATAATTGGAGGTTAAAAAAACATAAACATCTACATCTTAAGATCTTGCCTGGCTGGCAAAGCCACCTGTCTTTGTGCTCTTGTTAAATAGTTCACCCAAGGTCTTGGGGAAGTGTTTACCATGAGATGTATTTTTCTGAAGAATTCAATGTTTGGGATGCAGATAATATGTTTCTCACCCTTTCATCTGTTTGAATTCAGAGCTTCCATTGGTGGTGCTTTGTGACTAGAAGAGAATTAATTGGTGGGTTCTTCTGAAATCCCTCTGGGCTGGTGCAGATGCTTAGGCTGACTGGTAGCTCCAGCACACAGGGTAAGGGTTCATTACTTGTAATATATGTAAACAACCCTCTCAGTGCTCTGAGGCAGCACCATGGTATAATTGCTAGATCACTTGCATCCTTCTTTTTCTGCTTCATCTGTAATTTAAATTATGATATAGAAGGATTTGTCAGTCCTGTTGATGCTCAGTATTTACATAAATCTCAGGAAGTTGTGTTTGCTGTTTGTTTGGGGTTTTTACCATAGTTTACTTAGAGAAACAACTTTTAAACACACACACATTCAGTACTATAAAACATATCCAAGCACAGAACTCATTGCTGAAACTTAAGCTGTCTAAAAATGCCTAAAGCACACAGAATATTCATATCAGAACCTTCTTACTGATGAATCAGTCCCACAGTTTCATAGATTTCCCCATTTACCCTTCCTGCTAATGCAGGAGATAAAATTATCTTCTGTTTTATTGTCACTGCATACTGCAAATGGGACTTCAGGTTCCCACTAAACATTTCTTACAGTTTTTGTGGCATGTTACAAATGACAGCAGCTTCTAAAGCCTGGGTGGATGGTAGGGATGATTAATTAGGTATGGTTACTGGCACAGCAGTGAGGTGGAGTAGGTGTGAGTAATTGTATTCTGTGGGAACTTAATCAAAATCCTTTGGTTCATGGGCATGACAGTATTCTGTATTCTCAGCATTTACAACAAAAGAAAAGAAAATCAACAGCACTTTAGTGCAAGTTTCCTTCAGGATTTCTATACAAAGGTAATTAGAGACAACAACAGAAAAAATGAAAATTTGGAATCAGTTACTTCATTGCCACATTTTTTTTCTGAGAAGGAAATCTGCAGTGCACATTAGAATGGTGTAGGCTCAAATGAAATGGGAAAGGATTCTCACTTAAAGACTTAAAACTTGTTGCACAGGCCTAAAAGAACTACAGGGGACAGACAGTGCACTTGAGGATGCAGCTTCATTGCTTCAAAGGAGCACCAGTCTCCATAAAAGTTCAAATATATTATTGGGGGGGCAAAAAAGGAGGTTGTGAGCATACACATAATGAAACTAAAGAAGTGGGTGTAAAGTAACAGCCAATTTCATTTATTTGCACAGTTTATCTATAGTAGCAACCAAAGCCCCAGTAGGCAAACAGCCCGGGCAGCTGGTGTGGAGGAATGGATTCCACAGCTCTGCAAGGGTTCCATGTGAAGCAATCCCCTCATACTGGAATTGGCTGCCTTACTCAAGACCAGGCTCAAAGGGATTTACAAAACCTCTATATGCCCTTATTCAGAGTCATACAGTAACTTCTTCATCGTTCTGTGGACAATATGCTGCATAAGAGAGACTTGATTTTTTCTCTTATGTAGAAGAGGAAACACCCTATCCTTAGAAAAATCATAGAGGACTGGTAATATGGGGATTAAACAGGCAGGATTACACAGTCTCTGTTAAAAAAAAAAAAATTGTGTATGACAACTGCCAAAAAGTGTTAAATCCCTGTCAGGAAAAGGGATTATTCAGCCAACAGTTCTGCAAGTCTGGCTCACAGTTCTTGGGCAACAAATATTCATTGTCAAAAGCTTCTATTTAATATAAATGTGGCCTCTTGAGTCTTCATTTGCCTTTCTACAATACAATCAAGGCTAGATGACAAAAAGCATTTGTCACATTTCAACAGGGAACTTGATTTGGCATTGGGCATGATGGTTGGTTCGATTTGTTTAGGAATTCTGAAGGAAAAGGTGTGCACTGGAATGCTCTTAAACTCATACAGCCACAGTTGGTACCTTTGTGTTTAATATGAAACAAGAAAATATATGTATGAAGATGTTATAATGTATCAAGAAAAATTAGAATGGGGATGAAACACTGAGGAATTTATTTGATCTACTGTCCTTCCCTGAGACAAAAGACAGTAATTTCAAGTGCATTGTGTATACATGAAGGCAGCTCAGGGATCTATTTGTTTCTTTAGCCCTTTAGAGAGTAAAGACATAGACTGCTTGAACTCCTTCAACGGCTTCAATATCCAATTTCAAAGAATTAAAATATGAAAGTTCAGTTTCCTAATCTATTTCCTAAACAAAAATACATATTTCAAACAAGGCAAAATTAACATTTGGATAGCAAGCTCATCAAAACACATGATCCCACATTACAGAAAAATATGGATGTATATCTACATGCACATATACATAGCTCCTTTGTTGCATATTCATTCCCATTTCTCACCTTTCTGTTCCCTCTGAGTTTTCAAGTTTGGGCCAAAGGCATATATTTGATCTCTTCTTGTTTAGCATTTCTGACTTCTTTAATCTTTTTTTAGTTCATATTTTTCTATCCTTTCTCTCAAGTATCTGAAAATGCAGAACATTAGCTGAGAACACAGCAATGCAGAATAATCAAATGTCTGTAGAGATTACAGGTTTCCCACAATAATATTACAAGTATAAATTGAATACATATTTCACACATAATTCACAACATAGTTATTACTGTCTCCCCCTGCTCCCCAGTGAAAGGAAGCAACACCTAAAGGAAAAACTGCCTTAGCAGTGTAAAATTTATATCTGCTAGAAGGCCATTGTGCAATGAATTTCACATTTGATTTGAGTGACTCTATAATTTTCCTACCAGCAGTAGATATGAACTTTTTTAGGAATGACTGCATAGGAGAAACATGCTCCTTTCACATAAGTGATTCTTTATGGCACCTTTCCTCCACCCCTCCCAGCAGTGCCTTCATGTTTAAGCAGCTTCACTCTGAAGTTACTTTAGCTATGCAACTCTTGCTCATTGTGTAGCCCTTAATAATTGCTTTCCATCTGGATAATGCTGTTGCCATATACTCTGCATAAGGCTACACCTTAAACACCCAATAAAATGAAGTTCATGTCAGAACAGCAAGGATTACTTCTGAACTGCTTGACTCAACACAATTTTTCATATGATGGTTATGAATAACAAGTACTGCACAGGAGGGGTGTATAAGCTCTTCTCCTTTCTCCTCATCATTCCTTCCTCTGTGCACCCACATGCCAAAATATGGCCACAGCTGCACTCCATGTGCCCCAGTTTGCCACCCTTGATATAACAAAAGGCATGACCAGCAGAAGTCTCTCTGAGGATTCAGAAACTCAGGATATCTGCTCCCATGCGACAATAGCATGAAATTCTATTTTAGCTGTAATTCAGAAGGCATCTTCTCAACAGGGACTTTGAGAAAGGATGAGGATATGCTACCATTGATAAAGAGCACACAAATCAATTCTGTGTATATCAAGCCAATTCCAGCATCAGGCTTTAGTCCGAAGCTGGATCTTGACTGAATTTTTCTTAGGGCATGCAAAAATTCCAAATGTGATGTAAACTGCATTCCTGCAAAAGATCCTGTATTTCTCAGCATTTGCACAGTTTCTCAAGAAGTTTCACTGGCACATGACATGTATCAGATGTGCAGGGAGCATTCTGCTCAAAGCTAATTTGTTGCATTCAAGTTCAACAATTCTTCCAGTCAGCCGGACTCAAAGGAAATCAGCAAATAAAAGACTCCCTGGGGACTTGTAAAAATTCATTTACTAGTCCTGAGTAGAACATGGGTGAGTTCCTGTTGAAAGTTAAAGCAAAACCTTTATTGTCATTACTTTTTATACCAATTAGCCATATTATACTTCCTAGAATCTGCATCTGTTTGGAATAAAAAATACATTGCTAGTGACATATACAGTGTAACTTATTCCTTTGCAATATTTAGATGCATTTTGTTCCATCACAGAAAACTATGCAGTGATTGCAGGTTTTAAGGACATTTGTTATATTTGTCTTCTTTTTAATTTTGAACATTCCAAAACTGTGTCCTTTGCCCATTGCTAAAGGGTAGAATTGTATTAATGGAACATAACTGTCATTCTCTGGAAGGTCACACACTGGCTTAGGTATGCAGTCAAATATGCTCCAGAGAGCTGCATTTCTGTTCAGCTGTGGCATTATGAACCTCTTACATGGGATGCTCTGGAAGATGGGAGTGAGACAGTGCCCCAGAGCAGTGCTCAGGAGTTACTGCCTGACCTTCAAATCAACTGAACAAACATCTCATACTGAATTTTTTCCTCTATACTAATTTAAAAAAATTGTAATTTGTATATTGTTCAAGACATAGTAGAAGTAACATTAAGCTGTACCTCGAATACTTTTATGGTTGGACCACTGAGCTGATCTAACACTCAGACTTGCAAGTCAATCTTACCTGACAAACTCCATGTGAAGAGATTCTAGCATTTGTTTGTTTTACAAAGTATTATAAAAGAAATCTCTGCTCAGAGTTGCACATCTTTTGCCTCCTCTTTCTCTTTGCTTCCTTCAACTTAATTATCATAATTGTCCTTAATGTCTTGGGAAGATGACAGTCAAATTTAACCCAATGATTAGACTTTTTCCTTTCCCTCCAGATCTGTGTGTTCTCTGGGCCAATTAGAATTTTTTACCCTGGAGAGGAATATCAAAACAAGTAGATGTATCTGAAATGTACAGTAGGCATGTACAAACAGTAATAAGTCTCACGCTTCTTTTGCACTACAAAGAAAACCACAGAATAATAAACTCATCCAATTTTAAGTACAAAATATGTATGTTTATATACATATAATAATGACATGTGGGAATCTCATACAAGACTTTCATAATATAGAGGTGATAGAAAAAGCCTCAAAGAGCCCTTGGATAGTTTTTGCCTTTCCCTTTCCCTTTTTAAACAGGCATTTTTCTTTATAGCCCACCCAGAACTAGGTCACCATTGAAAATGTTCTTGGGCAGTGACTGCACAATGATAAACCCAAGGCAAGAGGACAAACACAATCCTGCATCGCTGTACAGTTTGTCTCAATGAGGCAGGTGGAGCAAAAGAATATTTTAATTTGTTAGAAAATAAAAAAATATGAGTATTATCCTTGAAGTAGAGCTCAAAAAAAAAAAAATCAAGAACACTCAGCAATAGCAGTATCTGTTAATAAAAAATCTGTCCATTTATTTCTTCAGTGCAGCTTTCATCATTACTACATTTACCCTCACAGCTGAGCAACAGAGCATCCTCTGCTTGAATACTTTTTATTATGTAGATCACAGTAGTCAAGCTATGATCCAGGGAAAAACACAATTCAGCTCTCATGTGCCCTACAGCTAACAACTTTTCATATTTTGTGTGAATTGTAACTAGCTAACACAGACATATGTTTTAATAGTTGGCCTGGCAAAGACCTATTCAGCCTCGGAATAAGGAAAACGTTTCCAGACCTGGTAGAGATCAACACATTATGTGTGACAACATATTCAACAGTCTCAGCAGCATTGCTGAGAGGATGCTGGACTGGCCTTTATGAAACTGCTAAATTCACAGTGAACTGATGCACTGCTCTGCCACTCTCCTCTTAGTGGGCATGATAAAAACTGATTGAGAGTGTTTAAGTCTCTTTGTCTTTTGTTTCATTGCATCATAGAACCAAGGGAAATTTCTAAAATTTTAATATTGAGATAATACCTAAGTCTAAAACTTCAGTGGTTTGAATAGTTAACCTGCACATTTGAGTTGAATTCTGAACTTAAACTCTGTTAGCAAAATCTGAAATTTGACACATGCCTTTTCAGGTAAAGCTTCTGAACACAATTTTTGAAGTTAAATACTACAGCTAAGCTGGTTTAACAGCTTGGCATTGCCAGAAGTGGGAAGCCCTTGTTGTTTCCACACACTTCTTTTTCCCAGCTTCATATATCCCATCTTTTTGTACCTGCTGCAGTTGTGGTCAGACTCTGGCTGAGCCAAAACCACTTGTTAATTTACCAGTAAAACCCCTTTTAATCACCAAGCAGGCTTACTTCTGTTACTGCCAGAACCTACATAAACAGAGGGGCCACAGTCAGGAGGGAGAAAAAAGAGTTTCCTTTTAGCAAACAATAAGACTGGCCAAAACCATGATGCAGCCTCCTTCTCATTACTTATGCAATGTAAAAACTCATTTTGTGTTTTTTAACCAGGAGTTTAGAACTCGTTTTGGCAAGTAAGATTTTCAGGTAATTTGTAGAAGCCTTGACTCTTGAGCTATTCTTTAGCTAAACTAAGTCACAGTTTCACAACTTTTTTCTTCCTGACAGTTGATTTGGGCCAGAAATGCCACTTTAACTATAAGCTGCTTTCACAAGAACTGCTGTGAAGAGGAGTCATCATGATATCGTGCCCTTACAGGGTCCTTCAAACAAATATTTCAGTGTGACAGTAATGTAATCACAGACTTCCTTAAGGAAATTCCTTGACTGAGGTTCTGTGGCATGCTTTCTAGTCAGTTTAGAACAGACCATATTGATCTAAAGACAGAACAGTAATGTACTTCAGATGCAGATACAGAAGGAGACAAAGCAATAAAGTGACAGCAAGCAGCCAAATTCTTCATCAGTTAACAGGTCATGCACTCATAGCTGCTTAGTAGTATTTTGAAATAACCACAGCAACTACTTCAGCCTCTGGGTCTTTCAAATTTGGAATTTTATATGTCCAAATCTTTTGAGAGTGAAAGCTAGAGCACAGAGGGAAAAAAGCTGAGGAAAAAGAATAGTACAGCACGGTCTTTGAAGTTTTCATACCATCAATGCCTGAGCCAGAAATCGATCTTGAACAAGAATGTCAGTGTTTGTTTCCCAGAATATCATAAAAACCTGATGGTATGAAAACTTGCACAGACATACCCTTTTAAAAAGTTTCTTTTAAAAGTATAACTTTATACAGCTACGAAGTGATTCAGGTTTTCAAGAAAAGGCTCCAATCTCATGGCTGGAATAGTCATTTTATAAAACACCCAGTCCTCATCACCAGCTTTGCCCATGAATAAATGCCATGCAGCTTTTTCCTCCCCATCCCCACCTTTTAAGAACAAAAGCAGCCTCAGGCCATCGAGTCTTCCCCATCACCTCTTAATCTCTGAGAAACAGCTTCTTTCTCAATTGTTGTTGCTTAACTAATGCAACATTTAACACCCCAGATGAATCAGCACTGAGCTCCAAGTAACCTTTTGACTACTGATCCTTCAGCTCTACAACACTAAATTTACGGATGGACGTGCCTGGACCCGGAAAGCTCCATTTTGGGCGGTCGCTCAAGAGCCCACATTTGCCTGTGATACTTTCTCACCTCTTGTTCCTTTGAATCTGTCTCTAGAATTCCAGTACATGCAATTCATTTCTGTGATGTGATGCATTCTGATTATCAGAACTCATGCCATCTGTGTAGTTTTTGTTCTTATCTGGGCAGATCCTAGATGATGTTTGAAGTTTAGGGTTTAGTACAATACTTACAGAAACTCCCTGTATGACCTTACCAAAGATCAAAAGGAAGCATTGTGTTGGTTGAGCTATTGAAGAGGCAGCAGTTCCAGTCAGCAGAAAGTTTTTCTATCTCATTGGAACTAAAACAGGAACTCAAGTGGATGTTAAAAAAAA